>PTEX01000319.1:33257-72771 GCA_003342815.1 Eudromia elegans
CGGGCCCCGGGTGCCGCCCGGCCGGGACAGTCGCCGGCGCGCGGCGAGGAAGCAGGTGGGTCCGGGGCTTTTGCACGTTTTGCGCTGAGAGTTTCGCGGTTTTGCTTTTATTTTCCTGCCGGGGAAGGGTAGGGAAATCCCCGCGGGCACGCGCCGTGCCGGGGCCGCGAGCGACTTCCCGCCGCCTTCCCGGCTCGCGCTCGCAGGCGCCGTTTGCCCGGACGCCCCCCCGTTTCTCGCCGCCCTCCGGCTTGGGAAGGAGCCCCGGCTCCACGGGGCTGCGAGGGGCTCCTGCTCCCCGAGCGGTTCCCGTTGTCCCTCCGAGGGCTGCCCGAGGTGACGGCAGCTCCGCGGCGCCTCCGCGCACAGCGGGTCCAGCTCCGGTGTCCCCATCCCGGCAGCTCCCAGGAGCGCCCAGGAGCTCCGCGCTCCCCGTTAGCCCCGGGGGCTCTGCCCTCCCGCGGCGGGACGCGGCTGCGCTGCCGGGGGGCGCTGGAGGAGCCGCTGGACCCCGGGCCCTCCAGGAGAGCGGAGCCGCGGCGGGACCCGGCCCCAGCACCCGCCGCTCCTGCACAAGGAGCCCAAAGGGGCCCTTGCCCTTCTGCTCCGTCCCCCCGAACGCGCTCCGGGTCCCGGGCACAGGGAGCGCTGCCGGCGGCTCCGTCTGGGCTCTGCCCGGGCTGGGAAGCAGCCAGATCTGCCCCCGGCTCCCCCGTCTCGGAGCGCGGCCGGCGCCGCAAGGCCATGGGGATGGGAAGGCCACAACTCGCCCCATGGGACGAGCGGTGGCTGCCTTCCCTCGTCCCCCCTCCCTGCCCTCGGCCACGTTTTCCAGAGACAAGGAACCTGCTCCGCTCATGGGTTACGCTGCCCCGCGCAGCCGCTTCCTCTGCCTTTTGCCATCTCCAACCGTGAAAACCCSTCGGGAAGCCCCTGCTCTGCCCATCGCGAGGCCGCCAGGTCCCCTCGAGTCCCCTCTCCCACACCACAGCCCCTGGCCACACCTTTCCTCATCCCTCCGCCATCCGAGGCCGGATTCAAGGGCTTCCCACTGGAGCGAAGCACAGGGCAGGTTTTGCAGCAGCAGTAAAGCACGGCGATGGCAGGGGGATAAGGAGGGAGCAGCAGCGGCCCAGCGTGGCCGTTCAGGACAGACCCCCGCGGAAGGGCAGCCGTGCCCGAGACCCCACGTCCTGAGCACGTCCTGAGCACGGGTAGAACACGGGGGCAGGCAACATCCCGAGAGCTCCAGTCCAAACTGCTTCTCCCAACAGGGCCAGTTCCAAGCTGGACCACGGCCTCAGCTTGCCCTATGGAGCTTTGGAGAGCACCAAGGACGGTGACCCCCTCTTTGGGTCCCCTTCACAGAGCTCGCTCACGCTCCCACAGTGACCATTTCTTTCCTTTTATCCCATTCCTTTGTGCCCTTCTGCTCTCCAGGAAGTGACCGCCAAGGGTCTGGAAGCACGAAGGGGGCRCAGGGTGGACGCTGGAGAAGGTGCCGCTTTCCACCCCGGTGCTCCAAGGCTCCTGAGTCCCCTGCAAATCCCTGGAGCAAGTCATGGACCCACATCCAAGCACTGGCCTCTGCACCACCCCGTCCAGCCCTCGGGATGGAATCAAGCAGCCAGGGCCACGCACAGCGGAGCAGCATTTCCACAGCTCCTCGTGGGCAACACGAGCGCTCAACCCGCAGCAGAAACAGGCGCCTGSAGCTTCGCAACCCTTTGCTGGCAACACCTGGGTCTAGGCCTTTGGAGAGGGACCGCTCCGAGCGCCGCGGCTTTGGGCTCTCCCCATGGGCACACAGTGCCCACGACGGGGTTTCTGACGGGCAGCAGCCTGCAGCGAGCCCCAGGGTTTCCATGCACGTGAAGGGAGGGTTTACAGGACAGCTCTCATCCGAGGCTCAGCGCGGCTGGCCACAGTCTGACACCCTTCACACTCTAGTGCAAAACCCGCACATTTCCTTCCCTGCCTCCTCCTCCATTTTCTAGCATGGATTTCATTGGGACCTTAATCTGTTATCTGCTCTCTTTCTGACTCACCGAGACTTTTCCAAGAAATTGGGGCAGAAAACACCTCACCCAGGCTTTTGCAAACTCCCAAATAGGTTGGAGAGATAAACACAGCTCAGATAAATGCAGTTTGTTCRGAACAGCTGTTGGAAACTGCCATTTGGACAGAGCAATCCAGGCACATTAAGCAAATGCTGGTGGAGAGCCCTGGTTGGGACATCCTGGTAGGGGCTGCAGTGAASAGAGAGCTGCAGGTGACACACTGGGGACAAGCACGAGGCTGCTCCACAAGCTGCAGCGCAGGCTAGGGGTCAGTTTGCGTTCAAATTTAGTAATGGTGCAAAGTTGTCAGCTTGATTTTCCTGCAGAGCAAAACRCCACCTCCTCCCTGGGGAAGCCTTTGCTTTGAGAGTTAAGCCTGCTAAAACAACCACCTTTCTGTTCTTCAAGGTGACCAGCAGCCTCGACAGATGGAGAGCTCCAGGGGGGCCAGAAGCAGCGCTTTTCACGACATTTTTTTTGCAGTAAATCACGTTTCTCTCTGCTATAGAAAGAAAAGCTTGAAAAGCCAAGAGCTTCCGCGCTGCCTCCGAGCAGGAGCCTCTCCAAAGGCCCTTCGTCTCTTCCCTGCTCTGTGTTCTCTAACTTCTCCTGGCTGTCAGACAGGATTAGGAACTAGAGGAAAAAGCATTTTTTCCAATGACACCACTAAAATTGAATGCACTGTTGCAGATATAGTTACACCACTACAAGGCAGGGGCAATACAAAGGAATTTGCATCTATTTCCTCAACGATGCATAGCTCGTGTGTCATTCACTTCCCAAAAATCAGAGGAGTGTCCATTAAAAGTTTTCTTCCCTCAAAGACTTGTACTTTGGATCAGTTCCTGTAACTCAGTACACTCTATTTTCATTTTCTGGCCTTCATAAATAATGGGCTATCTCTGTCTTTCCTCATAAAAGCAACTTGTTTCAGGATGACGGACGATTGCGATCCGCCCCTTGCGGCGCATCCCGACAGCCGGTTCCCGGTGCGGCTCTTCCAAGGGCTCGCTGCACRCGGGGCTGGAGAAGCCCCTGTGCCCACCACCTGGCCTTCCTGCACGCTGCTCGAGAGCACGATCCAAACCAGGGCAGTGCAATTCCAGCGACACTAAAAAGCAGCAGCTAAAGAGGGATTCCAAATGGGAGCAGCAGATGCCCTGGCAGGAAAGGGTGAATGGTGATGACCCTGGTTGRGGGAGTGGTGCTGCACAAACTATATTTTGTTCTGGCAGATCACACGTACCTTTCATTCTGCTTGCTGAGCAGCTGCCGGATCCTGCAGCGCCGTGGAAGYTCCCAGCACAGAGTTTCCCTGGGGACGGCGAGCGAAGCCATCGTTTCCCTCACGCTCCGAAGATGCTCCAGGGCAAACGGCACCCGCGTGCCGTGCCGCGACTCCCCTCCAGCGGCACGAGGCRCAAGCTGCACCGCCCGGCACGGGCCCTCGCGCGCCGGGGCCCCAGGCTGCGCACTGCCCAGCGGCGTTCCACGGCTCACTGCTGTATCTGGAGGACCTAGAGCTTTCTCTGCATTAYTTATCCATGTTTCCAGAATCTAAGTCATCATTAGCAAGGCATTAAAATAATAAACTAAACAGATGTGGATTTTAATCAACTATTGAATCTGATGGCTTAAACACTTCCACCTCCCACCTCTAAACATAGGAATCTTTGAAAATTGTTATAATACTGCTCACCTTCCCCTTGCCAAAATGCCATTGGCCTGAAATCCACTTATAGGACATTTTTCCCAGGAAATTCTGAAAACAAGTGATACAATTAATCGTTCCTTTTAATAAAAGCCATAAGTCTAATTAGCAATATCAATTTATTTATATATAGTGAAAAAAAGAACAAAAAATCACAAATACAACCTATTTAAGATATAAAAACACTTTTACTTACAGCTTMTTTTATAATAACCCCTAAAGATTTAAAATTGATACAATTTAAGAAAATACTACTACTCACAGAGAGTGGAAATACGAAGCTCCCTACCCTTTCCAACTTGATTTATTTTGAATATTAAAATGAATTAGTTCTTTTCTCTACTTGGGGAAAAATAAAAACGAATCTTTCAGTATCTTATGGTCTTAGAAACAGCAGCTGCTGCCAAGCACTAAGAGAACATGAATCACTTCTTCCAGGAACACCAGTTTGGTAAGGAAGGGCATTCTGATCTCCTCTCTAGGCCAGCTCAATTCCACTGCAGTGCTGCAGCTAGGGTTTTTCCAGGATCTGATATTACCTGAAGGGACAATTAATCGTGACTGCCTCAGGATATAAAATTTCAGTCTAAAAGAAGTCACTACAGAATTTACAGGCTAAACCAAAATGCAATTCAGCTGCTTCGCTCTGAGGGCACCACTGCTTTGTCTGCTGCCAGCGATGAAGAAGAGATAAATCTTTCAGATTGGACCAGCATTGGATGGGAAAACGTTATGAGAAGTCAAGGTGCATGGCATGCAGTCCAGAGCCGGCCGTCATTCAAATGAGCCTTCAGCCAGTTTCCCTTCAGATTGAGAGTCCAATAATATATTGTTTTGGCTGCTATAAAGTACTTGCCCTTTCCCTTGATGACATTATGACCAGAAGAAAACTTGGATTAATTGCTTCTTTTTTACATCATTCTGGCATTCTGGACATTTCTTCATCATCTATAAAAGTAAACAAAYAAAATACATAGAATATATATTAAATTTCTCTCTTAGGTTTGTAGCCATCCAATATGAAATATAAGCCAGGCTAGCCATATGAGACAGTCCCCAGGATGATGTACCTATCTATTTTTAAATGCAATGTCACCATGCAGTCATTTATTTAATGGCTAGTAATAAAATGAGRGGAAAAAAGCCTCCCGGTGAAGTGGTAAGAAACTTTAGAGCAGTTATCTCAGGTGAATTACAGCTCTATTTCTGGAAGGCTAAAATACAGGAATGAGGAAACACAGAGCCTGCAAGAGCCCCTGTGAAGTTTAGAAGTACACAGTACTAGTAAAATCCCGTAAGATTAGAGAGGACTTCCCTGAACTGCTACTTCCTCCAGCACGGATCAGAAGGAAGTGATCTGCTGGACATCGCTGACAGACGTGGCTATGACTGTGATTTTTTAGACCAAGGTACAAGCAGTTCTTCACACCACCACACCCTCCTAGGGAGAGGGGGGCAAAAGACAGTGCACGAGGCAACCTTTGTCTCCATGCAGGGTTTGGGTTCCTTCTCAGTTCATCCTGATTTTTAAGAATCTGGGTTTTTTTTTTGTCATTTGACCCCCCTGATGAATCCCAACCATCTTTTTGACAATCCAAAAAGGAAATGCTTTCGAGAGAGTTTAGCATCTAGTCCAGAACAAAACAGGTTACAAATCAATTCTGACTAATTCTATGTTTATTCTTAAGAATAGTTACTGGTCAAGTGAAAATGCTTTGCTTACTTAAAGAGTGAGATAGTTAAAAATAAATATATATATTTGCAAGAAAGTTGGTATTATCTGCTCAATATGCTGAAATGCTGAAGCATTCTTTACTGGAAGAACAGCACCAGTGTCAGTGGTTATTCACTCATATCATATCCAGTTCTCTGGAACTTATTTGTGCTGGAAGAACAACTTATTTGTGCTTCTGGTAGAAGAGCACAAATAAACTATATATTTCAACACTAAAAAGCAGCTAAGGCCTCTGTACTGGAAGTTAAGAACAGAAGGAGCATATGTTGGTATACTCCGTTTCACCAACCACGGTGAGAATCATCCACCTCACTGTCACTAATCCCTCTAAAACCCCCTGAATCAGTTCTGCTCCGGAAAGTTTCCCAAATATTTCAAAATTATTCACCCATTGCCCCAGCTGTTACAATAAAAGTATCAAATTGGAAAGAACATCACAATTTGCAAAAATAAGTCATTGGGSTTTTGAATAATGGCCTGTTAGTCACTTCCTTCATAAAGACAATAAACCTGAAACTGAATTTAACCTGAAGAAACATGGTGAGTAACTTGTTGTCAAAGAACACCGATCAATTTTCAAATCCAGTCTAGTCAGAGGTGACAAATCCCAATATTATCTGACGAGAGTTCACAGCACRGACACCACAAATGGATGGTTGCTCATTTCCTGCTGGTGAGATTGTCTCTGCCATAAAATCCCACCATTGTAAGGAATGGACTCAACAAACCAAGACAGGAACAGGAACAGGGATGGAATTGTCAGGAGATTGTTCCTCTAGGTTTGAGAAACTTGGACTAATCTACTYTGGCTCAGGAAGATGCAAAGTTTCTTCTTAAGAATAAACTGTGAGATTACTGAGCTGAGAGATTACTTGGAAGAATCATCCCCCGTGCTTGCCACRCTGTTGGATTCTTTCCTAGGCATCTTCTGTTCATCCATCAGGAGACTGGATAACTTTCACCTGGCTCAGTATGTCTGTTATTATGTTCATGTTTTCTTTAAACTGTTTGTCTTTTTTTGTTCTTTATCAGAGTTTCTCCCCAAAGAACTGTACTACGCCACCACAAAGCAAACTTCCATCCTGCTAAGGAAACCAGGTATTGCCCCAGCCTTCAGATGGCAAAATGTGGGATCAAGTTTCCTTGGGACCTGCAGGATTACTCAAGTGATGCAGCAAATGGAGAAGTCATTACTACTGAATGAATGACATCGATGGGGACTGAGCAATTTCTCATTGCTAGACTAATCTAGCTAGACTAGTTTGATTTGCTAGACTAATCTAGCAAATCGAAGTCACTTTAATCTCCCAGTCTAAAAGCTGCACAAAGTGATTTTTAAGCAATTTTTTTTTTAATTAACTATGAAAAGGCAAGTTAACTTGGGGATTAAGGTAAAACCCAAACCTTCAATTTACTAAATTCAATACAAGCCAGTGCAAATGCTCAATGTACAACAGTTCATAAACACATACTAAAAGCATTCCTGGCATGATCCTTCCCTGACGTATTCTTTGAATCAGGGCACATTGTTCATGAAAGAGCAGATGCTGATTTGTCTTTCTCAGTCTTGGAACCTCAATATGCATCTTTAGCAAAATCAAGAGGAAGCAACAGGGTTTTCTCTACTGGGCTACTTGCAAAAATGTAATTAGTTGGGATGGAGGCAATCATAGATGGGGAAGCAGATGTAAACATTTTTTAAAAGGTGAACTTAAAGGCATTCAGTTCAGGAAAAAACCTGCTGGATGCTTCTAAAATCCACAGTAGCTTGACAGCCTGATTATACATTGTCACAGAAAGAGCAAYTTAGTACTAAATTAGTAGGCAACTGGGTTGGTTTTCCAGTGTGCAGACAGCAAACAGGAGGTGCCTGCCTTTGGTGTTCTTGTACTTTCCCATATTCTTTCCATGKTGCTATTGGACCAAGTCAGTTTTGATCATCATATTTAATTGGGTTGTGTGCTGTTTATTTTCTACACTCAGCTGACGTACTTCAGCATCCTCTTACTGAGAAATAGATCTTTCCCTGGAATTGAAATCACTGTTTATTGCACACTTGCTTGTAGGTTCAAAGATGAGAGAAATTTCTCTTCTCCATTTTTGTAGCTCCTTGAGCTCTGCTGATTAACAGCCCTTTCACCACCTATGAAACTACTCAAAACTCTTGTGGTGTACTTTAACACCAGATAAATGCCAGAGTCACAGACAACTCATCACTGATTAGGCTCTGAAACACAACAAGTGTTGGGAATCAAGTGCTGTGTAAGATGCTGCCAAACACGTGCACTGAGGCATCACTTACATCCTCTTACAACCCCAACTAAAAGCCTATTCAGCCAGGAAGACTGGAGGACAGGATAACAAGCAAGAATTTGCCTGTATTTCACGATAGTGCCTTACAGGAGATTTTTACACGGCAAAGAATAGTGGAACTAGGCAAGGAAAAAATACTTAAACAAGGATTCATTTTTTTCCAGTTGATGTCTACAGCCTGYTGCCTGAATTGCGTTGGAAAGAAAAACACCTGGAAATAGCTCTGAAAGAGCCGCACAGACCGTCCAAACCGCAGCGTAAGGCAAGACTCTGCCTCCAGTCAAACTGAAGAGCATGGAAATGCCAGAGAAGATGCTCTGGCAGTAAACCTTTCATCATGATTTGCGTTTGTTTGCTGGGCTGTTTGTCTAAACAGAGAAATGGCATTTCCATGGATTACCACATGGTTCTCTTCAAGAACACATAAATCCACTAGTAGATTTAGGAAAAACGRAAATCAATATCAAGATAACCTTTAAGACCTGCTCCCAACATGTTTTGCAGCACGTGAAGGCACATAACGGACATTTAAAAGGCACATCATCCTCAGATTTGCAGTTAGAGCAGTAGAATCTTCCTAGAACAGCAAGTGAGAGGGAGAAAGAGAGAGAGAGGGGGAGAGAATGACGACGTTCCAGTAACACGGACATTTCTCACACATATATATGTCGAGTGCACTACAGGAAACAAGGGTGCATTCAGTGAATTTTARGAAGTGTCTGTTGTGTTATTTCTTTTACATGGCCTTACTCATTCCCTATGCTTCAAATCCACATTCAGAAACTGAGATTACATCCTTATGTTACAAGGAAGTGGACAAGAAAAATCTCTAAATTCTCAGGAAAACATTACATCACCAGRCTAACAAAAACGCAGTCCTTCAATAAAAGAGGCAATAAGCAGAACGTACAAATTCCACTTAACATATCAAGCTAATCAGTACAATGACATAATTCTCATTTTGTGTAACTTATCCTATTCCAGAGAATTGGGGAGATTTGCACCCAAAMCCTCACCTCTACATACCATACTCCGGCTCCATTTGTAGGGGAAAAACAGGCACAGCTCCAGAGCTCGGGGTGGCTCTCACATTATCGGTTCCTTTGGATGCTTCCGTCTTTGGCAGTTCAGGTTTGCTTTCCTGGCTAAAGCAGAAGGATGAAATCTTTCTTTGAATTTTCTCTGGCATCTCGCTCTTAGAAGTAGCTGCATGTGAGCATAAAAAAATACCACCATATAGAGCAGGGCAACAAAGGCACACAAYACATGACATTTTGCAAAGAGTCTATTAGCAGTAGTTCCCAGTGAGCTTTTGCCGTATAAAAATAATCAAAAAAGAAAAAAACGAGAACACACCCACATAARCACAAATAACTATTTTTGTAAGCCACACTCGCAACGGAAGTTTCTATTATTTACCTGTAATGCTATTATTGAAAAAGCTTTTACATTGAAATAGTTCTGTGGTATGTTCTTTCTAGATACAGTTGGTCTTGAACCACCTCTTGCAGCCTCATAGGTGCAAAACTCTGTCTTCAGCCATAAACCCATTGCACATTTTCAATGAAATTGCACTGTAACTGATTTTCTTCCTGTGCCCTTGCACTTCCCCATCTCTATCTACCCACTGTCTTCTCCTATATCTATTTTTTTATGCTATTTGGACATGGCCTTTATCTTCCTTTACACAATCTAGTGCAGGGAGCCCACAACTAAGGCTCTTGGACTCTTCCCAATAATACTAGTAAAAATACGAACTCAAGAAACATTCATTCCCAACCTTGTACACAGCTGGACAGCTTTACACAGCTGGGAGCTCTTATTGGAGCTTTGTCATCTTCTGCTTTCGTGCACCAGTTCTTTAAACTGGAGCCAGTGCTCCCTTCATTTTGCACGTGCTGTTGCAGTCGCTTCTCTCCCTCGCYGCACACCATCCCAGTCAAATCTTTACACATCTGCCTGAATTGCTCTTTGTGGTGAGGGCGCACAAACATGCAAAACCCTGTCCAAAAGAGAACACAGTCAAATACACAGGAATAACCAACGCCTGACAACAGGATACTTGTTGCTCTGGAAGCTGTTTTACAACATAAACTGCATTCTTTAGAGTATCAGCAGCATGGTGGAACATTTGATTGTTTTGTTGATTTTATACTTAAGGGSTTTTCCCGGCCAGAAGGCAGATGAGTATTTGGTATTAGAAACTGTCAGCTTGCCTAGAAGTTCTTCCACTCTCTACAGCTAGCGCTTCAGCAAGCTGCTGATCTAGCTAAACCAAGTAGACACTGTATCTGAAAAGATTTTCTCAAAAAATAGTAGTCTCTTGGTTAAGTGAGGATTCAAAACACATGTTCAGAAATTCCAAGATGATCTGAGTACAATTTATTGCCAAGCATAGACAGTTCCACAGTGGAGTCATCTGAGGTAAATGCATTTACTCCCTAAAGATACCCACTCTCTATTAGGAAAGGATTATGACTCACAGTGACACAGTTCATTTCTTTCTCATCCTTCACTATATCAAAACCCCTTTGATTAGTTTACACAGTACAAAAAGTTGTTTTCTAAAAATTTGGCGAGTCTGACATCTCTTCTAGACCAATAAAAGATTTATCATCATTTCCTGCACAGAACAGATGAAACCATTTCAGCACTTTTCAGCATGTGCCTTATGCATATTTTCCTACAGATGAGCCCACACAAGAGACATGGGGGAAGGTGGAACTAAAATGTTATGCACATGTAATATTTCCCTGATGGAGACATCTCTTAATCAAGCCCAGGATGAAGGCTCAACTGAAGGTTGCGACTGGAGTTACCGAGGTCTCAATTTTAAGTACTATTTTTAAAAAAGACAATTCCTAAATTGAAGATGCAGAAGAAACATAACCTTATAATTTTTTGCTTTAAAGGATATAAAGTATTCTACAGCTAGTTCAATCTATCTGGTTCGTAAATAAATAAATACAAATAAAGTAAAAGGATGGGAAATGCACCAACATTTTGCCTATGCTAAATGGTTATCCAAATGAGGTGGAGTTTTCAAGCTAACTTCATATACCCGGCGAGGAGTCACTGCTTACAAGAGACCACAGCACCTGTATCTTCTTTTCAATGAAATAAAAAGCACTTAGTGTCCCTTACTTTGAAGGAGATGAAAGTCTTCAGGCCTCTCAGTAGTGAGGGCTGCTATCACCGATACCATAGTATCATAGTTATCTGTCTTCTTATAAGTTAATAATGCTTCATAGAAACGGTTGTATGAGCTTTGATTCAAAGCCTTTTTCACATCTCTGAGATACGTAGCCCTCAGCACCTGGTGGTGATCATCTCTCCTCGAGCTTGAAGCCTTTTCAGCATCTTTCCCTGGGGCCTGGCTGGGATTTTTCCCTAGGAGACAAAATACACATGAGCAGCTCTTGGAAGTGAACCAGCAGGTCCACCCTTTGCATCCAGCATTCTCTTCATGGAGAAGGGGCTTCCTGTTGGCAGAGCCAACACTTAATCCTGCCAATGGAACCAGACAAATTAACTCCACGGAACCCTCTGCAACCTTCTGAGTTCCATTGTGGTTTGCTTTAATAGAGAAATGTGTCCCTGAGGAATGACAGAAAAGGTCACACAGAAACACCCACTTGTACATGGAGGTCAGCAAAAGATAAAATCTAGCGCCGCACTTTTTGGAAGTATAAGCATTACAGAGGGCTTAACCAAATATTCTGGCCTGCCATATGCGTAAGTAACTGGTGAGACTGAATTTAAAGAGTAGATTTATCCTCCCTTATTACCTAAGGGGAAAAGGCATTWTTTTTTCAGATGGGAAAGCATAAATGAAAATAACCAATCTGAAATAATAAACAAAACAGCACAATGAAATAGGAGCCATTAAACATCCTGCTAACCTCCAAGAAGATTTCAGTACAAAAAGGTTGTTCAGACAAAATGTTCTGGTTTGCATATTAAAGAATGCAAATATGGAGAATTATATTACAGAAAATTGGTTTAAATTAACTAGCCACATCTTTTAGTGCTTTGATCTCTATTCTTCACCACAGATAACTACTTTGAAAAGATGGACTCTGTTACATATCCTATAACCAAAACAAGAGACACATGGTGTGACTATTATAATGAGTAACCTCTGTGCATATCATATAGCTTTCTAACTCTATCAGAGGAGCACAGTGTACTTAAGGAATGAGCTACATAATGAATACATTTCTTGCTATTATTTTCCTAATTATTTTTATTAGAGACAAATTTCAGTATGAGATTAGAGGGTGCATGCTGAAATTAGATACACTTGTGCTATATGAATRCAGAAAACACTGTAAATTCTCTGGTAGGGACTAATGTGTGACACAATAAAACATGGCATGCATTAACTTGGAATCATGCTTTTATTTAAAATGAAGTGTACCTGTACTATTCAGTTCTGCTGTTAAGTGGAGTCCTCCCTTGTTCAAGTGGACCCCAGGGTTTAGCTGAGYGCAGGAGTCCTTTGACAATGTGGTTTTCTGCTGGCTCTGTTCTTCTGCTGTTAAATCAAATCAGTCCGTTAACAGTGAAGTCAGGGAAGAATGAAAAGCATCATTCTGTGTTCCAGGTGTGTCACACTATACTTTGAGATACAGATGTATTCCTCTGGTAAGAGAGGATGAGACAAGACCCTGCTTTTTTATAATCTATTCTTTCAGCGTTTCAAAGACTTTACAAGCTTTACAATGACATGATTACCCTCTTTTCACAATTCTGGTGGCATTATGTGTGTAGCGAGGAAGACAGAAGAACACACAAAAACGTTTTCAGATCTACAGGATTCAAGATTTAAATAGATCTGTTAAAAAAAAGATTCTGAAATAAAATGTCATCTTTACCAGTCATGGTGTAATAAATGCTTAGGCATCTGTCTATGCTTATGAGAGGGCAGGTGTATTTAACTACTTGAARAATAAAATCTTTTAAAATATAGAGGAGAATCAGGGGTGCTACATAATCACCTCCAAAGCATACAGCACTTGAGCACCACATGAACACATTATAATGAGCATCTTTGCTCATTTAGCATCTTAGCTCATTTAGTTAACAAGAGGATTGTGCAGGGCTAAGATTTATATATAGAGTTCCTTTGTGTTTTGGTGTCTTAATTACCTAGTTCAATTTGCTTAACCAAAATCGCTTTCCAGCCTGACATTCCTGTATGTTAGATGTGTCGTGCTCTGTGCCTGGACCAAGTCACTCAAAGTACACAGCATCCTGCATAGAGCTGGAAACAAACTTCTCACCTATTTTGTTGGCCAGTGTCTCTCGCTGCTCTCGCCGGAGGCTGTGCTCAGGTTTGTAGCCACAGCCCACTCCAGTTAGATTACAACATGCTTCATCAAAYTGCTTTTTATGTTGAGGCCGAACAAACTGGTAAAATTCTTTCAGGAAACAGAATGGAAATAAATAAGATCAGTCCACAATAGGTAAACACAACAAGAAGCTTATAATAGCAAGGTTTCTTACAAAAGAAAGAAAATATTCATCCAGGCAGATTGCAAATCAAAACAAGTGACATGCTGTTAATTTTATTGCTCATCTTATTCCACTGTAAACTGGCTGCCTATCACTAGCCTAAATGCCACTGTAAGTCAGATGAACTTTAGACTTCAGGTACCTGTCATTTTTGTAAACCAGATTGAAACTTTTACCTTAMTTTGATTATCAGGAGTTTCCTTATTTATATAGTAAGACAAACATATTGGGAAACAAATTGTGGTTGTTATTAGTACCAAGTACTTACAGTGGGCTTCTCATCCCTTAATTTATAAGCATTTACAAAAGTGTCTTTTCTTTTTGATTTTTTTTAGTTGAAAGAAGTCAGAAAAATCTGTCTTTGTTCTTTCGTGTAATTTGCAGCTGTTCTGGTTTCCTACTGTAATATGTGCACTATTATCGCAGACTGTCAGCTATGGAAAAGAAATGTTGATAGGGTCAATAGAAGTGCCGACTTTCAGCAATGGCTCCACTCTTCACAGACTTCCCATCTCCCTTTCTCACCAATTAAACAGCTAGGCTTCAGCTCCTTTCCTCTTTTCAAAGCTGATTTCACCAAATTAAGGAGAAAAGAACAATTCAGAGAGAAAACACATCGTTAAAATGTTGGTGGGAATCTAAGCTCCTCCCAATGCACTCCTTAAAAATCCAGGCAACTAACACGTGGATCTTTAAACCTACATTTACCCACACTCCCGTGCTTCATACTCACCACTATTTAAAAATAAAACTTATGTAGTTACTCTGTAAAGTTGCTGTCTTAACACTGAACTCTTCTGACTGCATACATCCAACTCCTCACAATCATACTCTTCATCTTACCTCCCACATCACAGGGAATAAGCTATACTTATGATTTTAAAACAACACWTTTTTTCCATGGGATGCAGCTACTCTTTATTTAGGCAAATTGCTAAACTAGAGTGTGATAACTACACTGGTAATGCATCTGCACTACGATGGGGCAATATAAATTGATAAATATCAACAGTTATCATCTTGATCAATCCTTATGTCAAAGGTAAAATATTTCCTTGTGAAATAACGAAGACTACATAAAAGACAAAGGCTCTGTCATATAGATATCAGAGAAGTTATCATACCTCGCAGCAAGACATGCTTTTTTTGATCCTCTATAAAAAGGGAGCTCATTTGACATAACATAGCATTGAAGTCATCTGTTTTCTTGTAGTGCTGAAGAGCCTTTGAGAAGAGATCATAGTTTTCCTGGCTTAAGGTTTCTTTCACTGTTGCAATGTATGATGTAGCCCTGGCCTTCATTGGCTCAGTCTGGTCTGCTATCTTATATGGTTGCTGAAAAGATGGGAAGACTTATTAGTAAATAGGATGACTTGAGACTTAAAGAATGCACTTAGCACAAAGCAATGTTTTCAGCCAATGTGTCAGCATGTCCCATACAGTAATGGTAATTATCCAAAAAAGCATATCCATGTGTCATTTTTTGATAAGAAATCCAAGAACTTCAATGCCATGGAAGAAACACAAATCTAATGGSAGCTATTCTCCTGGAAATCTTTATTTAACTAAAAAGGAAAACCTTCATAGGTATATGAAGCAGGAGATTCAAGCAGCAAGCTGCATAATTAATTACCCATGGATTCTGAATAATCTTTGAAAAACTGTGTACAACAATAACACACAAGTGCAAACATAATGTACAACCGAAACCCACATACGGGTTTAGGATATGACCACGTTCCCAAGTACAACTGGTCAGCTCTGCCCTTTGAGGATTTACAGTCAATCAAAAAGAACACCCTCCAGCCCCACACATCTGAAYAACAGGAGATGATGTTTAAGATAATCACAGCTAGAGAATATTTTTTTTTAAATCCTTTTCTTTCTTAATCTACTAACCCTGCCTGATGCCTGTATTTGAGAAACAGTAAGACAGAAAAAGATTTCAGATATGTAAGTTGAACATTTACAATTGTGGTGGATTGATATAATTGTATTGGCACCCGTGTCAGCCCCCGCATCAGTCACCCGTCTGCCTGGAAATTTCAAATTACTACATTCTGCAGCTTAAATACGCTAAGGGATGGCATTCATGCATAAAAATACGTACCCGATTGCTGACTAGCTTAATTTTCTTCCTTCCTCCTTTCTGCTCATCTGTTAACCTCTTCTCATACTGAAGAGACAGTGTTGACAAACGCTGTGCCTGGAAAGACAAGAGGAAAATACAATAATAAAAGTTTTCCCAAAGTTATTCTCCCTTAACTCAGTCATTTCCTATAATAAAGTTTATTACTCCTGCATGAAGTAAATTTCAACAGATTCAAGGGGAAAAAAAAAAACAAAACAAAAAAACAAGCTAAATGAGTGCAAAAGATCCCAGGACACATATCTGTTTCTCAAGGGTGATCACTTAATGGACAATTTCAGAAAAGAGGAAATTGAAGAAAAGCTGGTCCTTAGAGTGCAAACTCTGATTAAGCCACCTGTTCTAATGGTTAACTAGTTCAGAATAACCACGTGTGAGTGAACACATACGTAGGAGTGATTCCCCACATAACTACTCTTCACTGCACTGCCTGGAAGTATTTCCCTTCTGAAGAAATCTCATCGCACAGCATTTCTTTGCATACTGACAAAGGAAGTCCAAGAAGTTTGGATATCTATCAGGGCAGATGCGACAGGAGTAGAAATATTTGTAGTTTCATAAGTTCTTCAGGATCTCCCACTCCTAATAGCAAAGAATTGCATTTGTACTGCAGTGACTGAGAATATGAATATATAAGGAGGCTCCAAAGAGAACTGAGTTGGCAAGGAGGAGTGAAATTGCTTAACAGTAGAGTCTCCAATATTAGCATAAGCCAGTAACAATCCTTTTAAAAATAACCACATGAGTAACAGATGAAGCATAGGATAGCCCCATATTGCCTATTGGTTTCTTGAAGTCTCTTGAGAAAGAGAGATATGTCAAGTGATTTATTTCTTTGCTCTTGCCCAACAAAAGAATTCTTAGCAAAYAGGTGATCATCAGTGTACTTGGTGAACAGTGCTGTTTCAGATGAAGCAGCGAAACATAGATATCCCTCAACTCCACTATGACTGCTCAGGACCTCTATTCAGATATCAAGGTTCAGATCTAGGATTAAAAAGTACACAAATATAGAGAGTCACCAAAACCCCCAAATATCTAAGCTATGGACTTCAGATTTGCTGGTTTGTAGAGTCAGTCACACATCAGAAAAAACAGATTTCAGAGAACTTTTAATACAGCAGGGACATTGAATTCCGACAAGCCTGCACAGGACATGTAGAAATATGCAGGCCATTTAAATATATTTTACTTGAACACCATGTAACAGAATGAAGAATTGCAATACCAGCAGTAAATCAAACTGGTACATGCCTGCAAGTCAGGAACTCAAACAGAGGCACCTCCCTAATCCTGGCTAGGTAAAGGTACCGTCTTCAACAGGACAATCCAGAAGACACTGGGCTTCTGGACAGGGCATATATCAAAGGGAAAACTGATTAAGGACAACAGTCAAATCATTCCTCAAAGGGATTTCTTGCTTTTCCCTCCAGCAATACATTTTAAGAATGACTGCAGCTGAATTCCTGCATTTAGGGAACATAGTTTCAGCATAACCTGCATAAAGCTGATAACAGAGATACTGCGGTTGGGAAAATTAAAAAAGCACACCAACCATGTTATAAGTCCAGATGTATCAGTTCTTAACAAGAGCTCATTACCACGGAACAAAAGCTGGCTCCCTCAGAGGCACTGGGTGTCTCCAGACTGGGCTCCCCAGAGCCCTGGCACCAATTTAGGTGCAACATAAGACAACTAGAGAATCCTCTACGTCAGAGATGAGCAGTAACATCACATCAGCAAGTGGAAATGAGCTGACTCATTGCTGAGTCATTAGGCCCATCTGTTTATCTGGCTTGACAATATGCTGCACAGGCCCCAAAGCAATGCAGCTGTGTTGAAGTGACACTGTAGCTGAGTTAGTGGGTCCTGGAAGATATGCCAGGCTTTCCAGAGAATAAATTTGATATCTTACTATGAATGTTTAGGCTGCCTGTAGGCAAGGAAGTTGATTTCTCAGTCAATGACTGGAGATAAACAATCTCTTGTCTGTTACTCCGAGTTTGTGCGTTCTCACATCTCTACATCCATATCTCTTAGGCCCTTAAATATTCCCTAGATATTCCTTACACCTCCATGCTTCCCTTTGTGAATCTTTCACCTAATCAAACCGCTTAGGGATGCTGCAGCTATCTTCTTCTAGGCCCTCCTGGAGTCCACAAAACAAGGTGTTGACCAAACAACCTGCAAGGCAGCAGTCAGCCACCTCTGCTGATGATAACCAGGTAAGGAAGCTACCTCATTAACAACCACCTGCTGAGATTGAGAGGGCAAAAGAAAGACGTATTAGAAAGATGAAGATGTATTAGAAAATCCAAGATGTATTAGAAAATCCAATCCAAGGGAAAAGACACCCAACATAGTAAGCTTTATTATTCATAATGAAATAGCAGACCTCTTCTGGTTCAAATTATAAGGCTACTGATTCACAGCCCTTTTTTCCCCCTCCCCTCCTTCCCCTTTATAAAAAATATAGTGTCTATTCACTTACTCAAGCCAGGAAGAACTGCATACTAATAAGCTCTTTGCTGAAAGCTAGCCGTGTTCTCTAGAGTGCAAAGAGCTTTAAGTAATCTACGTGATCAGCTATTATAACACCCARTGCAAGTGTGCATCTGTTGCTCACGCAGTAAAAGCCAAAGAGACCTTTTATTTAAGCTCAGTTATAACTTTTTTTTTCCTCCAAAAGAGKTTGAATTGGTATCTCTAGGCTAATGCCAAACTCATTTTACTTTAGAGCCTACAGCTTCTACTCTAAAGCAAATATCCAGGAAATTTTCACCACCTTTTCCTCTCCTGGTAAGCTGTCTTCCTCCTCGGCATCCTCACGGCTCTTCTCATTACGCTCCAGGGCGTCCAAGAGTCCRGTGCACTGCTTTCTAGGACAGACCAGCTCTTGTTCATATTCTGTGCATAGGCTGGATGCTATATCACCCTTTACTGACATCCCTGCATAATACAGATGACAAAAAAAAAATCAGCATGTTAGCTCCTCTATTTTGTGTTACTTTTTATTGCCTCAGGACTAAAGGTAGCAATCCACAAATTTATGTCGGTTCACCYCAGTTCCCACATCTTGAGGGAGGGAACTGTATTATAAGGCTTGAAAAGCTTATTTTGGTTAACCACTGTTCAGAAGCAGTCTTACAGCTCTTATCTGTGGTATTTCACAGAATGACCCCTTTTCTTCAGGACACACCTTCAGGTTTCACCACTTTCTTTGATCAGTAGTCCCAAGTGGTTCCCCACTTCTCCAGTGTTAAGCTATGCCCTCTCTGATCAGAATTTTATGTCAGTCATTGAGCCCTTCTTGCTTTCTGCTCCAGTTCAGCTTCCAGTTTCTTGATYCACCTTCCCTGGTTTGGTTTAGAACAAACTTAAACAAGACTAAACAGAAGGGTACTATGAGGACCCAAACACACCTGCTCTCTTCCTCTTCAAACTTGGAACGTGGTCATCCAGTTTCTTGGCTTTCCTTACACATGGTATCTGGTCAGACGAAGTAGTTGGTGCCATTTCCCCTTCACTCAGGGCAGCAGGAGGGCATTGTGGCAGGGGTGGAGGCATCTGCAAACAGTTTAGAAACATTACAGTAGGCCAAAGCTACTTTTCCATCCATTAACTGCTCCCTTTAAAACTGAAGATCCCTGCAGCTATCCCATTTGTTCCCAAATAAATTTGACAGCAAGATCATCAAGCATTCTGGATTTATGCTTTTCTGACAACAGAAAAAATAATTAGAAATTGACATAGACAGATAAAGTGTAGTGCATAAAATGGCCTGTGAAAGAAACAGAGATGGAGTCAAGTCACTACTCAGAAAAACTGCTTTCCAACATTATCCCTACAACATATCAAAATGCATTAGGTTGCAGTTCTTATTTACCATGAAATTCCCATTTATCATCGGAAAAAGTTATTAAATCACCCAGTCTCATTCATTTGCAACTTACTACGTTGACCAACTTGCATTCAGCCAAAGCATCTTTAAGGAAGTCATCCAAGTCTGTTTCCTCTAATTTTAATCTCTCATTTTGTAAGGGAAGAATTTCTCATGCACCAGGAATTTGTGCTAGGAGTTAGTCCTAATATCTAGCAAGTCCAGAACTATTTCTAATATGACTGACTTTTGATGTCTGGTTCTTGCTATGCCAATGCAACATTTTATTCCAAAGGGAGTGGCTCTCGTGGCCTAGAATTCCTAGTTTCTAACACTACCAAGAAAAATTTTTAAAGACACTTACAATTTCTTGAGCAACACGGAAGAAGAGAGAGACACCCCTGACTGCATGTCCAAAGTTGTCATAAACCTTCACGTAAGGGCGGACCCATGAAGGTAGCTTGTCTCTTACGTCACCAGTTGTGAACCTGTGTAGGATTCAACAAGAATTATTTTTCCCAGGTGGCCAGGTGTATTAAAAAAAAAGTTAAATTAGGGTCTAAAAGGACTAAAAGGAATAGCAAGAAAATAAGTTTGTAACTGCACAGTATCCACAACCAGCATGATATCTGCACTCCAAAGAACAGGGCTTTGTTGACACTATGTACTGTGCAATCATCYGATCCAGATCTCCTTCTCATAAAATCTTTAAGCGTACCAAATTAGCACTGAATTGTGCTATGTTCACAGTCCCCAGTTAGGCCTCCTCACAGAAGGCTACCAAATTCTCAGTTGTTTTTACAACATARTCTTTCCTCCCTTCTCTCAATCTGCAGTTCAGTTAACTGGCTTCTCAAATGAAAAGGAAACAAAACCATAAGCTAYAGCAGTCAGTCAGTTGTATAAAGAAAATCACACATACAAATTTGACAAATCAGGGTCTTTTGCATTAATACTATCAGCACCTTTCTGTAGGTCCAAGATAGTGTATTTTAGGATCAGCACATATCGACTGGACTATTGTAGGGGAGTAATTTGTTTGTGATCTGACCTGTTTTGTAAGATCATTTAYCTGCTTTTGAACTGTAACCTCCTCACCAGTGGCTCATTTACATACAAAACACAAATACACCTGCTGGGATATAAAGATGATGCTATGTGTTTTCACCTTTGGTCACACAGGAAGATGGCCCCATAGTCTTGGCGATGTCTGATGACCCTGCCAATAGCCTGATTAACAGCCCGGGAAGCTTGCTGGCTGTACCACTCACGCCCTGAGAGATACTACAGTGGGTGGGAAAAAGACCTGTTAGTTAGCAGACAAAAGGYATCCTCTGTGTAGCACATATTTCTTTCCAAATCATTACGAAATATAACCACCAACTGTCTAATCTCTCAAAGCCTAGAAAAGTAAATAGAGGTTCACTCAAACATTTCAGCTGACTTATGGGACACTGAAAACTCAAATATTAAAATCCAACTTAAGGAGCTATTCACCACCTTGGTACTAAACTCATCAAATTAATTACCTAATAGCTATCTTGGAGGATAATTAACAATTTACAGTGCCATTCATTCTCTTGTATGAAGAATACTAAAAAGAAAGACCAAGTAAGTACTGTCACAGGTAATGCTTGCTGTCCAACCTCTTTCTGGGCTGGGAAAAGAAAAGACATAACAAGCACACACAAAACTTTGAAACTATAATTAYACTTTTTTCTTTGAGTCCATATACCCATAGACACAGGAAGGAGAAAAGATAACAAAACAAGTTAGCAAATAGTCAACAGTGAAAAGTTGACCTGTGTTACCTGTGCACCTGCCCCACTTTTTCGCATTTCGTCCAGGAATTGCATCTTTAAAACAACTCTTGGCTCCATACGAGGAGGAAATGGGAGGCCAGTAATGATGACTCCTCGTCCATTCATGTCTGCAAAGTCCAGGCCTTCACTAGCCTGAAGAGAGAGTGTTTTCCTTTTAGCAACAGGAATTGATGCAGAGTGAGCTTGCAGATCCTGGGCCTTTTTTTCCCTCCATGACATCAAATCCTTAKCCAAGTATAGTTTATAAATATATTATAAAAAGCTTCAACTAGATTTCTTGCTTTTATGGTAAGACTTAAGCTTTACTTTTTTCCCCTAAGAGGCTCTGATAAAGTATGCCTAAGGCAACAGCATTACAGTATTTGCATCTTACTACGGGACGAGCAGAACAGTTGCACTGAGGTGATGTGTTAAGTTTCAGTTCATCTCTCTCTTTAATCCTTCCATGCTCCAAATAAAAAGATAAATAAGAATATGGCAAATMTTTTGCATCAAAAATTAAGAGAATAATTTCAAAGAAATAACAGAAGAAATCTGCTCAGAAACCACCAGACTATAATGTCATATTCACCAGCTGTGCTGCTTACATCAGTTCAAGCAGTTCTCACTCTCTTTGACCACTGGCTCATGCCTCTGCAGCACGTCCCATGCTGTGCTGGCCAACCGGCTTGTGAACTGAACAAGATCAGAGAATTGAATAGACTGAAAAATAATACGGGAGAAAAAGTTGGTTTGTTTCCTCAGCTGAATCATTTACCACAGCTGCACCAACATGTATGKATGGATGACGATTATCCATGGCTAAGTGACCAACTCTGGTCTGCTGAAATCAGCACCAAGGAAGAGCATAATCACAGGATGCTTTGGGATGTTATTCCCAATCCTGCCGAAGCCAGCAGTCATATGGGTTTAGTTATGGACATTTCCTCTTGGGCACAGAAAAACAGAGGTCCCTCTGGCTAGTAARAGAACTAGTTTAGACAAAAGAAAGRCACAGASACACACACACAAGATCTAACTTCTAAAGGCAGTCCAACCATAGGGCCTAATTTATCAAACCCTTTATGCTCATAAACCCTAGMGCAACTAATACAGAATCCTTCTCTTTATAAAAAGGATTGGCATTCCAATTTCTTTCAAGGAACAAAAATGCTTGCTAGAATCGAGTGGCAACCTAAAGGCTAAGCAGCATCTTGAGAAGGAATCTCGAAGGTACAGCTGAAAGGGAGCTAAGCGTTAGGTAGTTTTGGCTAACGTGCCTTTATCGGTTTATCTTTTGGAGTATTTCCAGATTTCCAGTCATATGCCCTTTGGCTACACCAATTTAAACCTTGTGTTACTAAAAACAAGGGTCTCTCCACAGACTCTGAGGCTAATACATTGCTGTCAGAAGGACAGGCATACTCACCGAGTCCCACCCAGCAAGAGGTGTGTTATTCTTTAAGTGATCCAACAACTGGTTTGGAAATTGGGACTAGAGGTGCAATAAAAGGTTGAGTCAAGTTTCTGTTGGCAGGCTCTAGGCAGAAGCAAGCAGCACAAGGCTGTAAGAGTAATTTACAACTCTGCAAATGCTTCCACTGGTAATAGATCAATTTATAAACACTGGAAAATGTAAATGAAAGGCCACCAAATGTTCACAGAGGACCTGAACTCAATAAAAATGCCATCTCTTAAATTAAGAAGCATTTTTAGTTTCCAGAAACACCGTTCCAGTGTGATTAATCACAGATGTCTCTTAAATGTCCTCCAAAACTTTTTTCATCGAGTAAACTGAATGAGCTGCCAATTAGAAATGTAAAACATCTTTGAAGTTCATCCCCTTTAAGAAACACAAACATGTATCCCTTGAGAGATGTGTATAATTGTTATAAATGTGAAAATGCTCCATGGCATCACACTTCTCTTGTTTTTTCTACCTATAACTAGAGTCACAGAATATAAATAGAGTTCAAATTGAAAACAAAGCTGTTTTCTTTCATCCTTTCTATCATTTATCAAAGAGATCATAAATGGTCTATTACATTACCTTCCCCCGACATACTGCCAAGAAAGTAGCTCCATTGGACTTTGGACAGACAATTTTATCATAGTATGCTTCCATGACCTAAAAGATAAACTAGTTCAAGTTGGAGCAACAGTGGAATTATCCTCTTTACATTTGGACAAATAGAAATTGATTTAGAAAGACTTGACTCACACATCGAGATCAAAAATCTGATTAATTTGGCTTAGTATCATTTTCCTTACTGGAACATAATTGTAAGGATTTCAATAAGCAAATGACTTCTCACATTACAATAAAATCCAGACCATGCCTTGGTAAATATTAAAAAAAACCCGAATTACTGAGTAAGAAAAGGCAGCCTAGGAAGGCAATTCAAACATATTACTTTAAGAAACAAACAAAAGAGGCTGTAAGTAAACAGGAAAAAAAGGAATGAAAAGTGGGGGAGTTTCAAAGACTTCGGAAGGTGGACAGAATTTTAATTAATATTCAACAGCGTATGATTTACTGGCAAGCAAAGAACACAAAAGCAGATAGACATTTGCGCCTATGAAGAAGCCTGATTTTAGTAAAGTTGACCAAACCATAAAATTAATGTTGACTCTGCAGTTAGAYAGAAGGGAAAATCCACAAAGAATAACAATTTATGATGAGGATGTCCTTTTAGGGTCACTGACAGAGTAGGACATATAAAGTACCTTGTTACTGTTCAGTGAAAACAAATCCTACCCACATCTTCCAGTGTGGCTCACATTTGTGCCTTAGACCACAGATGTGGGTCAAGTGTCCACCTTTTTAACAGCAGCGGTGATTCAGAATGTGCTTTGTCCCTAAAGGTCTTCCCATTTCAGTGCTAATTTAGCAGTTTTCTGCTGCACAGAGACACTGCACACATAAATGTTTGCRCTGACAGATGCAAACCTCTAATGACAATAATCACTGCACATAGTTAGTGCCAATCTGCTACTTAAAGGTAGCCTTAATCAAACATGTACTGCACAAATCCATAAAAATCCAAACCGTAAGTTGGAAGGAAACGGCCCACAAAATATTCAAAGATGACAAGTACTTGAGGGGACTACTCAATATATATGTGTGTTATACTAGCAGCTGTTACATCAGTGGATTTCAAATGAAAATTATATCCCACACATCCAATGGAAAGAGTGAAAAGACGGATGGAAGAATTATGTGCTCAGAGCTCTTTCTTGGAATTTGCAGTTCACTACCAAATATATCTTACAAAAAGTATTTAAGCATAATCTCTGAAAGTGTTATAGACATGTACTGCAAATTACCGACCTCTGTGAAACTTCCTTTATTCCTTGGTTCCACAAACATTGGCTTCACTTCTTCTATTCTTTTAGCAAAATCATGCTCCTGTTAAACAGATAATACACCAAAAACATGTATGTGAAAGCAAGTAAATACCAGAAATGCCAGCAAGAGCTGTCATTATGTCTTTTCCCCATGGCCTGTTTCTCTCTTGCTAAACAGGAAAAGATGGATCAGAAACATCCACCTCCAACCACACTAGGGAGCCCCTTGCAGCTGGCATAACTCAAACATTACACRGTTGGTTGAAATCTCTCTCAGTGTAAATGCCCTTAAGTGAGAATCATTTATTTTCTTTCCAACTTGCAAGTTCCCAACATCAACATCTTAGGGACTGACTCTGCCATATAAAATTAAAAGGACTCGGAGGTCAAATGAAATAATGTAGTAAGATTCTGCTAGGCTTTAATTTCTACCGTATTGCAGTTCAGCATACTGTGATCAAAATAAAGGAAATCTTACCTAGAATTTTACTTTTTTTWAAAAAAATTATAATTRCTTATTAACAAAGAATTTTTAACAAGCATGGTTAGATAGCATAACTATACACCACCCGAAGTGCACAGCTAAACTACATATAAAGGCAGAAGAATCATCATACTCTCCAATATTCCAGGCTCTTATCCATGACAGGATATGATGGGAAGAACACCAACATCCCATGGGGCACAACTCGCACAAGATTACCTGCAACATGATAGACAAGTGAATCTAATTTAGGGGTTTTCTCTTGAGACAAGAGTTCATAGAGTGTAGAGGAAAAATAAGTTACCAGCATGGTTAATATTTTCTGCTTCAAAGTGTTTTCTGCTTTCTCAGCATGAAGGTTATTTTACCAGAAAAASTTAATTTCATTAATCATTTCAATAACCTTGTCATTGCGTTAGCCTCTTGAAATCCTTGATTTTTTTCTGTAAAGTGATGCTTGACTTATTTTTCAGCAACATCTCTGCATTTATTTCATGTTTCYGCCACTTTCTGACCACAATTAGGGCCTCCATTTTTGGCCCAGAGAAAAAGAATTGGCAATAAAAATGAACTCCTAACTTGAAAATATCAAATAAGGATTTGCATTGATTTTCACATGCAATTGCTATAGCCAGGCACCTGAGCAAACAACAGCACGCAAAAATCGCATATGATTTAGATAAAAAGATATAAATGCAGGTCTTTATCTTTAAGATTTCAGACACATTCTGAAAGATTTCCAGAAATCCTGTGCCATAGCCTGTTTCTGAAAAGCAAACACCTCACTTACCAATTGTCTTCCCCAGAGAAGATAAATATTCTTCTGAAAACCTACAAAGCAGAAAATCAAAAATCATTTTAGTTCCTTTTCTGYATTTCTTTCACATATGTTGACTTCCTCTGGTAATTTAAAATGGCATATCCATGCTTCCACTACTCTCCTTTCTGCAGCAGTCACCTATACCTAGGGCACAATATTCGTGAGTAATACACTGACTCCATGACACTACTGTCATTAAATATTTTAATTACTAGCACTGAAGACAATCTAAGCTTCAACATGACCAGCATATAGTAAGGGGAAATGCGCAGCCCTATATAATRAATTTCATGACTAATGTTAATAAATTAGGGACAAAATTTCTGCTAGGAAAAAAAAAAAGTCTGTAACTGCGGCCGACCCTGACTAATACCACAACTATCTGAAGTTGATGAATTAGGTGTGGCAAGACTGCAGGGAGGTGGGGAAGGGGAAAGTTCGGTTGTTTTAGTTACTGGTGGTACAAGCTGAGTGAATCACTTCTTTCATTGACACAGCAGTGACACGGCAGTGCTCTACATTGACTAGAGTCTTTATCTGTTTCTTCCAGTCCTGACTGAAATTTCACCTGTTTTTTCATGCCCTTAGTTTGCTTTCTTTACAGATCCAGTTTTGCATATTCTGCTTTCCCAGGAAACTTGTATATGCAGGGGAAAATAATAAAACAAACCAGCTATTTTTTCAAGGGCTACAAATACCACTGTCTCCTTAAGGCAAGGGGTAAATACCACTTTCCCCTGTTTCCACTTCTCCATATGAGTTTTCCGAGATCTTTTCTATGTTCCTGAAAAGAAGYAAGACTAGAAGCAGACTATAACAAACTAAAGAATTTTCAGCCAGGGATTTGACTGCAAAGTTGAACTCAAAATAAATTTGATAAAGACATAACAAAGGATGCTCCAGGAARAAAAATAAAATATATATTACAAACCAGAAGTCAAAATACACTGAAACCTTTTGTTTTGGGCTTCACTTTCCTTGCTGGCAACTTTTCTATTTCTCATGCAGAGAGATCAGAAGCTGCAGGAGGAGCACTGCAAGTGCTTTGAGGAACGAAAGGACATAGACAAAATGACAAAAGATCAGAAGAAAAAAAAAAAAAACTTCCAAGATTCAGGTCATGTTTGTATCTGCATTGTCTTTGTGGGGAAAAGAGGAAGCAGGTCACAGCAAAAACCTTCAAATATAAAAAGCTTGCTATTTAGCTCACTTYTGTACAGTGGGTAAACCTAAGCCTTTAGCAAGAAATTTAAAATGGGGGACTGCAACTCAGGAAGCAGCAAAGGCTGTTTGTGATGGACTAGACAGATACTYCTACAACATAGCTTGGGCAGGGGCTGACGGCCCAGGCTGGAGCTTAAATAGAGGAATGCAATCTAAGATGCATTAGTGCACTCGTGACCTTGACCCTCCATGCCTCCCAGCTCTACCACTTCGAAACTTTCTACTTTACTTGTGAAAGGGTGCCGTATTTAGTATGGTGTTTATCCAAGAAAGGAACTATGGCAAGCGCTTATTCCCCTGGCTCCCTCCTTTAAAAAAAAAAAAAGGTCAATTTTGGAGCCTACAATTTCACATTAGAATCCCACATAGAAATCCATTACCTTTTTTCAAAAGTAGAAGTGAGCACAGTTCCATCAGGTCCCTTGGGAATAATGCCAACCCAGAGCTGCTGCTTATCAATAACATGTGGATTCTCCAAGCAAACAGGAAAAGGGCTGAAAAACAGTGAGATCCAAGTAATACTCAACACCAAAGCAAGATCCAAGTCATACTTGTTCAATTATTCCTTATTGTACTTTCAGTCCAGCACAGAAAAATCCTGAGTTAAAACCTAAAAATCATCAGACTGTGGATTTTTGTTGCTGTTTCTCTTCATACCTCTAGGTACTTACATCTGCATTTCCATTGTGAAGGATGAGAGCGGGGAGAGCGTTCCACTGGTAAGGATGATGGTCCTGACACCCTGCCGAACGAGCTCATGCATGCTGTGTCCCGGGCTGAAACACCAGTAGCTCAAGGTCTTTCCTGAATCATATAAAGAGAAAAYACTAAGCAGCAAGTTTGCACACTGGAGAATGAGCAACTGCCTAGCATAGAGTAGACAGCAGCATCTGAACCTCTGCAAGTGAAAAGCTGTCGTTCAGAGCTAAAAATCACACAAATATGGCGTGTGCTGATTTGGTTCTTTTCMGATTTGTTACATTCATTCAAAACACAATTTAAAAGTTCATTGATCCCACACACTCAAAGTAAATTACACACTTAGTCAAAATACTGTTGCAGAAAAGACAGCATCAGAGCTTTTTGCCAGCAACTACCAGGTTGCTTAGATAAACTCCCTTACTCTTCCATCCATCCACTGGGTCATTTCCAGCTGTCCTGGGCAAACGGAAAGGAAAGCATGGTAGAAGACCTGCAAAAATACTGGGACGAAGAACTAACAACTGAAGTTACTTGAAAATACCTTCACTGAAAACAGAACTCCACTTTAGKAAGTCTTAAAGGCTAAAAATCCTTATTATACTCCCATTTCCATAAATTTTCTTCTTTCACAGACTCAAGTGCTAAATGCTTTAACTCTGTCAAAAACATTTATGGATGAGGATACAAACGCACGTGCCACACTGATAATCTACAAAAACCAAAAACTATCAACACAAAGGGTGCACGGAAATGTGTGTAAGTCACACTAGTCATTTCTTTCATTGCTCAGCTGATAGGCAGAACATAGGGGATCTTGCCAAAAGCCTATCATCAGCAAAAGGAAGAGGGGCAGGAAACAACTGCCTGTATCAAGAACAAGGGCAGCCAGATGAAACACCAGTTTTTGGATTCTGCTTTGCATGATTCATTTAATTCACTTAATCCTATGATCTTCTACAGAAAAAAAATCTAGCATCCATATATCATGTATGTCCTTCAAATGCACATCCCTCAAAGACTATAATTTTTTTTTTCAAAATGTAAATTTCAGGAAAGAAAGTTTCAGGAAATCCCCAGGCGTGCGTGCCCAATGAGTCACTTACTACTACAAGACAGAACAATGATTTTAGCTTTTCCTCTTCCCTCTCATTAGGGCAGAARATATCCAGATTCTAGAAAAATTAGATTCCAAAATCAAATAAACTCTGGATGTCTTTGACTCACACTAACATTAGTGCATATTACATTTAAACAGTTGTGACTGAATCTGCATGTGGACAGGCCAGTAAATATCCACAAGCAAGAGCAAAGTCACTTATGTCAGGAGCAGAAGACACTCCAAATTGCCGTGGTATAGGAGGGTCTAGAAGAGAACATTAGTATTTTTGCCTCAGTTTGAAATATCCTTCTTGGCAACCCCTTAAAATGCTTGCCAGGCACTGATCCACTGCTCTTGAAGAAGCCAGAACTGCAATATATTTGCAGCCTGGAGTTCTGCTATTTTGACTTTAGGCATAACAACATTAACCTGGTTTGAGGGGTTCCATTGACAGGCAGGAACTGTACAGAGTGGACGGTATGGATGGTATACGATATGTATCTCCACTGCAGCTTCTTTCATCCCTGATAAAAGGACTGCTGTGCTGCAGGCAGAAGAGTTGATAACACAGTCGTTTATAGCAAATCAAAAGCAACAGCATTCTACTTTAATGTAAAACCACAATAGTTTAATGTCACATTCATAAGCAGTACCCGTGCACAGGACGGACAGCTAAGGCAACAATCTTATCAGTCCCCCATGCCGCCTCCYGTCACAAATTACAGTTCACAGAAAATTATGTTCCAGGGAATTAATTCTTTTCAAAGGATTTTGTGGAAATATTTTAGGAAGTTTGCAGTTTCCTGTACCATATGTTACATAATCAAACTACAGGGGACCAAAAACTTGATCAGTCTAGCCTGGCTTCTGCTACATTTGCATGCACAGCAAGTCTCAACAGATTTCTAGTCCGTTACCCAAGCACTTGCAAATAATGTTTTTACTTGAAAAATAAATGCATCAGCGTGTTCCTGCTAAATCACAGGATTTTGCGACTGCTTAGCATTGGTTTTGTGTACAAATCCTTCAAACTATGCAATGAAGCACGATATATTTTTCTTAACCTTTCTCTGCATACAGATATAGGAAAACCAACTTGAAAGTATTTCTGTAACTTGCAACTTTGTTTGAGCAATGTCCCTGGTAAACAGTGTCTGCAGATTACCAAACAGCTTGCTTCTATTCAGAAATGCACTGCTGAAGTGAATACTTCATAGTGAGGACATTATGTCTAAAAACACTAAATTCGTGGAAACCCAAACTTTGACGAAAAAAAAAAAAGATGTTTTTGTCCCTGAAAAACAGAACTTCTATGAAAAATATACTTACATTCTCAAGAGTACTTAACTGAGTAATTAAGTAAACAGTAACGAAGCTGAGTATTTAYAAAGATCCTTGGAAAGCATCCTATGAAGGCAGCTTGAGTAAAGGGAGCCTACCATCAGTTTCTGTATCCTTCTTATGTAATCAGAGAGTGTCTGYTTTGTTTTCCATGTAACTATACTTACAAGAAAAGTGAATGGATGTTGAAGAACAAAACCCAGCTTGATGCTCCCTACATTGGCCTTCAGATAACTCTCTGATTCAGAAGCTGTTTCTTTCCCTTTAAGTATGTTGTTCCGAAACATCGTTATATTGAGGTAGTTCCACATAAAACGTATTGCAGAGAAGAGGTAAAAAAAGCAGGTGGAGGAAAAAGAGGAGAGGGAGAAGTTCCAGTTGAACCATGGTTCAAGGACCAAAAACCAGAGATGAGACTGAAACTACCAAGGAGTGAGACCCTGCCCTTAAGAACTGAGGAAGTTAAAGACAGTATCTCAGAGAGCATAACGACACTCGAAGCTGTTACCAGGCACAGCATTTTCTGGCTAAGAATTCACATTCTCAAGGTTTACTTCTCTGGCACATCATATATTCATTATAGAGCTTCAGAATGAGTCAGTCAATCGCAGCCCTGGGAAAGCTCCCAAAGAGGAAGATGGCTCCAGGGCAATGCAACACCCTTAAATCTCTTCACCTTACAGAAGGTGATTAAAACAAAAACAAACAAATACAACAACAAAAGCAACAACAAACACACAAGCCCAAACAACCCACTGATGCTCTCATAACTAGCCACATTTAGAGACTGTTTTAACTTGGAGTACTTCTACAAAGTATACTAACCAGGCACTGGAGACCTCTCAGCCCTACTAAGGGCGGGAGCTGACAACCACGGCTGAAAAGGAGGGATTTTTCTGAATACAGACAAAGGGGTTCAACCTGAAACTCCCTAAGGAAAAGTCCTGCAACAGTATTCCATAATTTGCCAGAAACTCCTTGTTCAAAACTGCAAAATAATGAAGATTGGAATTTGTTTTCTTTGTTCTATTGTTTTCTTSTTCAATTGTTTTCTTTGATTTAAATAAAAAATAATTAAAAGATTAATCATCTGTACAGCCTACTCTTGTACCTTGTTTTTTTACAGCTGATGAATTCCAGAGATCCGTCCTTTGTTTCTTCTTCTGATTACTGTTATCTAGGTGAATATGTACCTGAAGGAAAAACACATCAACTCTTCCAGAGATTGCTGCAGAAACTTGCACTTCATCCCTCAATAGGTTTATTCATGTCATGAGTAGTTATGGGAATTAAAGTCACTTTTATAGCGCTAGTAAGGCCATATTATTTGCTATCTCTTTCAAATTTATTTCCAAACACTCAAAGGGTATCTAGCAAGGATCAGAGAAGCATATCGCCATTTAACCAGACATTTTGCATCAATTTGAGAGCAGCATTTCACAGACTGCCACAAGCAAAGACAAAAAAAAACCAAAAAAATGGGGCATTGTCCACCAGGACAAAATAAGTTTCAATAAGCCGATTTTTTAGCATTAAATTTTATCTATACAAGACAGTAGACATCTAGTTCATGAAGAAAAAAAATTCACCCAAGCTATGTGAGGAAGAGACTAGCTTATTAAAAGAACACATACCTTTTTGCATAAAGTAATAAAGTTTCCAGCAACTTGCACCTGCTGCACTTTCCTTAGTTCATTTTAAATAAAGAGTTTACTTTAAAATTGCTCACTAGATTCTCTTTTTCCTTGAATTACTCCAGGTTTTTTTTTTTTTGGAAGAACTTACATGTCCTTCTAATAAAAACCATAATTTGCTACTCTGTCCACAGTCTAACTCGTGAATACTCTAAGCACAGACATGAAATGCCACGTAAGAAAACTACAGAGCACATCCTGCCTTCCCATACCTTGTAGTATTTGGATATGGACCCAGCTGGTATGAAACTTGTTGTGCCTTCTGGTGGATCAATGCTGAACACCGTCTGGTAAAAGGATGAAAACAGAGAGAAAGATTAACAAGTATTTTGAGCAAAATCTCTAACATGCCTTTGCACTAAAAACTACCTTCAGAAAAATTAGTGCTGTGTTGCCCTTAAATATATCTTCTTGCCCCTTTATCATTTATTAAAAGCAGCAGAGAASCCTGGATAAACACATCTTTACAGGCAATTCCTGTTAGCTGTTTGGCCTCTTGTTGGGTCAAATGATGCAGTCTTTAAACACTATGTCACTATTTAAATACACGGGTTTTCTTTTTCATAATTGTGTATTGAACTCTGTACAATTACAGCACTACAATTACAGCACCTGATGCATACAAACCATACACACCAAACCATACACAACTTGGCTATTGATACAAGAGACACAATTGTTTTTAAAAGAACTATTTGATTCCCTGATTTTGTTTAAAACTTTGGCCACAGCACTCTACACTAACATACTCTGCTTTGATAAAAATGAAGCTGTAACTGCATGTAGCTGTCAATATATTAAGTGGAAAACCTCTGTCAACTCTTCTGTATGGATTCACATTTCTTTCCTTTTCCTGCATGTGATGTTTCATGACTAAGAGTGATGTTCATTTAAGCATATGGCATTGCAATGCAATTGCAGTGAGAACAGCTGTGGTTCTCGAATGTTTACAATTTACATTATTTTTTCTAAACAAAATGCCTTTAGACATTTAAAAGGAACTATCCAGGCTCATAAGAATATCAGCTAATTGCAAAATGAAAGATGTTCAAGCACTAGTCAGAAAAAAAAAAAGAAAAAGTACAATTCCTGGAAAGATTAACTTATAAAAATTACCCAAAAAGTGGGTAATGTTACTAAATGTACTAAATGTTCTTCTAAAAGAAAAAAGCAATTTAAAAAGCCATCATTAGTAAAAACAAGCTTATGATAAATTAACCGCTGAAGAAAAGAAAACACCAGGTTTCATCAAGTAAGATTTCGACTATGACCTCACCCTACTAAAAAAAATATCTTGGGATAACGAATTATCCTGGGGAGGACGTGCTGCCCACATACACGTTTTCAGCAACAGAGATCTTAGCTTTCAGGGAAAGACAGCTCAGCTAAGTTAAACCATCTTCCATGTGTCAGGGCCAATTTATGGTCACGCAGTATCCTGTTCTCCAGTGCCTGGGATCCTGATACCAGGGCTCTAATTCTGCATCTCMTCATCATCAGCTTTGAAAGCCCAGACAAATAGTTGCCCACAAAGCAACAACTGCATTCACCTTCTAACACACATAACTTTGCTAGTAGCGTACGCAAATCGTTACCAGGGCATCAGAACCTAGGCTTTGTTAGATTTCTAGAAAAATAAAAGACGTTGCATGTCACTGGGGAACAAAGCTCTCGTTGTATTTTTAAAGAAAGGTTTGGGTCAATCTGATCACCCTGTGACTCAGCCAGACAGGCTGCCCTGAAATCATCAACTTCTGGGAATATAGTGAAATTAATCCCACATGTAAGCAGATTTTCCAGCATCTAACATTATAATTAATATGTTATTTTGTCTGAAGMTAATTACCCAACTTGTGAGCGTCACCCAAGAATATTTGATGAAATTGAGAAGCTGTAAATTGAACTTCAGGCCACTGGCCCGCTGCACCTTTTCAGTTTACTAGGTCCAGGTTTTTCAGACTCAATGTTTTGTAACCACACAGTGGGGAGAACACTGACTGCACCACACAGATACTCACATACTTTGAGTGTCACATTCAGCTCCTGCAGCACTAAAGGCATTTTTAAATTTTACAAATGACTTAATAAGCAAATGAAAAAAAAAAATACAGCTACAATTATTTTTTTTCATTTTTTTTTCTGTGCCTGTCTTGCTCTTTCATGAGAAGGTCTCACATCTCCAAACACTGCTGGCTTGAATGYGCACAGTTCAATAACCCAGCTCCACCTGGTGGAGGTTAAATCCAGACAAATTTAAATTTAGCATCTCCAAAAGGATGGGGAAAAAAAATCAACTATCAAAGAATAGTCTGGTTAACACACACAGCACAAAGTAAACCATCCCATTAGCAGTAACTCTCTCCTCAATAACCTCTGGTCATCCATCAAATATTAAGCATACGTAACCAAGAATACTACTGATCCCTCTGATGTCTTGCCACATTTTTCAATGTTTCAGGCATATGTAGAAACAGCATTCATTATTTACCTGGATAATATCTGAAAGCTTATGTAATCCAGATGTATTGATAAATATCCCAGTACCTACAGGGAAGAATAGATGATTATTTTTTTGCACACACAAATGCACTTGTATATAACCATATCTCATCTATCCAGCACAACACACTGCAATGGCTTAAAAATATGACCTGACACAGATAAACAATTCCAAGTTTTTCATTAATACTAAAAATTCAATGACAAAACGTGCCAAAATTAAGTTTCCCATCAGTGATAAACTAATCAATTGTACATTGAGCCAGCTACAAAAATCTCTCAAAACTTCTCTAAATTAGAGATTAGAAAGAAGATAACTAAGAACAAGCAAGCACGTTTGACATGTTCAGTTAATTTTGCAAAAGCACATAAAACAATTAATAATATTAATAATGGTCTCAAGAAAAAAGAGGAAAGAAAGAATAGGAAGCYGACCACTAGCTGTCATGCCAACAAACACAAAATTTACTTTTGCTACAGCTATGAATAGTCCATGGCAACCATGTCAGAGCCTCTGCTAAGCTTATAACAGTGACTACAATGGAGTAGTTAACATATGAAATATGCTGCTGATGAGAACACRACCATGGAAAAAAAAATATGTTAGRAAAAAAAGAGGATGAATAGACAGGCTCACAAAGGATACATTYGCAGAACCAGACTAGACTGTGGTCTAGTCTCAGAGTGGAGATGTCCTCCATATTTACTGAAGAGCCTTCCAGAGAGAACTAGCTAAACTCTTTTCTTAGAATATGTAAAAGCTTGAGTCTTYTCTTTGCAGAAGGGCTAATTAAAGAACAAATGCCAGAGAGAACTGAAGCTTCTTAACTGAAGGGAAGAGAAAGGCATTACCCTATTCCTAACATTCCCATTTTATAACTTCATAACCACAGAAGAGCTGGAGATACAAAAGAACTATCAGCCAAATGCTGACCAGCTCTACYGGCACGATCTTGCTGGCTTTGGAAAAGAACAGTTTTGTTTGCAAAACTTCTCTTTGTGTGCATGTGTGTTCATGATCAGGTATGACAAAAAGTAGTACTTAAAACTATTACATGAATGGACATAAAACATTCCCTAGCAGAGGCACTGGGACCTCCCAGTAAGTTATTATAATAAGACACGGATGTCTAGGAACATTTTTTAAGATGTGAAAACTTTTAAAATTTAAATCCAAATGAGAACTCCTTTCTCCTTTCCTCCTCAAAACATGCAAGCTTCCAATTGTTGACATTAGCAGGAAAGCAGCTGCAATGTCCAACTGAAACAATGAAAAAGTTTGCACTTACGGCCYGAAAGAAACTGCAAAATCTGCTCGAGTGACTCCAGGAGGGAGGATTTGGTCTGGAAYGTTATTTGAGCCTCTGCAAACAGTTCAAAGATGTAGCTGCAATTTACAAAGAAGAAACACAAATGGGTAAGAATACTCACATAAACACCAAACCTACCTCAGTGAGTAAAAACTTGCATGGACACAACTCCTATACAAAGGTCATTTAGGTATACCCAAAATTCTCGTAAGCTAGATAGCACTACCAAAACTTAGCAGTTGTTGTCAGACCTTTAAATACTTCTGTGTTTTTGTCCCATTGCATGTTTGCTATGTAAACCCCCAGAACTACTTTCACTGGCAAAAAGCTCACACCAGTTAGCTGCACAGAGTTTGTTGACCTTTAAACATGCAAACACCCTAACAAGGGAATACATTTACCTTCCCTCTTTGGTGACTCCATTGACATTTAATGGCAGTTCCACAGCATCAATAGCATTTTCTAGTTGAAGAAGAATTTCTTTAAGGAAACCAAAGGGGAAAAGAAGTTAGGGCTYACAGAAATGCACTTCTGGAAATCACCTTACGAAATTCTTTCAACAACAATTTTGTTGAACACAACAAAATACTTACTCTTTATCTTTGCTATATCTTCAAGTTCCATGTTCAGCCCTGCTGAAGAAATGAATGATTTTAAAGAGGACATTTAATCTCTGCTTCATTCTTTAGTTTCTGTATGCCCTTTTAGAAGTTACAGCTATCATAGCTGCCTCTGTGTAAATGGGGAAAGACATCTGCATTCCATGCACTGCTCTCTTATAATCCCTAATATCACATTGGTTTGTTGACAGTACTACTAAATAAAAATAATTTATCTATTAATCAGAATCAAATTTCTGGGAAACTAAATTATTCTCTCATCTTTGATAAGGACACCCTATAATCCCAGTGAAATAGTGGTCCACGGTTATTAACACACCTGAACTGGCCATTTCCATATTGAATTCAGCATTTAYTTCATTCTGTTGAACTACTTTGGCTTGTTCTTCCAGTACTACATTTATAGCATCCACTGCAGAAGCCAAATCATAGGGTGTCAAGTCAAAAGATGACGACTCCTCACACAACTTCTCCTAGAATATCAACAAATGGAAGAATGAAGAGAAATAGTAAGGGCTTAAATGCACACAGACACACACACACAACTGCAATGGCTGTTAAGAAACAAGTTATAAAGAAAAAAATATGTTTAATCAGTTTCATGTGTCAAAATCCCATTCAGAATGAAGTCAGTTTTGCTTCAGAATAATTACTAAGTTGGAACAGGGAYACTCACATGACAGAAATATTGCTAAATGAATGTCTGTGGAATAGCAAATCTTAGTAATTTTCACATTCAGGAAAAAATATTTTTAAATGCTACAAAAGGAAAAAGTATCATGTTTACCCACCCATTATCAACAGAAAAGGTTGTTTCACAATCATATAGTGGGTGCAATTCTGCAACTACTTCTAGTCCAAAACAGCCCACCCTTTCAATGGCCTTTTTACAAAAACAYGCAACCAGAAAACGTCACGGCTGCTTAGCAGGAATCTCACTGGTAGATTGCTCATTCGGTAGAATGAAGGGGACATATTTCAAAGTTTCCTTTGCGTTTCATTATCTAAGCAAAGAAACTGCAGTTGAGACAAATAAGAGGTTTCTTGATGCACTACGCTACTTTCATCTTGATAAAAACGACCTTGGAAATGTAACTACATCACATTCACCATCTAGTACACCTGAACAGCTGACGTGATTGAGCTTCAAAAGAGGGGCCTGTCACATTCTTACACTTGGAAGAGAACTCCAAAGAAAGAGAATAAGAAACAAATTTGGAGAGACCTCCTTTAGGAAACTACCACCTTGCAGAAAATCACAGTTGTTCAAAAGACTTTTTCAAACTTACAAAGCTCTAACTGTCACGGAAACTCAAAACACTGATGATGGTTAACACCAAACTGAAATAGCTGAGTACAKTTTTTACACACTACCTGAAACAGGACACTGACGTGTTTTTCTCTTTGGATGAACTTACCACATTGTGAGCTTCATCAAGTATTACTACAGTCCCCTTCAGGTCCAAATTGTGCGCTCGCCGGCTCTGAAAATGAGGGACAGAAAAAGTGTAACGGGCATAAAGGTCAAAGAAAAGTGATTTGACTTACTAAGAAATTGGCTCATAAGACAGATTTGGATGTCATTTGGACACATTTTTCCTGGGAAACAGTAAATAACGAAATCGTTTTCTCTGGAAATGAAAGTGATGAAACACAGTCACAAAAGTTTACTGACTTTACAAATGAAATCATAATAAAGAAGAAATCATACCATATTAGGATAGATAAGTTTTATCAAATTTAAACTTCAATCTTTACTTTTGCCAGGAGGAATTTGGGTGAGGAGACCTTTTTTTTATTAATAAATTCACATTTGTATTATCTTTGCAAGAAGAGGATGTTCCGACAACACTCCAGACGATATTGTATCATTTCAATTCAGAATGCTTCTTTGCTTACTTTGGTCAGATTAAAAAAGTTTCATCTTCTGTTCATGAAATATGGACAACTTATTACAGCAGCTTTTATACAGAGAGCAACTATCCTCAAGAGGGACATTCAATTTCTACCAAATAGGTTTCCTTATTCTAGAAGCCAGAGGACTTCTAAGGCTGCAGAAGCAAAAAAATACTTTGGAATGTAAGAGCACTATAGAGCAAGTGACTGAAGACACACTTTCAAAAGACAAATATAACCAAACAAGAAGGACATCATATTCTTGCAACACTGCAAGAGCTCAAAGAAACAAACAAGAGAGAAAACCTTTACCTCTGAGAAAGAACTTAATGAGGAAAAATATAGAAGGGCCTATGGTTCTGAGTTTGAAGGGGATTTTTATTAGTTCTGAAGTATATTACAAAATACATTTGTTTCCCATGCATTTTTGTATCATTTCTTTAGATTTATCTACTACATGCAAAAGAAAAAAAAAAAATGAACAATTGCACTTAAAAATACAGATTACCTTTGAATCTAATAAATAGTTGTAAGGCATAAAAATAATATCTGCTTGCTGCTTAAGGTTCCGAGCAAGATAATAAGGACAAGTTCTGTTAAAAAGAAAAAAGTAATATTAATAATTGCCAAAATATTGATATATACCCCACATTCATGTATTTTATTTCATACTCTCAAGGATTTCTAATCAACTGCTTGATGAGTTGGAACCAACACATTAGATTTCAGGACAGATGGTTAACTCTACTCATACCGGCCCAGTTCAGCAACACTAGTTAGGAGAAGTGTCAAAAATGCCAAGCTGTTCAGCTCAAAAACAAAGAATGAAAAGGGGAAAGAGGGACATTCATTACTCTTATCTTTTCTCCCCTTCAGGCTAGAGCTAGAAGTAAATGCTGGACTAGACTATTAAATTTCAACAAATCAGTCATCTTGTCCTCAGACTGGAAATACAACTGCACTATTTGCCAAATCAAGTATTGGCAGCCTCTACTGAAGAGAGAATCAGGTGAGCCTCACTCTGATCCAATTCAGTCTTTACATATATAAGGTCTGAAGTACATTACATAATGAGAACTACAGTAGCAGAAGTTAAAACCTTAGTTCAAACAAGTTTTGGAAATCTGTGCAACATATTGTGCCGCTCCATATTGTTCATTATTGCTCTACTAGTTTTATTTTTCACAAAAGAGGAGGAAGGTCAGAGAGAAACATTCACCTGTGCTTATTCCCATTTTTAACCAAGTCCTCTATATCCATGATGGAGTCAATCAGTTCTTTCTCTGTACTCTTCTCTGTGGAAGGAGAAA
>PTEX01000319.1:82290-96687 GCA_003342815.1 Eudromia elegans
AAAAGGGAAAAAAAAGGAAAAGAAAAGGAAAAAGTTCTCTCCTAAGAAAAAAAAAAAGAATAAGAAAAAAATAAAAGGGAAAAAAAAGGAAAAGAAAAGGAAAAAGTTCTCTCCTAAGACTGCTGTTAATTCTATAGCGCTTTATAAAGAGGCTTGRCTTGGGTGGGTGAAGCTCCATCATAGACAGCAAGGATGCAGGTCTGAATGGGAACAGCAGACAAAAAGGAGAAGCGATGCTGCGTTGTGCCCCTGCCCAGGCGGAGCAGCGGCCAGAAGGATCCCAGGCCGTGTTTCTTGCTTCTTTCACTGGCTTTTCTCTGTGTTTCCTGCTGTGTCTTTTCTSTTGCTTTCACCCTTTTAAAGATCAGTAAGAGCAACAAGAAAGGGGCAGAAAGATGGGTGGTGGTGGTGAGTGACTAAGGATGCAGCTCATCTGAGTAGGCTTTGCATGGGATTAGAAAATGGCAAAGRAACACGGTAAAAAAATGTGTCTGTATGATGGAAAATCTTCAGCTATTGTATATATTTGTGTGAATACCCCKCTGTGAACGGGCGTGTGTGCTGGTCTCTGCTCTGAAGGTCCCACCCATCTGCCTTGCTTTCCTGCAGGGTGGGATGGGATCTACTTTTGCCGAGCGGGGTGGGAGGGAGAGCTCAGCCCTAGCAGCCATCTGACCAAGGTTGCATCGAACTTGACGTGACTGAGCAGCAGATGGAACACCCATGGACACGAGATGCATTTGTCATTTGGTGCATTCCTACCCTCCCAGCCCACCATAGAACTGTGGCATATTTCACCTTCTCGAAAACGCAGTTTTAATGTCAAAGGAGAYTTAGAATCAGGATAAAGATGGTGCTTCAGAGAAAGTACATTTCTTTTTGGCTCAGATTAAGCAGCGAAACAGCTTCAAAAAGTAGAGAAGTCATGRGAAAGATGCCTTGTGGCAGGAGGAAAAAGAATAGAGAGAAAGCGCTTGCTGAGGAAGGGAGCCAGGCTGAGCCTCGCCCAGCTGCTTTGCAGGGAGCAGCTTTCCATTAGCTATTGGATTTGTAGCAGGCATAGAAAGTAGACTGCGAAAGCAAGAGAAAAAAGCGAGCAAATCCTGTAAATGAAGGAAATAGTCTTTCTTTTCCCCTTTGTTTCTTTATTTTCTCTTTTTCTCTCTCTCTTTTTTTTTTTTTTTTCCGCAGCAAATCTTTGCTGTAAGGAGTGATCTGTAATTGTCTGCAGCTGGTGCCCACGAGCTTATCCCCCTTGGGAGGATTTTCTGGGGGTTGTTTAAACAAACAAATCCGTTCAAGATGAAAAAAAAAAATGTGTCTCTGCTTCCCTTTTCCTACCAGCCGCCTCTATTTCCCATCCGCCGCCCCCGGCGCTTTCCTGCAGGCCGAGGTGGTTGTTTTTGGCGAGGGAGGAGAGGAAGCGGTGGCACATGCTCAGTGCAGGCTCAGCTGCAGTGATGGCCATGCTGYGCGGGCAGACCCTGCAGGCAGAGCCCTCTCCCTCCCCGGAGGTCATCCCGACAAAATACTAACCTTTTTATATCGGAATTGGCCAGGACTTCCACCATCGTCCATGGATGTCTGGGTTGGATAAAGGGACAGGTGAGCAGCAGTGGCCATTCTTGAGGATTACAAAATGATGCAGTAACTTGGAAGCCTCCTGGGCTTTTCTTGGCTCTGTGTCTGAGGAGGAGGAGCCAGGATGAAGCACCGTGGTTTGTCATTCTAGGCCTTGCAACTGGACATCATGCGGTGTATATGCCTTGACAGATCCCAGGATTTTCCCCTCCTAGATTGAAATGTGAGAATCATATGACTAGGTAGATGCGGRTTATCCCTTCAGTCCTGTTCTGCACCGTACTGGTGGACACGATGCAGAACAGCCGGATTGTCCCTGGTGCAGGACACAAGCGCAGTCAGAGTCCTTTTGTCTAGTCTCTCCATCTCTGTGCTCTCAAGAAATTGTTCKTTCTTTTTCTCTCTCTATCCTCAGGTGTTGATGGAATGTATATGGCCCTTTCTAGAAATCCATGGTRCCTTTATTGGAACTGCAATTTCACAAGCGAAGAACACCCACTGTAGGCATTTGTTTTTCTTCTCCCACTGTATCCAACCAGGGTTCTAAATCCTTGGGAAATGCTTGTCCTTTCTAAAATATGAATCGTATCTTTATTGGTAGCATCTTGTCGATTCTCTGGGGAAGGATCCTTCAGTGCCCATTCTTGGAGTCTRTCAATGTTGGTTCAGCTCTGGTGAATGCACTGGTTATTAAATGAGTGCATTTTCCTTCCCTAAAGGAAAAGCTGAGATTTAGCGGTGTAATGTAGCAGTGGGAAGGGCTGCAGACAAGATCTTCTGAAGAAGAAATGTAACTCTTGTGTGACAGCCCTGTGGCCAACAGCGTGATTGGCATCTTCACAGCTCCTTAGGCTGAACTGGACTAATGGTTCTTGATTACCCAACTTGGAGGGAATCTCCAGCTCACCARTGGTCTGTGCTGTGCTCCGTTAAAGCTGAGAATTTGGTAACCTTCTGAGAACGTCTTCCTCTCCATCTGCATGGGACAATAGGACATGCATTTTATTCTTCTAGATATAAACATAGTTTGGGRRRAAAAAAAAAAACCCTATCYAGGAGGAAGTTTAACTGGTAGTCAGTTCTTTGGCTGTGATTTAGATATACGAAAGAGCCAGAGTGGGGAGATGCCATGYGCGTGTGCTGTAGTACTTCTGGAGCTGCTCGGCCTATTCCAGAACAGTCCTTTCATTCACTCARGATACTGCCACATTTTCAAAGTCATACTTGAAAATCTTATATTCTTTGACTGTGTTTACAGAGATAGCTCTTTATAGTGGGTGAGTACAATAATCCCCATTTAATGGAAAGGGACTATCTAAAGAGCCCAAAGACCACAGGGTGTGAGACCCCTCACGGCACAGGACTCATTGCGTTAACTTCTGCCTTGTTGCATTAACTTCTGTCTTRTCTCATCCCCAGCTCCCCTGGAGCTCTGTTGTCTCAACTGAACCTGACAGTCTGGACCTATGTTTGCCCAGAGACACTGAGGAAGCATTGCCACCATTTTGACTTATTCTTCTTTGCTAAACAACCCAGTCCATGCTTCTTTCCTTCCATCAATCATTCCCTGACAATCCACAGCCCAGGCTGCCCACTCTCTGCTTYGCAGCTGGACCCTCTCCCTGTCACTGAGCCAGCACAAGAGATTTCCCTRGTTGTTTTCCTGGGGGCAGCCCACATGTTCAAGTGTTACAGCTTGAGGGATTTGCCAGTCTACTGACTGTGCACAATGAGCGCTGATGTGGTGCACACGAGCTGCAAATGAAACCGGGAGGGTGAAACCAGCCGGGTGATTGGACACCATTGCTGGGTGCTAGGTTAGCAGATGTCCAACAGAAGGCACAGGAGTCCTTGCATCTGCCTGGGCCCACGAGTGAGTCCACAGGAGCCCGCAGTAACTCCAGGCATTGAATAAATCCCTGGTGAGCAGATCACATGGTGTGTGGTATCAGCGATGGCCATGGCAGCCCCTTGGAAAGAGCCACCAGAGAGCTGCTACATGAGGTCTTCCTTGTTCCATGCAAAGGGAGCTGTATCRGCTCCATCCCTCAGGAATCCAATCGGATTCTCTTGGTCCCCGTTCCTGCCCATACTGCACATGTCCCAGGGATGTGAAGTACTGGCCTACATTTGTTTTACCAGAGTGGGAAAGGGGGGTGGTGGTGGTGGAGAAAGGAGCTGAGGATTAATCCGAGTGCTGACGCACCTGGACATGGTCAGGAGTTCTTACAGGCAGGGGAGATCTCTTCCTGACCTGTTAAAACAGCTGGTGGACCAAAACAGTAGAAGAAGGTTAAACAGAGATGAAGAACTAGCTATTGTGTAGTATTATGCTGATATTTTTTTACCAAACAGGAATATCTACAGCCTGTTCTACTCTCAAGACTTAGGATTATTCTTAGGATTATTCTTACTTTTACTGTATATGAGGGATTGCTTTTTGTGTATGCTGAAAGATTCCCGATACATTTATAATTGGCATGTCCTCATTTTGTTTTATCATGGTATATTATATTTTATGGAAGCAACTCTTACTTCCCCCAGATTRTCTTTGCAATGCAGGTAGTTTTCTTGTAATAACCTTCCTTCGACCTTGCTATCAGATACAGTACATGGAGTCTCATCCCTGTGAATTGTCTGAATTCACACAAATTAGTCTTGCTCTGCTTCTGATTTGTTATGAATTTCTCTGTATTGATGTTGTGCCTAATGGCCTAGCACCTTTTTGCTGGACCTCATTAAACACCTGCCAAAAAGACAGGCTGTTCAAACAGCCTGCATTTAATTTTACCTAGTTAAGGGGCAAAGAAGGAAATGTGGTAACTCGCTTCCTGCTGGTGATTCCGAGCGCGTCGCAGGCGGGAGGATCATCCCATTGCTCGGGCATTGCCCCCTCCCCAGCGCCGGCTCCTTTCCCTGGACTGCAGTCACTCAGGGAGCAGCTGCCTCGTGTGTCCAGGGGGTAACCGGGAGAAAACACTTCACTGGATAGAGGCTCTGCAGGGTTCCTGCCAAGCAGCGGGAATAAGGAAACGCAGGATGGACCAAATAGCACTAGAGGGAGCTCAGGCTGTGGCTAGGGGAAGAGCAGGCTGCTGGTTTCAGCAGGGAGACCCACAAACTGCCGGGTCCTGCCCTTGCAGGGGGCAGAAGTGGTGTTACCTGGGCAATATGTGCAGTAGAGAAAAAAGTTAGATTAAAAAATAATTATTGGTATAATTGCATTGCATTGGATGTGCCAGGGAACGTGAACAGAGCAGAATCTGAGTGTGCTGTACATACATAGTCACATATATTGAGGGATTAATTGCTCCTTTTTAGAYAGCTTTGTAGCTGTTAAACCCAAGGTCCTGTGAAGACAGTAAAGCACACAGTGAAGGGTTTTGTCCCCTGCAACACGCAGGAGTTCCTCAAAGCCCTGTCTGTAGAGAGCTGTGAGTGCAGARCCTTCCGAAGCCGTGCAGGCGACACATGGGGTTGCGATGATCCGAGCTCTTCATCTCCTGGGAGCTCTGGGGATGCTCTTTCGGACACAGCAGTGTGCATGGGAGATAGCCTTATGTCAGGAGGTCTTGGGTGCTGCTCCATCCACTTCAGCTCCCAGMTGCTTTTCAGCACATTGGGATCTCCTGCTCCTTTGCTGGCACCTTCCCTTCTTTCCACCTCCAAAGCACCTTCCAGGCCCTGTCCAGCAGGCACAAATGCCACACAGGGTTTGTCYCCGAGAGCACCAGCTCTAAGGCACAGGAGGGACGAGGGTGGCACCTTCCAGGTGAGAGCCGAGTGGTGGGTTTGCGGGTGGGGGTTAGTTCTGTACTTTTCTTTGGGGGATCGGGGTTCCTGCTCACTGGAAGCCCCAGTGGCAGTGCTGAAGGGACAGCTCCATACATGGGATCCCACTAAAGGGACAGCTCCATTCCAGGAGTCCCGGGGATCCCACTGAAGAGACAGCTCCACTCTGGGGGTGCTGGCGCCGCTGCGCCTGCTGCTGCACCAGGCAGGCTGGAGCCAGGGTGGCCCCGGGGGGCTGTGGGTGAGCAGGGCCCCAGCCTCACTGGCTGCTAATTGGGGCTGGCGCCAGGCRGCAGCTGCGACCGCCAGGGCCACTCACAGAGCACCCGGGAGCACAGGCCGGCGCTCAGCAGGGCCCTGGCCTCCCTCCTCTGCCACCTCCTCCTCTTAGCTGGCGCAGAGAGATGGACAGTTTGCTGTGGTGAAGGGAAAACGYGACAGGAGGGATCCCCGTGGATCTGTTAAAAGAGCGGAGTTGCTGAAATGGACCTGGAAGGCAGCAAGAGCCATAAAACCAATAACCAAGGTGAGCCAGTGAAGTTCAAATAATGATGAGCAGAGTGCTGAGATGGTCGGAGCCACTCAACGGGCAGCTTAGGGATGTGGCACATCTGCCTAATGCCTTGGGGCCCTCGGGACCAGGCGTAATGGACCAGCAAGGAACTCAGCGCTTCCTTGGTTTCTGTGAAATGACACAGGCTCCGTTCGAGGCCGGAGGACAAGACATTGTCAGCTCTTGTCCCTGTCTCCAGCACAGGGCAGCTCTTCCAGGGGCTTCCAAGGGCCTWTGGATCAAGAGCAAAATCCAGGGTGCTCTGCAGCTTGCACTGCTGKTGTGGACTGTTCCTGCTCGGCGTGCACTTAATATGAGGAGAACTGGGCAGGCTGCTAGAATCAGAGCGGGAGGCAAATTGAAAAGTGTTTAATGAAGATTTGAGCCGCAAGGGTTGTGGGTTGGAAACAGGAGGATGCTAATTACAATGGAGTTCTTTACCAAGGAAGGTAAATAAATGCAAGTACGAAGTAGGCATTTAGATATGTGTTTCCCTGGTATCCTTCATGTCTTCTAAAGGCTGTTAGTTCTTTCGGAAAAAAAAAAAAAAGAAAAGAAGGTCTATTTACAGGAAGGCGGAGGAGATGACCTGGAAGGTTTTCCAGAGGGGTTGTAGGATGCTGTAGGATATCACTGAAAAACTGTTTTGCAATTCTCACCTCCCTCTACTGCTTCGTCCCATTGCAAAGCTGGGGGCTAGCTGGAGAGCTCTCACTCTCGCTAACCAGCATTGACTCTTTGGAAACCTGCAGGCTGCTTYCTGCCGGATTCCCAGTCTGCGAGTGCTTATCCAGCTCCCCCAAGGGAAGGGGTCTTCCCGTTGCCTGCCTGGCAGAGGGTCTCACTGCAAAGCGCATGTACTGTTGGCTGCTGGGCTGCAGACTCGTCTCTGTGCTGTGCTAGATCAGAGCAGGAGCTCGGCAAGCAAGGGACAAGCCAAGGTTGGAAGCCCAAGGACAGGCAGAGGATCCAGAAGCAGGGCAAGGGCTGGAAACCRGGACAGCTGCACCGGGAGGTGGAGGCAGGACGAGGAACGGCACCGAGGGGCTTGGAGCGGGCACTGCCCCACATGCCCAGGTGTCCCTAGGCACAGGGCAGAGCCCGCAGGCTGCAGGGCTGCCAGGAGCTGCGGCGGGGGCTGCAGGTGCTGCCTGCTGCATCCTGCAGCCTTCGGTGCCAGCAGGTCCCAGCGTGGCCTGCCGAGGTTGTCCTGCTGCACCAGCCCATGCTGCAGCGCTGGCGGCCGGGAGACCTCAACGCCCCTTGGGCAGAACCCCCCACAGGAGCTTTCGTCTCTGAAAGGGTSAAATCCTGCCCTGTGTCTGCCCAGGTGTTGCTGCACCAGCAGCTAGTTCTGGTTTAGTCTGTTCTATTTGGACAGTCCCCGGGGGTATTGGCACCTTATGGCAGCCTGGAAAAGCCTCCGTAGATTCTGATAGTTAAAAATGGGCTTTTCTTGTGCCTGCTTCCCTTTTTTTTTTTTCCCTGTGAAAAGGACCTGACTTTGTTGTTAGACTCTTCTCATTGCTCCTGCTTTTTTCTTTTTTTTCAGCCTACAAGGAGAAAATGAAGGAGCTGTCTCTGCTCTCTCTCATCTGCTCCTGTTTCCACACCCAGCCTCATCCTAACACCATCTACCAGTATGGAGGTAYGTATGGAGTCCACAGAGAAGCTGGGGACCTGTTTGCATACCCCCGTCAGCAGCCCTGGTGACCATGTGGAGCTGCCCCAGCTGGAGAAGCAATCCCTGGTTTAGCCATGGTCTCGATTCAATCGCCTTTCACAGCTAATTTTATGGCCCTAGTCGGCTTTTACAGTTTATTTTATGGCCCTCAGGTGAACACTCTSCTTTTTGTTTGTTTATTTTCCCCTTCACAAAGATATGGAGGTGAAGCAGCTGGATAAGAGGGCRTCAGGCCAGAGCTTTGAAGTGATCCTGAAGTCCCCTTCGGATTTGTCTCCTGAGAGCCCCATCCTCTCCTCTCCCCCCAAGAAGAAGGATCTGTCCCTGGAGGAGCTGCAGAGGAGGCTGGAGGCTGCTGAGGAACGGAGGAAGGTAAGGAGATATTCCATAAAAGYGCTGAGTTTTGTGTGATTGTCCTAAATGCATCAAGCCCTAAAATTCTCCCATCAAGAGCAATCTAAAATGCCTGGAAATAGCGTTCTYACATGTGTTTTTATTCACCTATAAACCACTCAGCGAGACGGGGGAGTCGCTCGGTGAGTTTTGCAGCCTGWTTCAGGCAGGAAATTGAGCCTGATCACAACGTTCCCTCGGTGGTTGAAACCGCGGGGCCGTGCGCAGTGTGCGGAGGGCTGCGGGCTGACGTCCTGATGCAGCGGCACACGCCACTGTGGGTCACGCTGTGGGGCCTGACGCGTTCTTCCGCGGCGTTGCCTCTGCCCAGACCCAGGAAGCGCAGGTGCTGAAGCAGCTGGCGGAGAAACGGGAGCACGAGCGGGAGGTGCTGCACAAGGCGCTGGAGGAGAACAACAACTTCAGCCGGCTGGCCGAGGAGAAGCTCAACTACAAGATGGAGCTGAGCAGGGAGATCCGCGAGGCGCACCTGGCTGCCTTGAGAGAGCGGCTCCGCGAGAAGGCAAGCGCACAAGCTCACACATCCCTGCCCCTCGCGCCCAGCTCCTGCAACGGTGCCCGCGGCGTCTGCGGCACGGGTATCCGCGTGCCAAGTGGGTGCCTTCTCTCTTTGCAGGAGCTGCATGCGGCTGAGGTTCGCAGGAACAAGGAACAGCGGGAGGAGATCTCTGGATAAAGGGCTTTTCTACACATCTAGCACCTGGTTCCTGTTAACAAATTGACCAACCCACACGTTTTATTTTGTTTGTCTAGATGCAACATTCAGGTGTCCATTCTTTCCMCACCCCGGTGTTAGTGCCCCAGCTACACGCTTCTATCTCCGCATCCTTAATCGTTCAGTACTCGTGGGGATTCACGGATCATAGGGACCTCTAAGCAGAATAGCAGCTAGTTCACATGAGATATAGGATCAATGAATCAGTCAATCAAACAGCTTCTTTGGGGAGGGTGTCCTTTTTTAAAAGATATTTCTTAAACTGATGTAAAGAATTAAGTTATTAATAAATTCAACCAGCAGTGTCACGGAGATACGGATTTCCTATCCGGGGCTTTTACTACTCTTGGTGTTTGTTCTGAGCCAAATATCAATTTGAGAATAATTGGAAGTGATAATTTCTGTATGTGAAGTGGCATAGCTGATAGACTCTTTATTTCCCAGTAGGAGGAGACAGGAATAAGAGAGGGATGGGATGGCGCAGGGAGCCACGGCCTGCAGACCTTTCCATCTCCAGGTTATTACCTGAAGCYGGCCCAGGTAGGCAGGGACCAAAAGTCCATATCTTTGGAGGATTCTTTGGTAGCTCAGATGCAAACTGCTCGAGGTCTCAAACCAGAACTTGGTGAGAGGTGCCCAGTGCACAGGAAGTCCCTGTCACAGCGGGCACGGCTTGATAGCCCAGCTGGCCACGGACTGAACAGGCCTGTAGACGGAACTGCCCTTTCCCCGGCGGAGGGAAGACCAAGGCCTCTTGGTTGAGCAGCCTGGGAGAATCCTGTGCTGCTCTTGCCTCTGTTGAGCCCGGGTCCTTGGATGTCCCAAGAGGACGAGGCTGGGTCTCCAGGCCTGTCCAGTGCTTTCACAAACCCAATATTTCACTCCTGTAAGAAAGCAATTCAAGCAGAAGCAGTGCATGATTGTGAAATAGCCCCAAGGCCTTTAGTGAGCAGGATAATCATCCTTCCCTCCTTCCAAAGATGGATGTGACTCAGGACAGACATTGAGCCAGAGATCACGGAATAAACCACAGAGCTCTGGGTCTTGGGCAGCGCGTTGGTGGAAAGGGCATGCTGGTGGCCTGCAGAGTCCCCAGGCTTGCAGCTTCGGAAAGGAGAGGAGGAGACCAAGAGTGAAGGGATGTTCAYATGCTCATTTCTTGTTTACCTTTAGCTTTTCAGGGCTTATTTTTAAGAAGAACTTCTCTCTCTATGGAGATAGAGACAGGCAGAAAACATGCAAGCGTGGCAGGAATAGCTGTGATGTCTGATCTGAATGGATGACTGTCAAGGCCAGTGAAGTCCTCAATCTCCTCCTAATGCTGTGATTTATGAAGGGAGCCGAAGCGCAGGCAGCGCCCGTGCCGAGCACGAAGGGATCTGCCGTCCTCTCGCTAAGATCCACAGGCGTGCCGACCCTCGACAGCGGCTCCGCATCCCGCTCCAACCCCTGYTTGGAAGAGTGGTGCCTGACGCGCAGGGAGCTGCCACGTCCTCGCGAGCAGTGCTGGGGCGCCCGCCCTCGCGGGGCACAGGCCTGGGGCGCAGGCCTGCGGCGGGATGCTGCGCGGGAGGCGCACGCGGCCTCCGTTTGAGGCAGGAGGTAACAAGAGCTCCCCTTTGTCCCGCTCTCCCGTGTTTTTGCGCTAGGTCAGGGCAGTGTTCCTGGGACAGGGCAGCAGGGAGCAGGCACAGAGCCAGCCGGGCCGCTGCTTGTCCCCAGGCTGCCTCTCCCCTCTGCCCTCGCAGCACCCTCCCTCTCTGGATGCCCCTTCAGATTTCAGGATAAACCAAAGGGACATCCAAGGAAACGAGACCTCTAATTATTAGTAATCGGTCTCCTGTGTGCATCAGAGGCAGTCGCTGCAGGGACTTTGCAGGCTCCCTGGGCACGTGAGCGATGCCGCAGGCCGCAGGATGGTGGCCCTGGGGCTGCGAGGGAGCGTCAGCCTCGCGCGGAGGTGCCGGGCAGCAGACGAGCCCTTTGCATTGCAAGTAACAGGCCACTTGTTGGGAGTAACGGGATGCTTGTTGGAAGTAATGGGCCACTTGCCGCTCACCCCTTCGCAGAAACGCTCCTTGCGGAGCCTTTCCGGGAGCCCGAGGGCTCTGCCTGCCGCCTGCTCTCCCTCCACCAGGAATCGGTTTTGCCCTCAGATCAGCATCGCCCAGGCACGGAAACCCAGTGAATGCCAAAGAGCAGCAGCTGCTGGAAATCAAATCCCTAGCCTTGTTGCTAATCTCCCCAGGATTCCTGTTTGGATTAGGGAGAGATCCCTTGATGGCCACGATGTGTCTGATGTCAGGGGAACACTCTGCTCCTGCAAGGACGGGCTGCCTCATTCGCCCCTCCGCCCGGGCCAGAGGGGACCGGGCTGCTCGGCAGCCCCAGCGCCATCCAGGGATGGGAAACGTTTGGGATAGAGAGGGAAAAGGGAAGGAAACTGAGGGTTGAATTTCTTAACAGTAGCTAATGATCAGTTTATAGTAGCAGCTGTCTTAGATAAGCATCTGTGTAGAGTGCGGAATCACCGCCAGTGTCACCTCATCCATATAGCGACRATACATTTCAAAAAGTTTAAAAAAATCTAAAAAGTAATTTAAGCAAAATGTTTGTGTGTAAGAAACGGTTGAAACTGTCAAATGTCTGTGTCCCGCGTTGGTGGGACCTGAGAAGGGATCTGCAAGATATTAACCATGTCCTACTCTCTGTGGTGCTGAGTGTTTGCTTGGTGTGTAATTCTGACTTGAAGCTTGTTGTAAATACTGTTTTTAGTACTATGATGATGATGATGATGATCAGAAATGTTGTATTCATGAGCAGGAAGCTTAAAACAGCAGAAACGACCATTTTCACTCTCTTGCTGGCGCTCGGAAGAACTCGGAGGCCGGGTTGGGTGCAGGCAGGAGGCCGGGGCCGTGGGATGAGGCTCCCGCAGGGCGGACCCGGCCCGTCTGCCCGCTCTGTGGCCGGGGTGGCCGAGCGAGAGGCCGCTCCGAGGCTCGGGGAGAGGAGGACGGACCGAGACGTAACAGGGACGGTGCTTCGCTCCACGCTCAGTCCCGGGATCCGTCACGGGCACGAAACCCGCCACGTGAGGATGCTCCGGTCCGTCCCCCGCAACCCAGGGGCAAGACTGAGGTGCGCTGAGGTTCGGCCTGCGCCGGGGAGGAGACGGTGGGGACAGACTGTCTAGTCAGAGCGACCCTTCCCCGAGCGGCCCCACGGGCTGGGGCTCTTCCTCTGCCTGGATCTTGCACCTTGCAGTGCCAGCCGAGGCCCTCAGTGGTTCCTGCGGTGCAGCCACTGTGCCTGGCACTGGAGACAGCGGGAGAGCGACGTGGCGAGCGCGGGGCACCCTGCCCACCCACCCACGGGTCCACGAGTCACCGCAGCAGAGCCGCAGGGGCACCCACTGCGGCCTCGAGCTTTGCACCGGGCATGGCAGCGCCCGGCTCTGTCGGTGCCGTGAAGCCTCTTGTGCAAAGGGAGCAGCATCTTGTGCAAAGGGATGTCACCGAGGAGACCCAGCGTAGCCCAGCATGGGGTTGCTCATAGCGCCAGCCGCGGGGACTGCGCCCTATGTCCTCCTGGTGCGGCGTGAGCGTCGGCACACTTGCCTGGCACAGCGTGAGCGTCGGCGTGCTTGCATGGCGCAGCATTGCCCGYGGGGCTCGGGCGCTCCCCGGCGCTGCCCGCGGGGCTSGGGYGCTCCCCGGTGCTGCGTCACCTTGCTCGCTCGCGGGGCTGGGTGGTTGGTCAGGCTCCCTGCTGGTCTCGTGTTCCTGCTGCCACGGATCGAGTCCAGGAGAGGCTGTTCATGGTGCTAGAGGTTTCCTACTATCCGTGGCAGCAGGGATGGGATGACGCGGGGACACCGACCCTCCAACCTCGTAGCCAGTTGTCCTCTAAGGGAGGCAGGAGAGGGGCCCTGGCCACCCCCCRCAGGTCCCCAGTCCCTGTCCCCAGGGCGCAGGGAGGTGACAACCCTAGAGGCACCAGCCAAGCTCCTCGGCTCCGGCAGCCTCCCGGTTCTCCCGCCTGGGACGCGGGGCCGTAATTGCTGCCGGTGTCGGGAAGGGGCTTCCCACGGCGCTCAGAGCCCTGTCCGGTCTCCCCAGGTCTGCCGTACGTTTCACTGTCAGCTCGAGGTTGTTGTTGTGCAAATGAAGTGATTACGAAAAAAATGGGGAAAAAAAAGGAAATAAACCCGGTATGAAACCACAGACGTCCGTCTCGCTCTGTTAATGCACGGGTTTTATTCTGCTTGTGTTGTGAGACTAATAAAGCGCATTAAACAAAAAATCAAGTAAAGAATTAACAATATAGGAGCGAAGCATCTCTGTCCTTCGGGGGGGTAACCCGTTACACCTGCAGCTTGTGCAGAGGAAGCAGGATCCACGGTTTGACTCTGTTCTCCAAGAAAAACACGGCTGCAGGCCTGAGGAAGGAAAAGCCAGCAAACACGGCGAGGGCCAGGAAGGCGAGGGCGGGAGAAGTCCTTGAGGGGAACGTCGGGAACACGCGGAGGAGGCGCTCGCAAAGGGAGCAGAGCCGAGCCAGAGCGCGCACGGGCGGCACAGCCGGGCGGGGGGCAACGGGACCMCCGGAGCGTCCCCATGGCCGCAGCCGCGTCCCCAGCGCTGCTCCAGTGTGTGACCAGGGTCCCCGGGAGGGTCCGGGGCTGCGCCGGCCCCGCTGCTCGCCCCCAGCACAAACAGGATCTGTTTTTGCCACGCGACCTTCGTGCTTCTCGTGCTAACAACCTCACTGGAAGTGCAGCGTCGCCTCCCGCTTCCTAAGCGCTTCCCAGCTGCAGGAACGCTTGAAAAATATATAGAGGATGTAATAAAGGAAGGGCACAGTAGTACGCACGTAAGTGGGTACTTTCCGTAGGAGCTGAGGCCTCCTTCGCGTTGCAGACACCCAGCACCGTCCTCGTGCCCGCGGGCACCCTGCTCACAGGCAGTGCCGGGCGTGCGCGAAGGAGCGACGCCAAGTTTGGGGCCAAATTATCGCAGGAATCGGTGCAYTTTGAAAGGGTCAGGGATGGGGCAGCAAAGCAAAACCCTCTCAGCAACCCTCCAGAGTGCCCCCCGCCGAGGTGCTGCAGGACCCCCTTGGGGCATGCAGGACTCGGGGGGGCACCCACAGGCTGGGGTGCACAGACACCCCCCCCCCTTTGCACATGGCACTGCTGGGGTGGGGGGAGATGCACACAGCGTGGGGTGCATTGTCGACCCCCCCCCATGCAAATAGAACTGTTGGGGGGCAGGGAGCCCAGGACACTGGGAATACCCCCCCGCCCATGCATGCAGAACCGCAGGGACCTGCACATGCACAAGCCTCCATGCAAGATGGGCCGAGGGGGTGGGGGGACACGCACAGACGGGGGTGCATGCGGACCCCCCATGCAAGCAGGACCTGGGGGGKCAGCGCAGGCACCCCCTCCCCTCCCAGCACCGCGGGGCGCGAACGGCACCAGCGCCCAAACGCCCCGCTCCCGCCAGCCGCCCCGCGCGCATGCGCAGCGCGCCACCCCGGCACCTATTTCACAGGCTCCTCGCGCCGCAGCGCCCCCGCCAAATAAGTCCCCGTGTCGCTAGTGCGCCTGCGCGGGGGCCATCGCGGCGCGCGGCGGATCCCCGCGCCCCCCCC
>PTEX01000319.1:97629-161072 GCA_003342815.1 Eudromia elegans
GCGTCCCCCCTCCCCGGTGCTGTTGAGGGCGTTTTGGGGCATTTGGGGGCGTTGTATTTTAACTTCCTGCGCGGCGTGCCGGAGCCAGGGCCCGCGCGGGAGGCCCGGGCCGCTCTCCCGAGTAGATGGGGGGTCTTTGGACACGAACCAACGCTAACGTTGGCTTTAGGCTGCCCGTGAGCTCTTGCTGATTTATTGGGAACCAGCCCTCGGAATGCCGCTCCGAGGGGTTCTGCATTCGGCCGCGCTGGTGCTGGGCTCCGCCRGCTGCAGAGTGCGGGAATTCTCCCTAATTTCTGTGCCTGCAGCAGGGCAATGAGCTCCACCRTGAGCCCAAAGTCTGTCCTAAGCAGGGAGCCCGGAGAGCGGTTGGGATCGCGCCTTTGATCCGAGTTTCTTTGCACCGTTTTAAAACCGCAGGAGAACGCGGCTCCTGTAGGAGCCCTTCCAAYGGCGCCGCTGTCCTGCCCCTCGTCCCCCTTCCCCGGAGCTGGTCCCTGTTGTGGCCGCCGGGCGCGCGTTGACATCCCGCCCGGAGATGGAGCCGCCTGGGGCTTTGCCCACCCTTAGGATCGTGGCTTTGCCGCAGCGCTCCTTGCTCTCCTCCTCCTCCTCCTCCTCTTCCTCCCGCGCTGACCGTGTGTCTTCTCGCGCCCTCGCAGGGGGTCTCCTCGCCCCGCGGCCTCCCCGATGGCAGCGCCCGACGTGAGCGTGCACATGGAGGAGGTGGTCGTGGTGACGACGCCCGACACGGCGGGCGACGGCAGCGGCGTGGAGGAGGTCAAGACCGTGCTCGTCACCACCAACCTGGCCCAGCACGGGTAAGCGGCGGCTCCGCGGCCGCAGCGGCTCCGGGCGGGAAGTCCTCGGCTTGCAGGACCCCAAACCCGCCCTTGGGGTGGGAGCAGGCGTCTCCTGTGACTTTGCCCGTGCCCYTTGTGCAGCGCGGGGCCACATGGGCCGTCCCGGGGCTGTACAGAGGCGTTTGCAAAGCGTCCTGCTCCCGGTTGGGCTGCCTGGATCCCGTCAAACAGATCCCGTGGGTCGTTGATTGGGGTGTTTTACTCTGCGTCGCTTGTGCCAGCAGCACCTTGGGGACACCTCTGCGATCCAAATTTTACACTATGTCCTTGCTGATGCCACTGAGGGAGCAGGCACTCGGTGGCTGCACAACCCCGGCGCCCTTTTGCTGCCATGCACTGCAAGGGGGAGCAAAAGCGAGCGGTCTGTGCTCCTGCTCGTTGGAAGTGATGGGTTTGAACTGCCTTCCGCATGCTGCTGGCAATAAAAAGCATTGCTTTAAAAAATAGGAAAAATCAGCAAAATGCAATGAAAAAAAAATACAGACAACCAGCTGGGTGAAAATGTCTTTCAAGGGGTGGAGGAAGTATCTGGGTGGAAGTGGGTGTTGGGATGGATATGAGCACCAGTGACTAAACTAAGTCACAAACATGTCCTTGAAACCGCAAGATACTGAGCAGGATGTCACTTCTCCAAAACAAAGTCTGTTTGTGTGACTTTTTCCCCCCTCCCCGGCCTTTTTGGTGATGTTGCAGATGTGAGCCCGCTGGTTGTTCTGTCTGGGCTTTCCTTAGGTTCCCGCGACGTACGAGCAGTGTCTGCTGCGTGCCTGGGAGCCCCGCGCAGGCTGGCGGGTTGCTCGCTTCGCTGCGGCGCGTCACGGCGTTGATCCGGAGCAGGGCTGGGCTTTGGTGCTTCCGGAGCTGCGGCTCCTGCAGCAGCAGTGCAGGGCCCAGCCGCAGGTGCCTCCGGGCGGGTTTGTCCCACCCCGGAGCTCCTGCGTTTCACGTACGTGAGGAGCGAGCGGCTGCTTATTGTTCTCTTGTTTCCTCCGACGTGTCCCACTGTTCCCCGTGGCTCTGGGGCAGAGCATCCGATTGCAGTTTTCTCCTGTAAAATGAGCTCTGCTGCAGCCAGCATAAAACTTGTGGAAAGGCTTCAGCTCCTGGTGGGAGTCGGGCCAGGCGAGACGGGCGCTGCCCTCCTTGCAGAGCTGAGCAAGTGCAAAAGGGGCTTCTGCAGCGCGGAAGGGTGCGTGCAGAACCTGCCCCCCTTCCCTCCTTGGCTTCTCGAGTCTCCAAACTGTTCCTGGGAGTCTTTTCCATTCCCAAATCAGGGATCATAGCGGGAGGGGAGCTTCAGCTCTTGCTTCTGGGCTGTTTTTGCCTACAGTAACCTCCTCCTTGGCAGCGAAGGGGACAGGCCTGGAGCGGGGCTGCGGCTCCTCTTGGATGCAGGGGGATTCTTGTTTCTCATGTGGTTCGGTGCCTTTGCAGGTCCCTTTGCTGCAGCGTTACGTTCTCTGGGAACATGAATTGTGGCGGAGACTCGCTCCATCCGTTGGGTTCCATTTCATCCTCTCTCTCTTTTCCTCCTCCTTTTCCCCTCCCATTTTTCTTTGGAAACTTTTATTCATCTCCCCAGCGTGTCTCTGTTCAGCCAGACGCTGAAGCCTGGCGAGAGGACGGGCTGGTTTGTCTGTGTGTGCGAGTGCAGGATGGTGCTGCAGGCGTTAGGAGGCTCCTTGAGGGCTTCGCAGGGGCTGCCTCTGCAGGGGCTCCTGTCCCTGCCATTCCTTGGGAGGGGCTGCAGCCTGCTTGGGTCTCCTCCTGCTTTCTCTTCTCTTTCCCAGGGCTCTTTCCAGCCCCTGTTTCCATAAGGAAGGCAGCTGAAAGCATGAACTTGGATTCCTGTGCTTTGCCTCTATCACTACTTCAGTGGGAAGGAGGCTTTGAACTTGTATGAGACCCAGCTTAAAGTGACAGAGCTCGGGGTTGATGCGTTTTCCTTGCTTTCTTTTAGGTGTGTTTTTGTTGTAGGAAAAAAATATGCAGCCAACACACACGGGCTTAATTAGTTCGTGTAGTTTTTGGATTGACTGAGAAAAGCAGAGGTAAACAGAGTGAAGGGCAGCAAGAAGCTTCTCTTTGGGATGCGAGTGGGAGCGGTCGCGGGCCCGTGCCGCAGCAGTTGGCCGGTGTTTCTAGGCAGGGCTCCTGGCGGTTTTGGGGTGCTTCCCTGCCTAGGCGAGAGCGGCGGAGGAGGCAGCCCGGCCGGCTGCTTCAGCAGCCGCTCTTGGTTTCTCCCTGTTCTCCCTTCTGGTTTGTGGATTCTCCCGGGGAGAAACTCGAGACSGGTCCTACCCGCCGGAACGTGAGCGCCGCTGCCCGCCCGGCTTCATGGTGACACCGGCCGAGGCAGGGYCCCGCTCCGTGGGGCGAACCCCCTGGGAAGAGGCTCCATGCTCTCCTGCTCCCTGGAGCGTCTGCCGCTCCTGTGGTCCGCTCCTCTGGAACAAGATGGGGGAAAGCAGAGAGGAAAACTGGCCGCTCTCCCCTCTTCCCCGGGTGCCTCTCCAGCAGTGGCTGCTGCCTTGTCTGGCCACTTGGGGTTTTTCTTACAGGTTCTTTTGTCCTGCTCCTAAGAGGGGGATTTCAGGTGTGGGATGGCTTCCCCACCCAACAACACTTCTCAGTCATTTTGGGTGGCAAAGGAGGTGAATTGAAGTCCTCAGGGAAGCTCCTGTGACTGTCCCGTGTTGGAGATGCTGATTTTCTGGGGGGTAATTTCTCCTGGAGAAGCTGCTGGGGGTCCCCTGCCTGGTGGCCGGTGGAGGGGATSGGGCTCGGGGTGCTGGCGTTTGCTCAATGCAGGTGGTGCCTGCCTGCCTTGCAGCCCTGGGGTCCGGCGAGCGGGGCCCCTGCCTTCTGTGGGGCTTGCTGGAGAAGTGCAAGAACCCAGCAGCAAACTGGGGAAGAAACACCAGGCTAAAATTCTTCCGTTCCCCGAACTTCCACTTTTGATCAGGCACCTGTGTGCAGACGTGTCACATCTCCCCCGCGCGCGTGGTGCTTCCTGGGCCGGGGTGCTCGGTCGGTGCAGGTTGCAGTGTGACGAAAGGCGTCGCCCTCCTGCCCAGCCCTGCCCTTTCCTCGGCTGCCCCTTGCCCTCACCCTGAAGCAGAACCTCCAGTTGCTCACCCTGCATCAGACGCTCCCTTACGTGCGCAGCCCTTGGCCAGCCCTGCAGTGTGGAAGGGCAGCGATGCTTTGGAGCTGCACGTCCAGCCCGGAAGGGCAGCGATGCTTTGGAGCTGCACGTCCAGCCCGGAGCCCTGTGTTATGCGGCCGGGATGGAAAAAACAGTTGCTCTTGAAGCCAATAGTCCTGGTAACATTGCCAGTGGGAAACGCGGCCGCCGCTGACTCAGTGCGCCTGTTACTCCAGTTCACTCGTGGTACCAAAACAGGATGGGTTTYGGCTGTATGTTCCCCACATTGTCTTCCTTGGGAGACAGATTGTGTGTTGAGAAGCTGCTGAAGAATCAGGAAAGTTAACTTCTGTTGTTCCTCCTCCTCCGAAGAGGGAGAGCAGCTGTGCTGCTGCTCTGCTGTGATTAGACTGATCCCCTTTGACACCAAGAACAGGYACGCGTCTTTAAACCTGTTAGGATGGCCATGTAGTCCTTATGATGAGAGCTGCCTAGCGTGTAAACAACAGTGTGTATGAGCTCTCCTGGCATGGGAGTCTCCCTGGAGGTGATGGTGAGGATCCGTCCTCGAGRGAGCTGGTGAGGTCCCACATCAGAAGAGCCGCGTGTGGAACGTTGGCTTGTAAGAGGCYGAGTCTGGAGCTCCGAGGTCCGTGGCTCCTGTTGCCTGCAGGGTGCTCTTGGGTTCGCAGGGTTTCTGATGCTTCCGAGTCCGTGCGGCGCGCGGGGCTCCTGCTGCGGGAAGCGCAGGGCCCTGGTGCAGCTTCTGGCTTCGGGTTTGGCTCGCCCGTGCCGGGTGGGAACGTTTCACACACGCGTTCCTGGGGAGGCTCTTCCCGGAGGAGCTGCCGGAGGCTGCAGCAACCTCTGCGGGAGGGACGGGAGAGGTTTCCATAGTGCTGGCGGCAGCCCTGGGAGCGCGGCAGGGCACTGGAGCAGGGGCCACAGCGGGACACGGGCTGCCTTGGTGCAAGCTGCACCGGCCTGGGATCAAACGCAGCGTGAGGCAGAGGCTGGTGGATTCTGGCAGTGCTCCTCTCCTGTTGGCGGTGCAATTTCTRTCTTTATAAAGAAAAAACAGCCCTGAAGCCCTCAGAACCAGGCTTGACTCCTGCCTCTCGTGGCGGGACGCAGTACAAATGACTTCCGAAGTTACTGGGGCCTCTTGGAGATGGTGGGAGCAGGGATGGTGCTTCCACGGCGCTTAATTTTGCGTATTGGACTCTCTTCCCAGCGGTGACATCAATGAAGACACSCTGGAGACGGAGAACGCGGCTGCGGAGGCGGCCGCTGCCTTCACCGCCTCCACGCACCTCAAAGAGGCCGTCCTAGGTAGGTGCAGGCGCTGCGGGCGGGCGAGCAGGGAGGCTCCGGCYGGCGCCTTGCAGGGCTGTCCCGGCACCGGGACGCCGGCCCTGGGAAGGAGCCGCCGGAGGAGCCGGCGCTCGCAGGCTGGAGTGCTGCCGCCCTCTCCTGGCACGGCCCTCGCCGCTCCTGCCGCCGCTTCCCGCCCGGCCCTCCGCAGCAAACTCACACCTTCTCTTGCCAGCAAAATGAGTTTAATCAGCCAGCTCGGCTGGTGAGGTGGGAGCTATCCCACCTGCTCCATCTCGCTGCGCTGGGTTTTCCTTGGGAAGTAGGGAGAGCACGATCCAGGGGAGGAAATGGCCCCCTAGACCTTCCCATCCTTGGCTGAACACGGAGCGTGGGTGAGGCTCGAGCGGCGTGCGGCCGGGCTGCCTGCACGTGAGCACCCTGCTTGAGGAGCCCTAAAAGACAGAGTTGTCCTAAAAAGAGACCATTGCCMTATAAAGCAAGGGTGCATGTGACTTCATTATTTTCATTCTGGTAAAAGGAATCAAAATTTCAGCCCTAGCCAATGGCTTCTCAGGTTTTGTACTCTCTTCTGTGGATCTGTAAATTTCCGTGTGCAATTTTGCACAAGAAATTTGGCCTATTAGACATTTATTAATAAAATGTGGATTAATTATGGCCACAGAAACCAGCTGCCCCATCTGCATATTTTTACCCTTGGCTTTTGAACTGTGCTCTAGCACTGTGCGTGTCGGGGGCTGCGACTCACGTTTCTCCTTGCTCTGTCCCTGCCTCTGCTCCTCGTGAGAAGTGAAGATGGCTGAAGATGAGGACGGCTTGGAGGCAGAGATCGTTTACCCCATCACCTGCGGTGACAGCAAGGCCAACCTGATCTGGCGAAAATTTGTGTGCCCTGGGATCAACGTGAAGTGTGTGCAGGTGAGAGGAGGCCCGTGTGCGCGGGAGGAGGCAGCTGCTCCCTTAACGTCCTCTCCTGGGGGGAGAATTGGGGTGGGCTGGGTCAGTTAGTGCCAGCGCTGGGCTTGCCTGGGCTGCTCGGGTAATTTGGGAAAACTCTAGTGACCGTTTCTTGCATCAGAACCACATCTTGTTGGGGGACTTGGTGCCACATTCCTGGGTTTGTCCTCAGCAAAAATGAGCCCTCCTGGATAGAGGGGGCAGTTTGCATTTAGCTCCACTTCAGCACACTTTGAAAAACTTTGGGTACTTCTGATGTTTACTTATTCCCTTTGAGAGAAACCAAGAATTTGGTGGGAAGGGAACACCCTTTGTGATGCCCTAATRGGACATCAGTGGCGTTTAGATGTTGATTAAAGACCACAATTCAGGGAGTATCTCCTTGGCCCCTCTTGTGAGGAGCTCCTCTAAAGGAGGAGGCCATGCCCCTCTCCAAAGAAGCAGTCAGTTGCTGCTGCTGTTGTCTGAAACGAGTGTTCTCCTCGCAGCGTGGCCCTGGCGCGTGGGAGGCCCGTGTCACACGGTAGCCGAGCGTGAGCTTTGCCTTGGCCGAGATGGGTGTTGAAGAGGCCTGGGAGCTCCTTATGGAGGCTGCCCATAAAGCGGCTCTTTCGTGGCCCGCCTGGTTCAGGAGATTGTTTTTTATTTAGCTCCTGAGCTGAGATACAGCTGGGTGTGGGGGTAATAAGAGGTGATAGTAATGGGGGAGGTGATAACARTACCTGCCTTAGGCAGCAGTGCCAAACTAGCCCTCGGGGAAGAGGGTGGGTGACCTTGACGAAGGTCAGAGCTTTGATGGGTGTCAATTGCTGTGCCTGATAGCCAGCCCTGTGGGAGGCCAAAGACCAGGCTGTAATAGTGCTGCTCCCTTTTGCACGGAGGGCTTGGTGCAGGGCCATGGCTTTGCCTGCGGGCAGYGTGCTGGGGACACCGGGATCCCGAGGGACGGAGCGCGCAGCCTCTCGCTCCCAGTCCGCTCGCTTGCAAGCGGCACCGCAGGGCTGAGGTCCTCTGGAGCCGGCAGCTTGCTACAAAGCAGAAGGTCCCCGTGCTGGGAGCGCCGCAAGGGGCAGGGAGCAGCACACTGATGCCAGCAGCTTGCAAAACTCAAGAGAAATRTTTTGCCTGGCTTTTCCACTTGCTGCCGTGGGATGGAACAGGGTTAGGCATCTAGCGAATGCCTGTATACAGCACACGTGCCACATCTTGGCTTTAATGAGCAAATGATACTAAGTGTAAAAGAAATATTTGACTTTCAGCTAGAGCTGACCTTAGCTCAGAGTTCAGTTCCCCTTCTTAAGGTGTGGGAGTGTTATCAGCTTTTTCTTTCGTTTCTTTCTGCAAACAGGTACTGAACTCTGGCCTATGAGCAGCTCCACTCTGCTGCCGGGCCCCAGGAAATGTCCCCGTGCATCCAGCCCTGCTGCCTGGTGATCCTGCTCTGCAGGGCACGCGGTCGTGTGCGGTGCTGGGTCACACTGATGGTGCCTTTCTCCCTTTTGCAGTTTAACAATCACCTAATTAGCCCCAAGGAGTTYGTCCACTTGGCAGGCAAGTCAACCCTAAAGGACTGGAAGCGAGCGATCCGGATGAATGGGATCATGCTCCGGTTAGTCTCTTTATTTGTRTGTGCCCGGCCACAGCTGGGTTTCTTTCTGGGGGAAGCGGTGGGATGGGGCAGCTCTGGCACGGGCTGCTGAGGGAGCAGTTGCACCACTCACTGACCATTTGTCTTATGARCAGCCTGGCCCCAATATTCTCCATCCACCGTCTTCGCTTATCCTTGTGYGGAGGGAATAATTTGGGACAACAAATGGTGCCCTGGCCTTTTRGCAACTTTAACTACCCTGCGTTCCCATCTGTCGTAATGTCACTGTGAACGTTAATGGTAACTAGTGGTCAGGCTTAGTRTGACCTACCAAGTGAACTGAGCGTGGCCATGAACTAACATTATATTACGTCTGCTTTGTACTGCTTTTTTTCTTCCCCTCCTGCAAGAGGCTTATTTAAAGCTTATACATGCTAACGCCTCATCTTCTCTGGCCTTAGCTACAGTTTAATTCCTTTATGGTTGCCTTGAACAGCAGCCTGAGACTGTGATGCAATTAAGATCTCTCTCTGCCTCTCGTCAGGCTAAAAATACATCCCCTCTTTCCCTAGCAATCGTCGGTGTTTTCGTAGTCTTCTCACCGAGYGGCTTTGTGCTTACCCGTGCTCTGCTCTGTTAGTGCAGGCGGCTCCCGTGTTCTTTCTAAGCAGCTTTTGCTCCACACAGATTTTACATAATAGACTTATGCTTTGCAGGGCAGGTCTTTCAAGGAAAAAACTTGACAAAGGAAGCGTGAGGGCAAGTGCAGCAGCAAATCGCAGGAAGCCGAGGTTGCTGCTGGCCAGCTCGTTTTGCTGAGGAAGGGCATATGTGCCCATCTTTCAGCCTGCTTTGCTTAGGCAGAGGGAGACCTTTGTTGAGCCTGTAGCCAGAAAGACATCCCGCCTCTTTCTACATGGCCTGGTGCAGAAAGGGGAAGGAAGCCGCTTCCTGCGGCCGGCGTCTGATGGGGRCTAGGTGCTCAAGGGGCCGGCCGGAGACCTCCTGTTGTCCTTCCCTTCCTCTTGCCCCCAGAACCCAAGGGTGTCAGATCCTGCCGGAGCTGCTGATTGAGATTAGACCCCATGGAGAAGGGTCTGTGCAGAGAGTGGTGGGACCAGCTCTGGAACGAGCTTGTCTGCAGGCCGGGTGTTGCTCCTCTTGGAGGAGGAGGTGGAAGGGATGCCTCTTCCCTGTGGGAGTGCCACGGCAGTGTGGACGTGCTCAGGGGTATTTCTGTGCATCACTCCGAGCTGGGGAAGTGTCCTCAGAGCTGATCCCCCAGCGCCCTGCAAGGAGGGTTTTGGCCATGTCACGGAGCAGGGTTAAACTGCTGTGTTACAAAATTGGGTCCTTACCTGTAAATTCGTGTGAAGTCTTCCATCAAGCAGAAGATTTGTTGAGAGCATGCAACTTGTCCTCATATTTCTAAAGCTATTTTAAATTTTACCATAATATATCCATGGGAAAAGTTAATGTCTCTTAAGTGTCTCAGCCCAAGCTGGATGTTTCAGGGTTGAAGAAAAGATGTTCTTGAAATATGTGGGCCTTGTCAGCCTGGAGAAACTTGACCTCAGTGATTAGACCGATGAGAAGAGGAAGCTGAAATCCTGCTCTTGCGAGTCTGCTTTTGTGACGCTGCTTTGTGGTGTGTGCTGCAAGGCGGGTCTCCAGCTCCACCAGCGCGCCCTGTGCTGGCTCCCCACGCCCCGAGCTCACCGCTTCCCTCGGGTCTGCGCCTTGCCCGCCGTGCGAGACGAGCTGCTCCGAGCTCGGCCGCTCCGGAACTTGCTCTGAACCTCCCTGCTGGCTGGGTGCTCCCCYAGGCGCCCCCAGCAGAGTGCTCCTTTCAAGCTGGAGGACGTCCCATTCATTTGGCTTTAATCTTCCTTTGCTAATGAACCTGTGTGTGCAGCAGTGAAGGACAACAGGGCTGTTTGCTTCACTGAAGGGATTTTTTTTATTTTAAGAAAAGCTTTTTTGGTCTCTTCCTCTTTTCTCTTTCTAGCCGTTCAGTAAAATTTGCTTCTAACACAGGGCTCTGTTAAGCTTGTACCTTCCTCCTTCCTTCCACTATCATAAGGTCACATGTTGCTTAATTAGTTAACAGCCTCCCTGTGCACAACCTTGTCTCTGTGCTGGCAAAATCACTGGAAAGACCAACCATGGATTCATCACCTACCAAATCCATTTGTGGTCAAAGAAGCTCCTGATGCAGCCTGATCCAGCAGGAAAGTGTTCAGAAACACTGATCTGTTCCAGCTCTCTAGCTCAGCCCAGCGCGACTGGCTTTTTCTTTGCCATCGTGGCTGCTTAAAGGACTGGACTGGCACTGACGTGGCGCTCGTAATGGTCAGACTTGTACCAAAGTGTCTGATATGGGAGAGCCTGAGGAAATAGGCGCTGTTTTAATTAGCTCTTGCTTAATGCTGTCCYTAAACCCAAGAAATAGGGACGCTTGAGTGAAATCCTGACTGTTGCCTTTGACTCTTCTCCCCTTTCTGGCCRCTTGAACAGAATTCTGGAGATCTTTTTCTATTTGTAACCGCTGCTCTTACAGGGAAACRCTTCCTCCTGCTTTCCCATTGCCTGCTGGTTAGGGCTCTATTAAAGGAAGAGCAAAGCGGGAAGCTCAAGTGCGGCCTGGGCCTTTCCTGTAGGATTTKGGAAAGTTTAGAGGGGAAGCTCTGCCTGTGCCCCGCCGGGAGCTGCTTCCCGGCGCTCTGTCCGTGCCCTGTTGCTGCAAGGATGTTCTCATGCTTGCTCCCTGTGTTGCAGGAAGATCATGGACTCTGGAGAGCTGGATTTCTACCAGCACACTAAGGTCTGTTCCAACACGTGCCGGAGCACTAAAATTGACCTGACCGGAGCCAGGGTGTCTTTGACCAGCCAGACATCAACAGAGTATATTCCTCTCACTCCTGCTTCCGCAGATGGTATGTTCAGCGATTCCTAGCACCCCTCTGGCAGCGGCTTTGAAGAGTTAAAGCATAAATAATGCTGCATAACGAGTGCCCCGTGTTGTTGCCTCTGGGTTTTGGGTTTTCGGGTTTTGTGGGTAGTTTTTATTCTCTACTTTTTGCTCCCTGCTCTGGTGCAGGGTTTCCCCTCGCAGGGCTAGGCAGAGGGACTGCTGGGGTGCATCTTGGCAGAGACACATGAGTTCACCTAGGCGCTCGGTGACACTGCACGGCCCAGCGAGCTGCCCCTCTCGCATCCCCTCTTACCCCAAACTCTGTGGCCGGAGCAGAAGACGGCAGTTGATCCCTAAGGGAACAGGGAAAGGGCGGTCGCTGCTCGCCGAGGTCCTGGTCTGTGCCAGCCCGTCCTTCAGGGCTCCCCATGGAGCTCGGGGGTCACTGCAGTTTCTCTTGGTGCACGAGGCCCGACCGGCGGTCCCTCCTACTGCCCTGTTCTTTTTTCCTTTTTTTTTCTTTTCTTTTCTTTTTTCTTTTTCTTTTTTTTAAACTGACTTCTTGCTGAATAATTTAAGCATTTTCATTTAAGGCTCCCTGGCTTGAATTATTTATCATTTTTGTCTGATGAAAGATTTAAGAGAACTAGGGAACACAACAGTTTGGTTTTTTTTTTTTAAATCTGCCCTCATGCGTGTAGTTGAGGAAAAAAATGGGTTTAAAAGGATATTGTGGCTGTGCAGCTTTGGCCCTGCACCTAACTTGGCTGGGAATTCCAGGTAACTACTTTTTCAGAAAGTGCTCCAATTTCTAAATACTTTCACATATCCCAAATCCTTTTGCTGCTGAGAGCCCCCCACGCCTTCTGCCTGGATCCTAAGCCTGGATCAGGCCGGAGGAGCCGAGGGAGGAGGGAGCCGAGCCCCTCGCTGCCTCTGCAGGGAGCCCCGCGCAGCCCGGTGCGTCGACACTTGTGGGTGCTGGTGTCTGTTTCGGTGGGTGCTGCACCCTCGCTGGGCTCTGCAGCCCCCATTCTCAGCGYTGCCTTAGATATAATCCTGGAGACAAACTCGCTGCCGAGGCAGCGCTTGCCCCACTGCAGCGCGGAGCCTTCCAGCCTGTGGGGTTCAGTGCCCGGGGCTGCATCCTGGTGCTCCCGGAGGGATCGTGGCCGCCTCGCTGGCCTGGGTTTCCCTTCTGTAGCTCCCTGGCCCTTGGCCGCGATGCTGCGGGATGGGGCCGGCTGTGGAGAACCGCGCGGCGGGAGCAGCTGGGAGCCTGGGGGTGGACGGGACCCCCCCGCGCTCTGCGGTGAGCCCCGAGCTCCGGCGTGTCCGGGCRCTGGGCAAAGGGGCGAGCTGCAAATTCACCGATCTGGGCCCAAATCCGTGCGGTTCCGCCGCGTGCGAGGGYGGGAGGCCCCGCGGCCTCCCTGGACACGTCCCCCGGCGAGGCTGGCGCTGGAGTCCCCGCGGTGCCGCCCGCGCGGACGCCCCGTGCCGCTGCGCCGGGGAGTCCCCCCCGCTGGGCTCCGAGAGCCAAGCGCCAACGAAGCGCCCGGACGCAGCGGGAGGGAGGGGGGAGCTGCGGGACTGCAGCACCGTCCGCAGAAACGGCCCGGGAAAAACACGGTGAAACATCAGGAGTGGTTTTTTTCCTTTTTTTCCTTCTCGCTATTGGTTGCAGTGAACGGATCCCCGGCCACGATCACCATAGAAACCTGCGAGGATGCCGGCGATTGGAGCCTGAGCGTTGGAGGTACCTCTTGGGAGCGCGCTAGGCCCAGCACATCCGGGGCAGAGGTTAGGAGAGGTGCACGGAGAAGGGCCGGAAGCAGCAGGGAGGTGAATAGGAGCTCCAGCTGGAGCTGCCTTGAGTTGCAAGTCAGCTTGAGCCTCCTCCGGGGTTGGTTGTTTATGGCTTGGTGCAAAGCACTGAATTACATCCCGCACGTATGCGTTCTGAGGGCACCCTCGTCTTGAGAGAAAATTGTTCCTCAGCACAGGAACGTCAAAGCACAGGCTAAACATTTGGMGGGGCTCTGGGGAAATTAAGAGCCGTCGTGAAACTTCCCTCGCTCCTCTGGCGTAATCTGAGCTGAGGAAACAGAGGCATCTTAGACGGGAACCCTGCTGCTCCATCTGGCTGTGGTGGTGAGGTCACATTCCCTACGGGAGCTCTGCCTTGGTGACTCTCCCTCGCCCTGGGGTTTGGTTTGCATCCTGAGCTGGACTGAACGGCCTTTTCCTTGGCATCAGTGGGCTGTGTGGCCAGATTGGGGTGGGATTGTGGAGGATGCAAGGAGCATTAGGAGAAAACATCCTTTTAAAATGTACTGGGGTTGGGTTTTGCCCCACTGCCGTGTACCCAGAGACTCGATGGACTTGTAGGCACGAGCAGCAGAATCCAGAGCAAAGCACCATGCCTTGGCGGGCTGCTCCGTGGGCAGCCCCTTGCCTGGAGAGGGAGCCATTAAAGCCCCGTTGGTCTCGCGAGTGTTGTGGGGTCTCCTGCGTTCTCTTCCTGCAGACGATGCTTTTGCTTTCTGGCGAGGGCTGAAGGATGCGGGGGTGCTGGACGAGGTGATCCAGGAGTTCCACCAGGAGCTCGTGGAGACCATACGGGGCCTGCAGGAGCGCGCGCAGGACTCGCCGCTGCAGCTCGGCGGTAAGACCCGCTCCTCGGCGCGCGGCCGAGCGCCCTCCGAGCAGGGGCAGCGGCGGGGTGCTCTTGGAGGGGGAATGGGTAACTCCATAGGAGCATAGCCCACCATAACGAAACCAGTTTTCTTAAAAACAGGCAACGAAATTAAAAAAGGGAATGCTTTTACCGGTTCACTTTTAGTTTACCATTCTCATAGAAGTTAAATCAGATGCGTATTTTGGGCTTAGTAATGGTTGGGCGGGGAAGGGGCGGCTGCCAGCTGGATGGAGCTTCTGCTCGAAGCTCTTCTGGCCGTGCCGTGGCCGTGGCCACCTCTGAGCAGCGCTTGGGGCCACGCAGGTGCCCTCAGTTCTGCCTGGCGTGGCCTGTGCACTGGCTCCAGGTCTTTGGACAAACACTTGGCACAGGACCTTAGGTGGGATTTAGGCCATCAGAGTGTGTTGCAGCAACCAGCTACAGGGGGAGGAGGTTTCCTGCAGTCCCTGCTCGGTGGGAAAGGGCTGTTCATACACTAATGATCTCTTGTGCTTTCTCGTGGTCTTCTGCCTTCTCCCCGTTGTCCTTGCTCAGGTTTTTGGCTACCTTAGCTGAACCTGTTTGGATTTTTTATGTGGCTTTTTACCAGGGAATATGAATACTTTATATTGGGAATTTTGCTTTCCTCAAAAATCTGTGTCTTCTCTTTAAGATGCTGTTTTACTCAACAACATTGTGCAGAACTTCGGCATGCTGGACCTGGTCAAGAAGGTCCTGGCTAGCCACAAGTGCCAGATGGATCGCTCGAGAGAGCAGTACACGCGGGACTTGGCAGGTACCCCTCGGGGCCACCGCGCTCGCGATGCCCTGGCGCTGCTGGAGTTTCCTTTCTGGGCGTGAAAGAATAAGTGGGTTTCTTGTTCAAGCTGCTGCCTGTGAAACTAGCTGTGGCGGGAGCAGCCTGTCACGCTGCAGGGGTGGCGGGGCGGTGGTCCCCGGGCACCTCGGTGGGTGGCTCCGCTGACCCTCGTGTCTCGGCAGCTCTGGAGCAGCAGTGTGACGAGCACCGCAAGCGGGCCAAGGAGCTGAAGCACAAATCGCAGCACCTCAATAACGTCCTGATGACTCTGACGCCCGTCTCGGTCCCGGCGCCCCTGAAACGCCCCCGGCTCACCAGGGCCACGTCGGGGCCGGCGGCCATCACCTCGCAGGTGCTGTCGCAGCCGGCGCAGATCGCCGTGGCCCCGGGGGTGCCCGTCTCGCAGCTCGCCAACCTCCCCCTCGGCAAGGTGGTGTCGTCGGTGCCCACGTCGGTGCTGGCGAAAAGCCCCTCGCAGGCGGCGCCGTCGAGCTCGCCCGCGTCGCCGCTCCTGGGCGGCTACACCGTGCTGGCCTCGGCCGGCTCCGGCTTCCCCGGCGCCGTGGAGCTCCACCCGGACGCTTCCAACCTGACGGTGCTCAGCACCGCGGCCATGCAGGACGGCAGCACCGTGGTGAAGGTGGTGAGCCCCTTCCAGCTGCTCACGCTGCCGGGGCTCGGCACCACCATCCAGAACGTGACCCAAATGGCTCCCAGCGGGAGCGCCATCGTGACGGTGCCGTCGGGCGCCGCGGCCACGGACGAACACGCCACCACCATCGAGGTGGCCACGGTGGCCGACGAGGCGGAGCAGAAGTGACGGGGGCCTTGCCTGGAGGGACGTTTTCCGTGACACTCTGGGTGGACCTGCCTTTTCTCTGGCCGTGCTGGGGGAACGGGGAGCGGTGTAAAGAGGGCACAGGTTGATGGGACTCGGGATGGCTGGAACCGGGTCACGAGGAGGTTCGAGTCAGAGAGGAGAGAGGAAGAGGGAGGGAAAAGACACCCAAAGGAGGGAAGCTCAAAATGCTCTGCCCTATCTGGAGAGGAGGAAAAAAAAAGGCTTAAGTCTTAAGTCTTTCCTCCCCTATTCTCTTGGGATGCGTATTCCACCCCTAGCTCACTAGCCCTGCCTTATCTCTGGACTCCTTGGCTGGGACAGTGCGCGTTGGAGGAGCAGATGGGAGCAGGGGCACAGGGCAGGGAGGCAAAGGCGGCAGCCTGAGGTCAAGAAAAGTCCAGGGAAGCGGCTGCAGCTCCGCGTGCCCGCGGCCGCGCAGGCAGCTCGAGCCCGGCTGCCCTCGCTGTCCTGGCTCAGGGCTGGTGCTGGACGGGGCGCTGCGGGGAGAGGGCGTTCCCGGAGCCTGGAAGTCGGTGGAACGCACGTGGGCCTGAGGCTGCGGCTGGGAGACCCTCCGTGCGGTGGCTCCGGGTCCTGCTGCGGCTGGTCCTGGTGGCTCAAGTGCCTTGTGCGTGTCCCTAAAGGAGGCTTCGTCCTGAGGATCACCGTGAGCTTCCCAGCGCCGGTCAGCAAGGGAGGCGGGAGAGAACCGTTACAGGCTCGGGTTGCGTGGAGGAGAAAACCAAACCCAAAGAGCCAGGAAAAGCTGCGACTTCTGAGGATTTAGGGTCTCTTTCTAGTTTTCTCCAAGAACCCGTTCGGTGGGATTTTTAAGCAAGCGCTGTAGCCCTTCTGGTTGGGAAGATACTGCTCTAAGGCCAACACGTGCGCTGAACGTGCGGAAAAACCGAGGAGCCGGGAGCGCGGGACGCTCGTGGCCCTCGGCACGGCSGCCGCAGCGGAGCCGTCCCGGCATCGGGCTGGTCGCGGCGCCGCCGCCACGGGGGCTTCTCCCGCCGGGTTTGCGGAGGCTCCAGGGCGCCGGCGGGGGCGCCGTCCCTTTCGAGACGCACGCTGCACGCGTGCCGCGATGTTTACGCTGTCTCCGGCTAAAAGGAGTTGGGTGCTTGACGTGTGGGTTTTCTATACCTTGATCTGGCAGCAGCAGCAGCAGCAATGACAGGTCACTTTACTGAGCTAATAAATATTTTTTTGGAAGAGTGCTGTTGGCTGGTTGTGTCTGTGCGCTCCTGGCAGTCRGGATCGCGGTTCAGGGCGAGGGCAGAGCCGGAACACGTGTTTATATGAGCCTGTTCATGTGTATTTGTATTGCTTGTGTATGTGTATTGCTTGCTACAGGCCGTGTGTGTGCAGGGCGAAGCCTCAAACCCCTCCGTGTCGCGGGCAGGCCCTGCCTGCTGCAGCCTGGCTCCTGCCTGCGGTGACGGTGGCGAAGCCCCGCGCCGCTCTGTAACGCCCCGAGCGTTACAGAGGGGACCTCCCTCCAGAGCTGCATTGGCACCAAGGCCACCAGCAAGGCCACCAGCGAGGCCATCGCTCAGACCCGGAGCCACGCAGAAGCCCTTGAACCAACCCGGGATTGGCCAATTCCGCCTCTTCCGACAAGCGAGTTGTGCGGCCGTCGCCTCCTGCTCCCAGGTCAATATTAACTCCCCGCTCCRCACTGGGGACGAGGCACCCGGGAGGTTTTCCCTCGGGACGTGCAGGGGCGGGACGCGGGCYGGGTCCACGCTGACGTGTCCTTTACTCCGGCGTGATGTTTGCTCTGCCACGTGGACGCGGAGACAGGGCTGGGGGTGGCCGAGGACACGGGCTGGTGTCCGGCAGCGCAGCTGCGCAAGAGGCTCCTGCGGGCGCCCGCATGAAGGCCACGGGGCAAGAGGCTCCCAGGGCACATGGGAGCGCCCAGTGGGACCGGGGAGCACCCAGGAGGCTTTGGTGCCGCGATGTCCTCGAGCCGGGAGGCCCAATCCCTTGACCACAACAGGAATCCCCCGGTTCCCAGTTCCCTTTTGCAGCCCCGTGGAGCCAAGCGGCTTCACCCGGCCGGGCCGGGCAGCGGGATGCGCTCCAGATAGGAGGGGACAGTGGCAGTCGCTGCCTTGGAGCAGCGCTGGCCTCGGGTCCCTGTGCTCGGGTCCCTTCTCTCTTCTGGAAGTGCTGAGTTGTGACCAGAGCCTCCCCTAGTCCCCGCGCTCCGGCTCTCGGCTTGGCCCTTCCCGGCACCAACGTGTTTTCTCGAGAGCCGAAGCTGCCTTGGCTCCGGGAGCGGAGCTGGAAGGAGCCCCTTGGTTGTTTCCTGAGAGCTGCAGGTGTCACGAGTTTTGTTTGGAAACCCAACCCCAGCAACGCGRGCGCTCCCGTCAGGATGGACTTCGTGTCAAGGGAGCTCCGGGTAGGGCGGCCCGGAGGGGCCGAGGGGAGCTCAGGAGGCGCTGGAGGGAGGCGCAGGTGGGAAGGGGGCACCCGGCTCTCCTTCACGCACGCGCCGGGTGCTGTGAGCGGCGCGCCGGGTGCTCTTGGCACGGGGGGAGCCAGGGCAGAACCGGCGCCCCTGCCCAAGCCGGTTTGTGCTCGGCAGGAGCGCTGGGTTCCGCGGAGCACCATCAGGCTTGGACGGGGTTTCGAGACGGGGCGTGTGCGGCTCCGGGCGCTTCCGAAAGCAGCAGAGCTGGTGGCGCTTCGGAAGCTCCAGCAGGGAGCAGGGCCCCTGTCCCGCTTGAAGGGACCGGGATGCAACTCGATGGGACGGAGAGAATGAAGACTGACCCCAGGTATTCCCAAACCTTGTTCGTCATTGCAGGCCTCTTCTCGGTGCCACTCGCGTGACTTTCTGTCCTAGGGCCAGTGTGGAGCTCCCCGGTTGTCCTGGGACAACCTCCCCATGCCAAAGTGCACAGGGGGACACTCCTATGGAGCAGGTCCTGCCAGACCTGGAAGCCGGTGGCCCTCGGCACGCGCTGGCTTTGCTGGCAGCATCTTGAGGCTGAAGCGCCCCAGGGTGCGGATGTCCCTGCACAGGGAAGGGCTCTGCTGGGTGCTGGGGACAGAGGAACACGGGCAGCAGCGGTGAAGGCTCCGGGGGYGGCGCACAGGGACCTGTCCTGGAGCTGGGGGTCCCAGCTGGGGGTCCCGCMGTGTGCGAGAGCAGGGAGCGGGACACGGGGCCGGCTCTGCAGCCCTGGCCGCTGCGAGGAAATGGAGGTTTCCTTCCTGCTGCCGGTGCCGCGTCCCTGCTCCGCCTGGGAACGTCACTCCCGGAGCAGCAGAACCCATCCCCATGTCCCTGCTCCGCCTGGGAACGTCACTCCCGGAGCAGCAGAGCCCATCCCTGTGTCCTTGCTCCGCCCGGGAACGCCGCTCCCGGGGCAGCGGAGCCGTCCCCGTGTCCCCGCTCCCCCCGGGCTGGGCGCAGCCCCGTCCCGCTCCCCCGGCGCGGCACAAGCCCGGGGGCTGCGGGGGCGGCCGCGCTCGGGGCGGGCGGGAAAGGAAACCGAAACCTGCCGGCTCCGGCKGCGGGAGACGCGGGGCGGGCTCGGCCTCCCGCCCGCCGCCCCGGGCGCGGGTCGGGGCTGTCCCCGTCCCCTCCGCGCCCCCCAAGGAGCCGCTTTGCTCCGAGCCGAGCGCRGGGCCCGGCCGGGGGGCGCCTGCCCCCTCTGCCCGCCCTGCTGTGGCCTCGGCGCTGCCCGGGGCTGCCCCTCGTGGGGCTGCCCCTCGAGCGGCTGCTCCGGCCGCGTCCCCTCCGATCRCTTCCTCTGCCCCAGCGAGCGCTGCCCGGGGGCGGAAGCTGCTCTCTTTGTGGTTTCTTCTCTGGCATCTTTCTCTCCATCCTGAGCGGAAGCAGAGGCTCCGYGTGGCTCCCACCACCAGCCGCGCTCACCCCTGCGCTGCTCACTGGGCTCTACAGGGTGTAGGGGGGGTCCCCCTGCAGCCCCAGCATAGGGGGACCCAGTGCCACCTCCCCCTGCTCCTCTGGGGGCCGTGCCCATCATCCCCGGCCTCGGGTCTCTGTTTTGGGCTCTGTGCGCAGGCACTGCCTGCCGTTGTGGCCAAGCCTTGGCTGGTGGGCACAGGGACCCTGGCAYTGCAGAGCCCTGCGGAGGGTCAGATCTGCTCCCTGGGGACCAGCTCCGGGCAGCCGGGAGCYGTCGGTGCCGCCCGCCCTCCGTGAGGTCCCCACGGTGCCCACGCTCCCCTTCCTGCCCCTTATCTTGGTGGGAGGTTGTGCAGCGAGCGAGAGCGGGCGCTAATTGTCCCTGTGCGGCCAAAACACGGCCCGGGGGAGCTGCCTGCACGGGGGGAGCCCGGGGCTGCCGCAGCGGAGCCGGGGGCCCCGYGGCACTGAGCGGAGCTTGTGCCCCACGTTGCGGTTCTGTGGGGGTGCCCTGGGTGCTGCATGTGCCGCAGCCCCCTTAATAGGGCCCGTYATCCTGTGGGGTTTGTGTCCCTGCTGCACTTGTCTCCTCCCGGCTCTGCTCCTTCCCAGGAGCTTTCCAGACCCTGCAGCGGGATGTCGGCACCAGGATAGCGCCCAGCGGGCAGCCTGGACCGGGCGCTGAGAGCAGCAACAGCCCCGAGCGCTGCGGCTCCTTCCGCCGCGAGCCGGGGCCGGGAGGCCGCTGCTCGGCCCCTGCCCTGAGCCCCCACTCCCAAGGACGCCCCGGGCAGGATGGGCGCCCGGCCGGGGGCTGCAGGACCAGGGAGCGCGGGGGCTGCCCGGGCCGCGCGCCCCGCGGCCACGTTGCCGCACAAAGCCCCGTGCCAACGAGCCCGGCAGCGCCCGCGGGCGGGGGGTTTTCCTTTAATTGATTTTTTTTTCTTTGTTTTTTTGGCACGAGCTCGARCTCGGCGCGCGCGGGCACGGAATGGAAATCGAAACCGGCGGTGATGACCAGAAAGGAAACTGGGCGGCCTCCCCCCGGCCGGAAGCCCTTTTTAAGCAGGGCAGCGTCGCTGCCCGCCCGGCCGCGGCCTCGCGGGACGGAGCTCGCGCTGCCTCCACGGCCGCGTCGCCGCGCGGAGCCGGCGGCCGGAGCGGATGGTCCCGGAGCGCCGAGCGCGGCCAAACGAACCGGTTCCAGCGGCGGGATCCTCCGCCCGGTGAGCGACGGGGAGCCGGGGCCGGGGGAACSGGAGCAGGGGGAGCCGGAGGAACCGGAGCAGGAGGAACCGGAGCAGGGGGCGAGAGCGGCTCCGCGTGCSGGGCAGAGCCAGGGGGCTTTGGGGGCCACCACGCAGGGGAAGTTCCCGCTTGTTTAGCGCCCTGCGGAGCGGGGCTGGGGTGCAAAGTCTGCACCCCGGGAACGGGTGCGGGGGGAGCCCGGCTGGGTGCGAGCCTTGCAGCCCCGTGGAGCGGGCTGCGGGGCTGGGGGGCGGACTTTAGCGGGGGCGCAGCGAGCAGAGATGGAGCGGGCCGGGGGCCGCCGCTGGTACCCGCAGAGCTGGGGGGGAAGCGGCGCCCGGGCTGCGGGGGCCGGAGCGGCGCGAACCTCGCGCGCGGTCGAGGCGGCCCCGCGGCGGGACCCCGACACCGCGGTGAGGGGCGCGGGGCGGGGGAGGAGCCGCTCCCCCGCTCCGGTGCCGCCGCCGGCTCCCCCCGCTCCCCCTCCCTCCTCCCCCGGTGGCGCGGGGGGGGCGGGGCCGCCGTGATGCAATTTCCGCGGAGAGCGGCCCCGGTTTGAGCGCGGGAGGGCCCAGAAACGAAACCGGCGGCACCGCGGTACGGAGGGAGCGCGGGCCGGGGCGCCCCGCGCGCGGGGGACGCGGGATGCGGCGGGGACCGGGAGCGGGGGTGCAGCGSGGGCCGGGATGCGGCGGGGAGCGGGTGCTGCAGACGTGCGGGATGCTCTGGGGTGCTGCGGGGTGCCCTGGGGTGCTGCAAGGATGCAGGGGGCTCCAGGGGTGCAGTATGGACCAGGGGTGCAGTGGGGACCAGGGGCTGCAGGTGTGTGGGGTGTCCTGGGTACTGCCAGTTCTCAGGGTGCTCTAGGATTGCAGGATGCCCTGGGGTGCTGTGAGATGTGGGGTGCTGTGAGATATGGGGTGCTGCAAGGATGCAGAGTGTGGTTGGGGTGCAGGGGGTGCCATGGGGTGCTGCAGGGACTTGCAGGTATGGAGGATGCTCCAGGGGTGCAGGGTGCCCTGGGATGCTGCAAGTTTGCAGGGTGCTGCAGCGGTGCAGGGTGCCCTGGGATGCTGCAAGGTATGGGGTGCTGTGGGGGCACAGGGTGCTCTCCGGGAGTGCAGGGGGTGCCCTGGAGCGCTGCAGGACGCTGGGCACATTGAGGGGGTGTAAGGTGTCAACTGGGTGCAGGGTGCACGGCCCGCACGGGCCCTGGGCCGTGTGGCACAGAGGTGCCCTGGGGCACGGGGCCGCGGGGCTGCAGCGTGGTGCGGGCGCGCTCTGCAGACACGTGCTGGGTGCACTGCACGGACGTGTCCCGGCGTGCCGGGAAGCGCTTTCCCGCTGGCTCCGGCAGCGGCTTCGCGGCTGCTCCGTGTGCGCTGCCTGAGCCCTGCSCGGGCTGCCGGGACGGCCCTTCCAGACGGGAGCGCATGGCCTCGTCCAAAGAGACGGGGCCAGGAGGGAGGGAGCTGCCTAAGCCGGGAGACATTCCAGGGACCTGGCCTGGGCACGAGGGCAGCCACGGCCCGGTGGGAAGGGAGCAGCGGGTGCCGCACCATGCTCACCTCCCATCGCAAAGCCCTTCGTGTTGCAGCCCGGCTCCCGGGGGCCGCTCGTGCTTCCCGGGGCCGCTGTGGGTCGATCAGGGTCACTCGTGCTCCCGGGGGCCGCTCGTGCTCGCTGCTCGCGCCGTTCCCTGGGTGCTGCAGCCCAAAGGGGAGCCCCTTGTGCGCCAGGGTCGCCGGCTCCCTGCCTTRCGCAAGCTCCTGTCAATAATTAACGGAGGCCGGAGCTGCGGCGGGGCCGACGTCCTGCCCGGCTCCCCGGGCTGCAGAGGAGCCTTCGCCGGGCCGGGGGGCGGCAGCAGCTCCGAGAGCCCCTGAGGGGTAAAGCAGCCCGCGAGGGGCAGGGACAAGGGGCAGGGACGCGGCCCGGGGGAGCCGGAGCCGCTGCACGTGAGCGCCGAGCTGCGGTGTGAGGAGCAGCCCCTGCGTGCAGGGGAGGCTCCTGCAAACGCCCGTCACGAGGYTGCCAGGGGCTTCCGACGCCGGGCCCTGCTTCGGGACCTCTGCAGAGGAGGAGAGTTTTCCTGCTTCTCCTTTCTCTCTGATACGAGACRTTTTGTAGGTCCCTGTGGGGAGAAGCTCCTTTCGGGCTGCTGCTCCAGGCGGGTTTTAAGGGTTTTACAGTTCCCCTTCCTGTTGCCTCCCGCCTGCAGACCGGGGAGAGGGGCTGTACGAGAAGCTTCCTCCCACTCCCTCCCGCTCCGGGAGGTTCTTAGGCAAATTAGATTTGACCCTGGRAGGCCAGAGATTCCTCCTGGATGGCTTTGCGTGGCGCATCCTCCCATGGGCATGAGCYGGGCAAGGGCCAGGCCGCCCTGTCCCGCGGCAGCAGCGGCCCCGCGGCCCGGAGGGCTCCGCTCTGCTGCGGCGCCCGCGCTGGGCACCAGCGGCGGCTCCTCCGCGGCTGCCGTGAGCCCCGAGGGCCCCTTGGCACCCTCCCCGCCCCGCGCAGTGGGGTGTKCWGGAGCGCTCATCGCTGGCCGCGTTYCCAGTGCCAGGTGCTGCACACCTCCAAAACGGAGGAGTCTTTCCTGTAGGGAAGAGCCAGGGATCCTTGTCCTTCTAGGGGCGCTAGGGAAGAGCCCTCCAAAGGAAGGCAGGGGAAGCTGCTGTTGGGAAAAGGAGCTTTCCTCGGGGCCGTGGGTGCTGCAGAAGCACAAGCGCCGCTCCGGCCGYGCTCGGGATCGGGCTCCTCGCCCTGCGACTCGAGGCGGTTGCTGCGTTTTGCCCTGTGGAGCAGCTTGGAGAGGGAACCCTCGTCCTGTGCCGGCTCTTCCCGGCGCCTGCGCCGCGGGACGGCCCCGGYGGGTCCCTGGCCTCAGCGGGAGCAGCGCGGTGGCCCTGGCTCTTTAAGGCGGCCAGGCCACGTGGGGACGGGGCTGGGCTGCCGRCGGGAGCGCTCGGCCGCGTTGCCAAGAGCTCCGGGGAGCCCCTCGGGGCCGCCTCCCTGCCCGGGCGTCGTGCGGGGCTGCGGACCCTGTCCCACGGGGAGGGCAGGTTGCTCTCCTTTCCCATCCCGCCTTCCCGGGAGCTCCTTCCCGGGGCCCTTCTCTTGGAGCAGCCACCGTGCTTCCCCAGCCGGGGGGTCTGGCTGCTTTTGCAGCCCTGCAGAAATAGGGAGCTGCCCCTGCTGTGCCYGTTGGCTCCCCTGCAGCTCACAGGTTGCAGGGCCCGGTAATCCTGGGCTTGGATTCTCCAGCAGAGAAAGAAATCTCCCTGCTTGTGGCACCAGGGGGACGGCCCGAACCTGCCACCGTTGCTGTCCCCGCACCGTGTCCAGGGCCCTGCCCTGTTGTCAACCCTGACGGTTCCCGCCTGGCGCAGGGCGGAGGGGCTGCCCGGGCTGGGGTTTTCCCTCCGGGGCTGCCCCGTGGAGTCCCGGGAGGAGGAAGGGCTGGGGCTGACCGCAGGAAAGGAGAAAGAGGAAGTTGGCGGYGGCAGAAGGCGCAGGGGGACGCGGGCAAGGGCAGCGCCGGGTCACGGCCGTGGGCTGGAGGCGGCTGCTCCGCGTTGCGGTGACCGGAGCCGCCGGGGCAGGGAGGACCCGAGTGTGTCGCATCCCGCCGCTGTCCCCGCTGCGGCTCCCGGGGCTGGCGGGAGGCGCCGGGCTGGGCGGCTGTGACGTCCCCCGCAGCGAAGGGAGAGGCTGCGGGTTCCTGCTAAGCGACGCGCTCCTCTCCTCCTTGCCAGGTGCGGCGAGCGTGCGCCCATGGGCGGCAGGGACGCGGCCAGCTAGGACGCGGCCACCCCATGGCGCCTCTGGAGCCCGGCCACAGCCACCTGTAGGAATTCCCTGTGCGGAGACTGCGCGGCCGCCGCCACCATGCCCATGGCCAACGGGCTCTCGGTGCCGCTGGAGAGCCTGCGGCGGCAGCTGGAGCTGTGCCTGGTGTGCTCCAAGTGCAGCGTGAAGGAGAACGAGATCACGTACCGCCTCAAGGACGTGGAGCACCGCTGCATGCACGAGATCCTGCTGGCGCGGCGCCGGAGCAAGAGGAGCGCGGCGTGGCGGAAGGTGGCGCGGCGGCCCGGCTTCCCCACGCCGGCGCGCTACGCCGTGTGCCGCTACTACGTGCTGGGCTTGGGCTGCAGCAAGCACAAGAGCCTGTGCACGTTCGCCTGGAGCGCCGAGGAGGCCCTCGTGTGGAACTTCGAGCGGGAGCACGAGCTGGAGCGGCGCGCGCTGAAGGCGGCTGTGCTACGCGCCCAGCTCGCTGCCTGCCCCGGCGCCCGCGAGCCGCCCGAGCCGCCCGAGCCGCCCGGCGACGCCGCCGCCGACATCCGCGGCGAGTTCGGCGGCTGCTTCGAGGAGATCTGCAAGCGCTGCTTCTATGGGAGCCCGCAGCGCGTGCGCGCCGGCGGCCCCGCGCGCCCCTGCGAGCAGCACGGCGCCTGGGAGCCGCTGCTCGTGCACGTGGTGTCCGACAGCCGGCGCTGGCGGCAGTACACGGCCGTGCGCGCCTGCCCCGAGTTCGTGCCGGCGCTCGCCTACTGCCGCTACGTGAGCCGGGGCGAGCCGTGCCGGCACAGCGCGCAGCGCTGCCACTACGCGCACAGCGACGTGGAGCTGGCCGTGTGGCGCGCCGAGCGGGAGCGCGGGCTGGCGCGCGCCGAGCTGCTGCCGCCCGCCGCCGAGCACGCCCCGGCGCCGCCGCCCGCCCTCCACTTCTACTGCCGCGTCTGCCTCGTCACGTTCGGCTCGCAGGAGAGCTTCGAGAGCCACTGCTCCTCGCTGGAGCACGCGCAGATGCTGGCGGCCGACGGCACCGTGCAGTGGGCGCACCGCGCGCCGCCCCTCGGCCTCGGCACCTTCGCGCTGTGCAGCAGGTAGGGCGCAGCGGGAGCCCGCGCCCTCGGCGCCCGCCCGCCCGCCGGCACGCGTGGCAGCCTCTCTCCTCGCAGGGTGGACGTGTGCGAGCTCGGCAGCGGCTGCACCAAGGCGCACTCCGCCGAGGAGCTGCAGGAGTGGATCCAGAGGGTGAAGGTGGCCGCGAGGAAGAAGCAGCAGGCCCTGAAGGACGGGCTCGTGTCCTACCAGAGCCGCCTCATCGACGAGTACCAGAAGTCCTCCAACGAGGTGTTCATCGTAAGTCCTGGCCGGAGCCTGCGGAGCAGCTTGGTGTTCCAGAGTGGGGTGCTCCGGATCTGGGAGGTCGTGGCGAGGGGACCGTGGGGCTCTGCGGTTTGTCCCTGGAACCTCGTGCTCATCCCCGCGCTCCTCTCGTGCCTCCTGCAGATGTCCGAGCACGTCGACGGCGTCAGGGCCACGTGCGAGCAGCCCTTGCAGGTGCATTCGGAGGACAGGAGGATGAAATACCGGTGGAAGTTCCGGGTTCACTCCCAGGTAAGCCGGGCTCTGTGGAGGCTCTGTGGGGTCGTCACCCAACTTGGCACCCGAGTGCCCCATCTCTCCTCGCGCAGTGGGTCCCCTGTGTGCACCCAGCTGCTCTGAACGTGTCCTGCATGTGGTCAGAACGAGCAGGATTCAGTCACCTTCCTGCTGGAGTGTCCCGGGTGCTGGGGACGCCCCTGGGGACAAGGGGCCGGGTCTGACTCTTTCCCACCAGCTCGCGGGCTCTCCCGCTTAGGGCAGACTCTCTCATGCAGCTGAAAAGTGAGTTTTAAACCTTCCGAAATCGCTTTTAAAGGTAACGGCGGTGGAGTTGTGTGAGGAGTTGGGCTCCGCTCTGTGCAGACCAGGGGGTCGTCTGCTCCTGCAAGCAGGGAACTGGGAGGGTCTGGTGGGCCGCGGGCTCCGTGGCGCCCTCGCGGAGGGACCTCCGGGCGGCCGTCACCGTGTCCCCTTGTCTTGCCCCGGCAGGTGCCTCTGCAGCACGTGGCGCTGCTCAGGAGGGAGCCCGGCGCCACCTTCTACCTGGCGGCGGACGGCTTTCCGCCGGGCCTGCAGTACCTGCGCGGGGAGCGCGTGGGCAGCCTGCCCTCCTGCCCCGACACCTCCGTGGTGGAGGTCTGCATGGAGTGCTGCGCGCTGGGCGTCTTCGAGCAGTGGGTGGCCTTCGACTTCGGCAGCCGCCCCGTGCTCATCCGGAAGATCAGGGCGCGGGTGGGCCGGCGGGAGCCGCCGTGGCAGGCGCCGGGCGGCGCCGAGAGCGGCCGCGCCGTGGACTTTGAGCAGTGGCACAGCGGCAACCGCGTCGTCATCCCCAGCCTGCTGCGCACCAGCGACGAGGTGGATCTGCTGGCCAGATACAAAGCGCCCGCCCTCTCGCTGAGCTCCCAGCACAAGGGCGGCGCCAGCCTTCCCATCACCCGCCTCACCTACAGGGACAGGATGCACGAGTTCCTCTTCAGGGAGGAGGAAGCCGAGCAGGCCCTCGTTGCCAAGTAGGTACCCGCCGGGCATCCGAGGGGCTCCCTTGGCTAACGCTGCCCTTGGGGCCATGCAGCTCCCGGAGACCTGGTTSCCATCCCTGCTGGGATGGGTCCTCCAGCACCGTGGGACCTTGCCAGGCAAAGGGGAAGCCGCCGAGGAAGGCGTCTCGCCCRGTGATGCTGGGTGGGGAAGGGCTGTGTCTGTGGCTTAGGTGCAAGCAGGGTCCCCGTCTCCCTGCCGAGGTGGCCGGCAGGCGCCCCTGGCTGTAGGTGGCAGTTGCTGCCCTGCAGGAGGGAGGACGGTCACTGCTGAGCTCGCCAGCCGGTTCCCTGCTCTTCACCGGGGTGGTTTCACCTTTCAGGCTCAACCTCCGGGTCCGTGTCTTGCTGACGCCGATGCTGCAGCACCTCTCCATGGGCATGAAGTTTGCCCAGGCTGGCGAGCTGTTTGCTAAAGTGCCTACTCCTTACAACCTCTCGCCCGACACGGACGAGGGCTACCTGCTGAACCGCTCGGTGCCCACTGCGTACCTGGCACTCGACCCGCCGGTGAACAACCGGGTTTACGAAGTCAGCGTGGAGAACAAAGCCACGACGGAGAACACCGTCTGGCTGCAGATACCAAAGAGATGCTGCTCGGAGCTGGACTTCAAGGCGGACACGTCCCACAACGTGGAGATCCAGTTCCAGATCGACCGGCTGCTCTTCCGGCAGTGGCACCACGCCGTCGACCGCCTCTTGGACGAGAGGCTCGTCCTGCCTGATGTCGCTGACTGCTCCGTGCCCTACTCTCCGGAGCTGCCCCAGAAAGGGAACAGCAAGCAGAAACTGGCCATGGCCTTCATCACGGGCAAGGCCGTCAGCAGCCGGCARATCCCGCCCCTGCTGATCTACGGCCCTTTCGGCACCGGGAAGACSTTCACCTTGGCCATGGCCACCATGGAGATCCTCAGGCAGCCCAACACGCGGGTGCTGATCTGCACGCACACCAACAGGTTAGCGGGGAGGAAGAGGAGGGCTCACCAGGGCCTGGCTCCTCCGCTGGGTCGGGGCGCGTGCGAGGGGGTAAAGGGAGCGCCAGAGAGCACGAGGTGGAGCTAATCCGGCCTTATCCTTAATAATGCATTAATAATCCTTAATATATGCATCAATTAATAAAAATTAACTGTGTGAATAAAGTGCTCCTGCTAGAAAGGAGCCTGGCGTGGGTGGAAGGGTTTGTGGAAGGTTAGCRTGGTCGGTTAGCGTGGTCCTGCTCGATTGTAGGGTCGGGCTGGAAACGTGGTTGATTTCTTCCTTCTGGCCCTTGCTGTGCGGCAGGAGGAGGGGAAAAGCATCCGCTGGCCGTGCTGTGACGGTGCAGGACGGCCCCCGAAAGCGCTTGAGCTCTGTGCACGTGTCAGCGTTTCGACCAGCGGGTTTGGGGAAGAGGGACATGTGGATCTGCTCCCGCTGCCCTTGAATCTGCCTGGAGAGAAGGCAGGCCAGGCCTGTTAGACTTGGAGCGGTTGCGTTGAGGAGGGTKTCCGCAGCCGCTCCTGCGGGCCGCTATTGCCTTCCTTTTTAATGGATAGTAAATGGTGACTTCTGATGCGAGCGGCCGTCGGGCTGCGGTGGCGCTTGCTCCGTGCCCGTCGTGCTCCATCCGTCCGGCCGGGATAGGACGCTGGGGAGGCTGCAGCTGGCAGGAGCCGGGGAGCTGCACCCCGTTGGAATAGCGGGATCTGGTGCGGTTTGCTGGACACGCTGCGTTTTGAGTGTCTCTCTGTGAGCGTTGATGGGAACCCCAGTGCTCGTTATCCTCTGSCACCAATGCATATCTTAAACCGTATTCCCAAAATATGCCCGGAATTGGTGGTTGTGTCAACGCAGGCTGCTTTGCGCTGTGTGAATGTCTCTTTTGAGGAGTGTTGTCAGCGAAAGCTGGGGCTGGTTTTGGCACCTTGGTGAATGATTAACCAGTGCCTTGGGGTGACGGTCTTGTACAAGAACAGCTCTTAAATTCCGCGGTGGTTTCTCCTCCTCTTCCTCTGCAGTGCTGCTGACATCTACATCCGGGAGTATTTCCACAACTACGTGACCAAGGGGCGGCCCTGGGCCGTGCCCTTGCGGATTATATCCCCGGACCGCCCCGTGACCACGACGGACGCGGTCACGCAGATGTACTGCTGCCTCTCCGCGGACCAGCACTCCTTCCGGCCCCCCACCAGGGAGGAGATCGACCGGCACCGCGTCCTCATTACCACCTCCATGCTCTCCAAGAACCTGAAGGTGCCTCCGGGTTACTTCACCCACATCATGATCGACGAGGCCGCCCAGATGCTGGAGTGCGAGGCTCTGGTTCCTCTCTCATACGCCACCTTYGAGACGCGCATTGTCCTGGCTGGGGACCACATGCAGATAACGCCCAAGCTGTTCGGCGTTGGAGAGGGACAGTCTGCCGAYCACACCCTGCTAAACCGGCTCTTCCAGTTCTACCAGAGGGAGAGGCAYGAAGTGGCCCTGAAGAGCAGGATCATCTTCAATGAGAACTATCGATCCACCGCCGGCATAATTGAGTTTGTCTCCAAGCACTTCTACGTGGGCAAAGGCAACGCTATCCAAGCCAGTGGGAACGTCTTGCCCCACCCGGAAATCTACCCGCTCATGTTCTGCCACGTGYCTGGCAGGGCCGAACGGGATATGTCCATGATCTCCTGGCACAACACCTCGGAGATAACGCAAGTGGTGGAGAAGGTGCAGGAGATATTAGAGAGGTGGCCAGATGAGTGGGGAATCCAGAATATGAAGAAGATCTGYGTCGTCTCCCACGGCACGCAGGTGCGTGGGGGTTCCTCGTGTTCCTCGGGGGCAGGGGACGTGCACACAGCACTCCGGACACCCTCCGGATGCTCCTGGGAGAGGCTGAGCTCTGTTCCTGGTAAACCTGTCTCTCCTGCCGGCAGGCGTGGAGCGTCTCTGACGCTTTCGTGCYGTTGGCGTGTTTTTCTAGGCCCAATCCGTTTAGGAATGGACAATCAGAGCAGAGATGCCTCATGGTGGGATGGTTGAAGATTCCTTGTGGCATCCTCCGGGTAGCTTAGCCATAGGCCGAGGTGGGAAGGGAATGTCATATGCACGTGTAATGTGCTGTTGAGTAACTTCCCTGGGGAGCCGGGGAGGGAAGGACGTGTCTGTGGTGCTGAGGGTGCAGGGAGCTGGGAGTCTGGGGCTCGGGGGGTCCTAAAACTGCCCTCAGGTGTGTGACCCCTCTTCCTTACTAGGTTTCTGCAACAAGGCAAGAGCTGAGGAGGAAGCACCTACAAGACGTGATGGTGGAAAACTATGAAAACTTGCCAGGTTTGTGTCCTGTCTGGTGGCTATCGATGCCTGGAGGCGTTCTGAGGTGTCCTGCGCTCCGGGGAGGGTTTTCCCACTTGTGTCAGGGACAGGAGGGTCCTGCAGCTAGCGTTGCCMTGCGGTGGCAGGGGGAGCAGACGAGGGTCGTTAGCCAACGTCCTTCTGGCGTCTCAATCAGCTTTCCCCTTGGCATTTTAGTGAGGAAGGYGGAGGAAGCGGCCCTTGGCGTGCCCTTCCTCACGGCTGCCGTGGTGCTTTCTTCTGGCTGCTCTCTTTGCCTGTGTTCCAGCTGCTCCCTGTGCACATCTCTTACCCTCGGGCGCTCCGGCTCTTTAGGGCTCGTGGGTCTGGCGTGCGTCCCCATGCGCGGTTCCCTGCAGTGTCCCTCCTGTCACCCAGGTGTGGGCAGAGCTCCCAGCCCTGCCGCTGCTCTGCCCCTGCTCCGCACGCTGCTGTGGCCGCCTGGGTTATCAGCGAGGCTGTGGAGCACCTCGGGCTGGTTTCCCTCCTTCTCTGGTTGGCACCAGTAATTCCCTGATTTCCTCCATTAGTGAATAGGGTTTCACACTGAATTGAATCTCTGCCCAACTGTCTACGTGTTAAAATTTATGGATGTCGCTTTGTAGGAGGGTGAAGACCCTGTAAGTGGGAGCTGATCAGTTATAGCCTTGGCTTGTGCTCACCCGGCAGAAAAGCACTTAAAGTGTCCCGGAGCCTTCGGCGTGTGGGAATCGGGTGAAGCCCCCAGTGCCAGCGGGGGAGGCCCATAAGGAAAATGGGTTGATCCAAGAGGTCCCGTGGGCAGCGGCTGCAGCGTGAGCTGCAGAGCAGCTCGCTAAAGGAGTCCACGGCACTAGAGGAGGAGAGGGATGGGGTTGTTTTTGTCTTCGAGGACTTAGTTCATGACTCATACGTGCTTTTACTTATTTGTTGTTTTTACTGTACAGCTGGGACGCCTCGTGGTGAGAGTGACTGGCCGCTGGGGCGTGCTCCTCTTCCCCACACCCTTCCTCCCCGCTCCCTCCTCAGCTCCGCAGTCACTCGGGTGCTCCCGCTCTGTTAGTCGTGGTGCCGTCAGGCAGCCCGGCTGTCCTGGGAGGACTTGGGAGCCGTCACTGCTCTTGTTCCTGCCAAATCCCCATTGCACCCGGGAATCTGCASTTCACAGGAGACTCCCCTCGCTTGTGAGGGGTGGCTAGCAGGGGACGCTGGTGGCACCATGGGCACAGTGCGGGCCCACGAGCGCTCGCTCCTGCACTGGTGGCCTGTCCTGTCTGTCCTGTCTCTTTCTGCATGCTTCTGTCCCCTGCCTGGCGCTTGCACAGCAGTGYCCCCGTGGTGTCTGTCCTGGCTTAGCCAAGGAAGTCCTCGTGACCCCTCAGAGCTGCTTTCTGTAGATGAAGCAACTTCTGGGCCTCGGGCACATGAGGTTGTGCCAACCCGCAGCTGCCAGCGCGGCTGCAGCCGTGTCCTGCGGGGTAGGTGTGCAGGGGCGCGTGGCAGCCGGACAGGGTCTTCCGCGGGGGTCCCCTCACTGACTTGTCCCTTGTCCCCTCCCACGCAGGGCGGGAGTTTCGGGTCATCRTCATCAGCACGGTCCACACCAGCGAGAGCCTGCGCGTGTCCGCCTCCCACCACGTGGAGTTCTTCAACGAGGCGCGAGTGCTCAACACCATCATGACGAGGGCCCAGTCGCTGGTGGTTGTGGTGGGAGACGCCGTGGCCTTGTGCTCCCACGGCCAGTGCAGCAAGGTGTGGAAGCACTTCATCCAGGAGTGCATCGAGAAGGGCAGCGTGACGCCGGAGAGCCTCACCATGGCGCAGATCAAACAGGCCGCCCTTGACAAGGAGAGCTGGCGCAGGAGGAGCCCCGAGCGGGACGAGGAGGACAGCGACAGCGACTCCTGCAGCTCGGAGGCTGACAGCATAAACCCCGATGATCCGATTCTCCAGGAGCTTTTAGACGAGAGCAAGAACGTCCTGGTGACGGTGTCTGAAGAAGGGCTGCTGAACGTGAAGTCTGAGGTTTCGAACCAGCAGGACGACAGGCAGGAGTACGTCAGCTTCTCCTCCCGGATGATGCAGGAGTATCTCCACATGCACCCCAAAATGTACAAGAGGTGCGAGCTCGTCAAAGAGGGGTTTGACAGAGCTGCTGCCTTCACGCTCAATGACTTCCCCGCTATGACSATCCAGATCAAAGGCCGCGTTCACTGCGGGACGGCCTTCAGCGGGGACGAGGTGCTGGTGGAGCTCCTGCAGAGCGGCGCGCCCGACGGCGGCTCCCTGCGCCCGCAGGGCAAGGTCGTGGGCATCCTAAAGCGTGCCGAGAGGGAGCGGGCCTTCGTCTGCATGATGGACGAGTTCGACCCCCGCGTCATGATACCCATCGACCGCACCGTCACCAAAATATTTGTCCCGGGGCTGAGAGAGAAGCCGGACGCCATCGCCATCCGCAGGCTCGTCAACGGGAAGTACAGGGTGGTGAGCTGCGAGAGGATCGGCCAGACGACGAGGCGGTGCCAGCTCTTCTGCGTSCAGATCATCTCCTGGCGCGACGGGTTTTACTACCCTTTGGGGATAATAACGGAGATTCTGCACGTTGCGTTGACCCTGGAAGAAGGCCTAAAGGTCCTTGATATGGAGTATGGTTTGGAAAATAAGTACCCGGCTGCTGTGACCAGGGAATTAGCCAAATACACCCCCAGCAAACCCAAGCTCCTCAAGGAAAACCTGAAGGACTGTCGGAGTTACCTGACCTTCACGGTTGACCCCCAAGGTGCGAAGGATTTAGATGACGCTGTCAGCGTTAGGGATCTTGGGAAGCATTACGAGATTGGGATCCACATTGCAGATGTGGCTGGCATCATTCCCAAGGGCAGCGCCTTGGACACGGAAGCCAAGAAGCGGGGTGCCACTTACTATGCTCCCAAACGGGACCCGCTGTGCATGTTCCCGCCCCGAATCAGCCAGGAGATCTGCAGCCTCCTGCCGCAGGAGGAGCGCCGTGTCATCTCGCTCTTCRTCACGGTGGAGAAGCAGACGGACGCGGTGCTCAGGGGCAACATCGCCACGTGCGTGATCCGCTCGGACCGGCAGCTCTCCTACGAGGAGGCAGAGCTCCTCATCAAGAGCCGCTACAAAGGAGGCGCGGATGAGCTCTGCTTTGACACCCTGGAGGACTGCCTAGCCGTGGCTTACCACTTCTCCAGGGTCCACAGAAAGCTTCGTCTGCGGGAGGACTGCTTCTATGATCAGCTGGACGAGGAAAGCTCCCCGGGGAGCAGAGGTTCCCACCAGATGATAGAGGAGTTCATGATTATGTTCAATAGTTTTGTGGCCGAGTTCCTAGCCAACCAGGAGGGCACGCGGAGCGTCACTCCGCTGCGGTGCCAGAGCGAGCCAAACCTGCAGCAGGTCGCGCTCATGAGAGGCAAGTACAGCCACGTAATCCCCCTGTCCCTCCATCTCTCGCACCACCTGCAAGAGGTGCCTCCCAGGCCGGTGTCCTTGAAAGACGTGAAGTTCAGCCTCCTGACCCCGCTTTGGGAGCACCTGCGGTCAGCTGCCGAGGACCACGATCTGCACAAGATGCTGGACCTCATCGTCACCGACGACATCCACCCGCGGCTGGCCCCTGTGGCGCTGGAGTTCCGGAGGCTGCTCGGCCGCTCCTACTTCTGCCGCTCCAACTCCACGCCGCAGTCGAAGGCCGGCCATTACTCCTTGCACGTTGACTCCTACACCTGGGCTTCCTCTCCCATCCGCCGCTACATGGACGTGGTGCTCCAGCGGCACCTGCATTCCGTGCTCTGCAAGAAGCCCATTGCCTATTCCTTGGAGGACATCGAGTTCCTCTGCCACGACTTCAACAGGAAGAATTCCCGGGCTGCGACGTACGAGAAGAGGGCGCGCGCTCTGCAGATGGCCACGCAGCTGAAGCTGCAAGTCCTGCAGAAGGTTGCCTTTGTGGTGGACATCGAAGAGATGAGCAAGCACTTTAAGGCCTTGTTTCCGCTGAACAAAGAGACTCTTCCTGATCCTCAGCTAATTAACTACAGGGCTCTTCAGCTAGTAGAGCAGCCGGTGTTCAACAAGGAGCAGAACAGCATGAGGCTGCTGTGGAAGAGGAGGGTGTATTCCGTGGAGCAGAAGAAGGAGCACGGCCTGAAGGAGGGGCCTCTCTACGACAAAAGCATCACCCTCTTCGACGCCGAGGTTTGGCAGGACGTGCTCTTGGCCATCAAGAGCGAGCAGTTCGAGAAGGTGGCTCCGCTGCTGCGGAGCGGCGAGGACCGCCGGCGGCGGCGGGTGGGCTGGCTGAGGAGGAGCTCGTGCCTGCACTACGTGGAGCTCTCCCTGGAGCTGCAGGCCGGCGACGCGCTGCAGTTCCAGCTCACCACGGACGTCTACCGGGGATTCCTGGTGCCCTTCGTGCAGCTGTGGTCCGTGACGCCGGGCTTTGACATCTGCCTGCAGCACACGGAGAAGCCCATCGACTGCTTCTCCGAGTACGCCGTGCAGCCGTCCAAGGAGAGGTACAAGAACGCGGCGGAGTACGGCAAGGTGTGGATGCCCATGAGCGCCATGGAATCGGCCTCGTGCGCGGTGGCCGAAAATGACTCCATCGTCCTCCACCACGTCAAAATAACCTGGGCCAGGCAAAAGACAAGCAAAGGGCAGCTGCAAGGGACCTTCTCGCTAACCAAAGGCTTTCTGAAAGACTGCTGCATTGAAGTGGACTTCAACAACTGTTACCTCTGCGTYCGCCTAAGCGGGCTGGACCTCAGGGGCTTCAAGAGCGATGAGGATGAGGAGGGTCTTAGCCGTGACCTCSAGAACCTGACCTTGTTTGACAAGGACCGGTCGGAGAGCAAGCTTGTGGTGGATCCAGGCACGTACACCTGGGTGGCCCATGGGCTCACGGAAGAGACCGATGACGATGAGAAATCGGACCGGAGCGGTGCGAAGACTTTGAATTTTTACATCCACAATATGTCTATGGAAAATATTCCCRTGGAAATCTCACTGGAGTCTGCCAGGTTCACAGTGGAGCTCATTCCAAAGATGTTGCCGGATGTGTAAGTGTGCTTGGCATTCRTTCTGCAGTTAACCTTTTGGGGCAAACAGAGTAACAGCTTCACAGGGGTCCTCTCTGCTAAACCCAATGAGCTCTGCCCCTTGGTGTGGCTGATGCTCCCAAACAGGTCTTTATGCAGCTCCAACCGGCCGTGCTCCTGGGGCATTGGCGCTCACTGGGGSTTCTCCAGAGGTCTTCGTGCTCTCCTGGATGATCTTGGCGATGGGGTTGAGGAGATAGGGGAAGGTGCCGTGCTGACCTTGCCCAGGACATCGGTTCTTATGCTGTTGAGCTGCTGCAGTATGAGTCATCGAAGGCAGTGTGAAGCACTGGCCCAGGGTTGGTTTGTCAGGCAGGTATTCCCCAAGTTCCCTTCCCTTTGTTGTTGCTGTGAAGCATGATCTGTTGTTGTTAGAGCTGGTGCCTGTTTTGTCTCTCTCTGTACTCGGTATGGACCCATAATTGCACCCTAATTGCCGGAGCTTTCCTCAGGGCAGTGTGTGTTTCCCCCTGTGTCTTGAATTTTAGGAAAAAATGGCAACTAATCCAATAAAAYGGAGCTGGGACACAGGCTGTAGTCGCTCACAGCAGGTTTGCAGGCTCAGCTCTTCAGACAGTTGCAAAATAGTCACGGATACGAAGTAGCAGAATAAGACTCATGCAAATTGTTTTAATCTCTTTGGGGAAGCATTTAATGCAAGACCAAAACAGACAGAGAATCAGTAAAACAGTTGCTTGAAGCTGTGTAATATTCTTCAAAATTCTTTTTTTTTTTTTCCCCTTGTCCATCAGACGAAAAGAAAATGCAATTTGGAAGCTCAAGTATGCCTCCAACCTTGCTAAAAGCATCGCGCTAAGCCACGATCCTCCTAAAAAAGGTAGGAACACATATGTAGTTTGTTTATTTATTTATTTATGTATTTARTGCTATGCTTATGGCGAGGCGGCTCCCCTGGCAGGGGCTGGGAAGGTGCCGTAGCGCTGCCAGAGTCAAGGTGAAGTGGGTGCAGGCTGGAGCGCGAGGCAGGGGCTGGTTGGATCCCCTGGACTCACGGAGAAGGTTCTTTGGCAGAACTTAGTGGCGTGAGACAAGGATTGCACCCGAGAGGCCTTGTAATTGGGGCACGATCGCTTGGTGCCCTCTGCCGTTCCCGTTGAACTGCCCGAGTGCTCCCTTCGGGGCCTCCTCTAAATTTCTTTTCTCGTCCTTTCACCATAACAGCGATAACATCCAGACTCCTGTCGCAAAAAACCTTTGACCTCCCGGGCAGTCAAAGGAAGCTCAACCAGAGCCAGAACCAGGCAATCCTAAATGCTCTGAGGAAACCCTTCACGCTCATCCAAGGGCCGCCGGGTAAGGGACACGCGAGGGCCGTGTCCTTGTGGTTTGTTGTTCAGGCAGATTAGGGCTCGTGTGCTGTGTTTCTGGGTGGAGGGTGGGATGGCACTGATTGCCATGAGCCTTGAGGAGCCAGGGGAAGGCAGGGTGGGCTGCCATCACACCCGGCTCTTTGAGGCCATCACCTGGATTCTGGAATCTCAAGGTAGATCATCTCAATCAACAACCTCAAGGCTGTTGAACTAGACCAAGGGGGTAGTTGTTCAAGTCTCCTCAACCTTTCTTTTCCTTAGGCACGGGGAAAACCGTTGTTGGAAGTCACATTGTGTACTGGTTCCATGAGCTGAACCAGGAGACCGTTGAGAAGGAGCAACCACAGCGCTTGGATGAAGAGGACAAAGCCAACACGTATATCCTGTACTGTGGCCCATCCAACAAGTCTGTTGATGTTGTTGCTGGTAATTATTAGTTCTAAGGCCCTAGGAGAGCTTACAGAAGGAAGAACAGGAGCCTGTGGTCAGGAAGCTGGGAAGCAGGGGTGGCAAAACGCTGCCCGGAGCAATCCCTTCCTGGGGGGGGAGGAGAGCTGGGGGGGTGAGCAGGCGGTGGGGAGGGAGGGCCGGTGGGGAGCACGCTGGGCACCTCGAGCACCGCGCGGGGTCCTGGCGTCGCTGAGCAGACCTGTCCTCCTTGCCAGGGCTGCTGATGAAGATGAAGGAGCTGAGACCATTGAGGGTTTATGGGGAGGCGATTGAGACGCTGGAGTTCCCCTACCCAGGGAGCAACCGGCACTTATCCCGTAAAGCCTTGCGGGATGCCAAGCCGAAGCAGGAGCTCAGGTAGGAGAGCAGGGCCCTGTCGGCACCGCGGCTCGGAGCGCCCCGGGCAGCAGTGCCCACCAAGCCGCCCAGGCCCCGGCACGCAGGGGTGCTGCTCGGCCRCGGGCAGGTGACACTGGGTGCTCCGGAGGTGCCGGGGCAGAGTCCTGGGCCAGCCGGTGCTGCCAGACCGGGCTTGGCTCCGGCAGCCCAGGCCTGATGGGTCTTTGAAATGGCCTCGTCCCAGTGACCTCCCTGAGCAAGCAACAGGTCTGTGCCTCAAAACACCAGCTAGCTCTTCTGGTGGCCCTCTCGTTATCAGATGGCGTTGTGCTTATTTTTCTTTTTTTATAAGAAAGTATATATTCCAACGTAACACTTGGTCACAGTACCCAGATTGTTGAAAACATCCTACATATTTCCATCTTTCTTTTAAGCATCTCTAAAAATCTCTTCATTGCTGCTTGTGCCTGTTTTAACAAAAAGAGGATGTTACGTTTTGCATCCTCAGCTAAGTGTGGGGCCTGTCGAGATGGAAATGTCTGTCCGTGACTTTCTTTAGCTAAGTTAGTGTTTCCACCTAGGCAGGGACTGTGTGATTCAGCGTAGAGGAGATACTTTGGGTAAAAGAACAAAAAATGTCTCTTTATTCAGTGAAATAATCCTGCATCATCGAATCCGACGGCCAGGCAACCGTTACTGGAAGGAGATCTGTGATTTCGATGAACGAGTGAGGAGAGGAGAGGAGATAACAGAGGAGGAGATTAAAAGGTGAGTAAAAAGAGACCCTGCGGAGGGCTGGCTCTTCATGGCTGGGTATCACCACTGCCTACAGCGGCGAGGGCAACGCTCTTCCTCCCCGATGGGAGCTAGTTTGGGCTGTGGTTTCTAGGCCTCGGCTAGTGGAATCTGGTCGAGCTCCGTGGAAGCTCCATGGGATTCCTGGTTCATTCCTGGAATCGTGGGGCTGTTTCCCGCGCGCGTGACCCGCTCTCTTTGCGCTGCCCCCCAGGTACAAGGGCACGCTGTCGTGCGCGCGCGGGTACGAGCTGGCGCGGCACGACGTGATCCTGTGCACGTGCTCCGCCGCCTCCGCCCCGTGCCTGGAGAAGCTGAACATCAAGCAGATCCTCATAGACGAGTGCGCCATGTCCACGGAGCCCGAGACCCTCATCCCCTTGGTCAGCCACAAGTACGCGGAGAAGGTGAGCGCCTCCCAAGGACGCATGGCTGGGGCGGCTGCTCGGAGCCTCCAGCCACCTCGTCCACCTYGTCGTCCCGCTCTTCCAAGTCTAGAGCGTGCTTTAAGGTTGCTGCTGGTGGTACCCGTAATGGTGTGTCAGGGTTCCGGTCTTCGGGCAGTCCTCTCCTCGGATATGCAGCTCCATTGACTCGAAGGCAGTAGACCTTTCTAGAAGATGACTTACACATACTCTGTCCACATGATATAAAGCAGYGTCCTGGGACTTGCTACAGGCCTGCAAGCCGTGGCAGAGCTACTGCCTACGCCTGCCTCTGCCTCAGCAGCCTGTCTCCCGGGTACACCCGTTCTGTCTCCCCGAAACTCGCCCTTCCCTTTCCCTAGGGAACAGCAGCGGTGGCTGGGATGTGGGTTTGGTGCCGCTCCATGAGGGGGAGCATCTCGGCCCCTGGAAGGTGCTGACCCACCTGCAARTTATCCGCGCGGCAGGAGGTGTAGAGCAGATCCTGGTGAGCTCTGGCTRCGTGAGAGCTCTCTCCTATCAGGAGAATTAGGCTGCACGTTGTCTGGGTCGGGTTCCTCTCTCTTTGTACGATGCCCGGCACGGTCCCTGACCAGGGCCAATGCAACCGTAACGCGGGGAGCAGCGAGTGCCTGAGTGCGAATGGCCCAAGAGCCGCCTGCCATCGCGCATGCCACCGCCCCCAGCGCTGAGGGATCCGCTCCCTCTTCCAGGTGGTTTTGCTTGGCGATCATAAGCAGCTGCGGCCCGTGGTCAACAACGACGTCTGCAGGAGTCTCGGCATGGAGATGTCTCTCTTTGAGCGCTACCGGAGCCAGGCTTGGATGCTGGACACGCAGTACCGCATGGTGAGGCTTTAGTGCGCCGCCCTTTTCCGTCATGGTAAATGTTGCTCTCGGCACTTGTCCCAAGCCACGGAGAAACATCTTCTCCCCAGGTGCTTTCCCTTGGCGGGTAATGGGCCCGTGCGTCCTGCACGGGGCAAGGCGGAGCGGAGTCGCGTTCGGGGAAGCCAGCCCAGCCAGCAGCGGAGGGGGGACAAGTTCCGCGTGTTCCTGCTCATCTCRGGGTCTCCCCTTCTCTCCGCCAGCACAAAGACATTTGCAAGTTCCCGTCCCAGGAGTTTTACGAGAGGCACCTGAAAACGTGCCCCGCGCTCTGCCGCGAGGCCAGCGTCTTCTGCCACCAGGACAACAAGTGCTGCCCCATCGTCTTCGGGCACGTAGAGGGGAAGGAGCAGAGCCTCATGATCTCGACCGAAGAGGGCAACGAGAACTCCAAAGCTAACCCAGAAGAGGTGGAGCAGGCGGTAAGAGCGGCGGGGACACGAGCCCCGGCGGGGACACGAGCCCCGGCGCGGCCCCGCGGGCCCCTGGGGGTGCTGGGGGTGCTGCGGGCGCCGCTGCCGCTCAGCAGCCGCCGCGTGTCCCCAGGTGCGGCTGGCGAAGCAGCTGACGCTAGATGGCACCATCCGGCCGSAGAGCATCGCCGTGCTGAGCCCCTACAGCGCCCAGGTGGCCGAGATCAACAAGCGCCTCTCGAGGGAGGGCGTGCGCGGCGTCACCGTGTGCACCGTCACCAAGAGCCAAGGTGAGCCCCGTGGGACCAGGGGCGTTTCAGCAGGGCGGGAGGCGTCACCCGGCCGGGCTTCCAGGTGATCCGTGGTCATAATGAATCCCTTGGAAGCCTTTGGAATGCCCAGGCAGGGAGAGATGCTGGAAATAGGGAGGTAGCTTCGATACGAAGGACATCTGACGGGGGTGTTGGAGAACTGCCGTGATAATGTGCGGAGCAATAACCTGGAGCGCAGGAGCCTCCGAGGCCGGAGGAGCTTGGGCGGCAGCTCGCGTTTTGTGGCTGGAGAAACGAGGGCCGTGGGAGGCCGTCCCTCGCCTCGCTCCGAAACGCCCTGTTCCTGCCCTCGTCCTAGGAAGCGAGTGGAGATACGTGATCCTGTCGACCGTGCGCTCCTGTCCCCGCTCCGAGATCGATCTGAGACCCACCAAAAGCTGGCAGAAGAAGTTCCTGGGGTTTGTTACCGACCCCAACCAGGTTAATGTCGGCATCACCCGAGCTCAGGAAGGACTCTGCATTATAGGTGGGTAAGAGGCGAAGCAAACGTGGCAGCACTAAAAGAGGAGCTGGGCGAGTTATCCAGCACTCTGATCCCGCTCTCATGGAGTCCGTATGAGCCCTTTCAGGCCACTAACCCCCTGTCCCCTTCCCTGTGTCACCAGGAAACCGTTACCTGCTGGAGTGCAACCCTCTGTGGAAGAGGCTGCTTCAGCATTACATAAAGCACAACGCCTACACCGCAGCCCGAGCCATCTGCGTGCGGAAGGTTCCAGCCGTGCGCCGGTAGGAACGGCTCGCGCCCCGTGGAGCTCGCCGCGCCGGCCGCACCACGGAGCGATTCCCGCTGCTCCGACACGGAGCAGGACGCGTGCAGGGAGCCGGGCCCCCCGCCTGGGCCGTGCGTTCCCCTTCCCCTTTGCGTCCGTGACGCGTTGGGCAGGACCTGCCAGCTCTAGCAAACCAAAAAGCAACGGGAATGGACGGATGGGCTTGTGGCCCGCTGGGGGACGTCGAGGWGTCTTGGGTGGCGAGACGGTCCGTCCCGGTGCAGCTCCGCTTTGGGGACCAAAGCCCCGTTCCGCTCGCCGCGGGTCCCGGACGGGAGCAGAGCCGCGGAGCCTCGCCGCCCGCCGGAGCCCCGCCGGGGCGTCTGAAAGGCCGCTTGGGTCTCCAGCAGAAAAATGTTTTATTTTTTTTAACGGAGGAAGAAATCAAGAAGAAAACCACGTCAGAGTTTTTAGAGGAAATGGTGTAAATATTGCGAGCGAAGGCCAAGTTGATTCTGTAAATAGATCTGCTTGTTCTTTGTAGAAAAGAAGTTATCCTCAGCGTATAAGGTTAATGAAAGCCGGGAACTGCTCCTACCAGGAAACTTTGAAATTTGTAAGTGTATTTTAAGCTGTTCTAGGGTTTATTTGGACTTTTCTCTTTGTGCAAGAAACCCTTTTCTTACCCCATATTTTTGTAACGCTGCTTCTAATTTATTAACTTTTAACTCTGTGAACTTTGTCTCACGGTCGGTGGCCGGAGYTTTTAAGAGCAGTGTTGGGAACCCGATAACCCCCGCCGTGCCGCGCCGTGTCTGTATATAGGGTGGGTTTTATCGTGAGCACCCAACCTGCTGTGGCCTGGGGCAGGGGTGGTGCCCCCCGCTCGGCGGAGCCCGGCCCGGAGCCGCTGCTCCCGCCGGTTCCGAGCGTACGAAGTGCCTGTTTCGGCCCCGCACGAGGCGCCGCGGGGCTGCCGGCTGGGCGCGGGGATGGAGCCAAAACGCAGCCGCGGCTTCTCGCTTTGGAGCGCCCGGTTTCTGTCCTTTCTTTTTGTTTTGTTTTTCCATCAAATGTGCGTTGTGCTGGGACAAGAATCAGCCCCGGCGCAGACGATGGTCCCGCGTGACGCGGCGTGTCATGGCAGGGATGACTTTGCTCCTGCGTTTGTGCTAGAAACGCAGCGGGGCGTTATTGTGCAATAAGGAGCACTGTGGGCAAATCCGGTAGTAATCCTGTGTCCCTTTGTGCTCTGAGCGTGTTAAACCAGGCTCAAGGACCTACCCAGGGGCCTGTTCCGCTCTTCCTTGTTTCACGCTGCCTTCCCGCACTCTGTTTTCCGTGGATTTGATCCGTACTCTAGAGACTACCCRGCCTCGCTCTTGTGCTCCCGAAGCAAAAGAACCGGCGCGTAGCTTGAAATTCCACGTGGGACGGAAGCCTGGAGGCAGAGCCGCCGCGGGCTCCGAAGCTGCTCCGTAGAAGCAGCACGATGCAGAGCCGAATGCTCCTCGTTCCGCCCTGAAGCGCCGCGGAGGGCTGAGCCCGGCACCCCAGCCTCATTAACACAARCTGCTGCCCGGGTGGGCACCGGGGCCGCCCTCGCGTGGGTGCCCCGGCAGCGGGCAGGTAACCCGGCGCCCTCGGACCAGGCGGCCCCTTTTCCTCTTGCTGTGAACGGAGAGCCGGTCCCTGCCTTGTGCTTCGTGCTGTCGTCCCATCGCGTCTCGTGCAGAGCGGGGGACTCGCCCGGGGTTAGCGGCTCGATGCCGCTCGTGTGGCTGCGATCGTCAGGGCTAGCAGAAAGTGCAATTAATTGAGCGTTTTACGGACTGTTGATGAAGTGTGTGTTCTGGATGCTGCGTTGCTCTCTTTATCATAGGACCATAGAAGTTGATGCCGAAGAAGAAAGTTCAAAGCAGCCCGGTTTGGTCTGCASGCGGAGCTTTGAATTCACCTTTTGAAATGATTTTATTTGAGAGCAAATAGTCCTAAAATATTTAAAACAAAGCAAAGGCCACCAAAACAACAGAGAGACCCTCCGGTCGTTCCCGTAGGAATTCGCTGGCCGCAGGAGTGCTGGGACCAGGACACGGCTTTGGCTCCAGGTGGCAGGGGAGAAGCCCAGGGGACGTTTGTGGAGGATTTGGACAAATCTGGGTGGGATGATCAATTTATCGCAATAAATGGTGTTTTTGGTTTTGTTTTAATGGAGATGAAATGTCAAGTGTCACGAAGTGTACATGAGGGSCCGTGCGGCGCGGCGGGTTTTTATCTTTTGTATGTCGGCGCCTCGCAGCACGCCCCAGGCCGCGTTTTGGATACCAATGTTTTTACCTGCTTCTAGTGTTTGTAAGAACGAACCTCAACATTCCTTTTTTGATATTTAAGCCATAATTGTAAAGAATGATTTGAATTTATTTAAATAATAAAATTTATTGCTCCAAGGTCTGCCTCTGTGTGACAGCGGCTGTCAGTGTCCGGGTGGACACGGCTGCGTTTGCACCGAACTCAATGGGGGAAGAGGAAAGGAGCGTCGGCTGCGGAKGCGACCTGCAGGAAAGGCTGGTCTSTGCATACGGCTCCCGTGGGCACTTCTTGCCCGTGTCTGCTCCGTGTGTGTGTGGGGCTGGGCGCTTTCCGAGGGGGCTTTTAATGCATTGTAGAGCAACGAGCTTGGAATCGCCAGGAGGTGACAGTAGCGCATGGGGGGTGCCAGGGAGAGGAGCCGGTGAAGGGAGATCTAAGGGAGGGAGGGACTGACTGCAGGAGCTGGGGCTTCAGGTGAGGTATTTTGGTGGAAGGAGAAGGGGGGAAATTATTTTGGGGGGTAAAAATAACCGTTGCAAGAAGCCAGCGTGGGCCGTGTGTAGGGGCTGGGGTGCCCTGGGTGAGGGCGGCGCCTCTGCACCCGAGCTGCTCTGGGCGAGGAACCGAGACCTGCCCCTCGGCGAGCCCCGGGCAGCAGGACGCGGCTCCTGGGTGCTGCCTGAGGGCGTCTGGGCTGCAGCACTCTGCGTGGGCTGCTGTTAGCCCAGGGGGGTTTGTGACCGGCACGTGTGAAACCGCTATTGAGAACAGAGCGGGCTCGGTGCGGCGCGGAGTGCTTAAAAATAAGGTTTTCCTTTAATTTTCTCCATTCCGCCTTCATCAAATGGATCCAGCGAGAAAACCTTGTGCGCCACCTCAGCCCTCGGGCTGCGGGGGGCTGCCGCCGGCGCCGGCGCCGGGGCCGGCGTGCGTGTGCAGGGTGATGCTGTCGTGCCACTGCTCGTAGACGAGCGCGTAGGTCTCGGCGCGCCGCACGCTGAACTGGTAGGCCCGGCCGGGCAGCAGGTTCTGGATCTCGCACGTGCTGGCGGAGAGGGTGAGCGTGCCGGCGTGGCCCCGCTCCTGCGGGCCGTGCTGCAGCAGCCGGAAGGAGAGCTCGTACTGCTCGTGCTGCGCCGGCGGGCTGGCGCTGAACCAGCGCAGCGCCGCCCGGTCCTCGTGGGCCACCGAGGCGCGGCGGTCGAACACCACGGGCAGCTTGGCGTTGAGCAGGAGCCGCAGCCGGGGCACCTTGGCGGCCCGGGCGTCYGGCACCAGGCGGTGCTTGACGTGCAGCCTCCCCGGCGCCAGCGCCCCGAGGAAGGTGGTTATGGCCTGGGAGAGCTCGGCGAGGCGCTGCTGGACGCAGTCCCAGCGCGACAGGAACGTGCCCACGTCGCAGCTCTTGAGGGAGCAGAGCAGCTCCTCCCGGCCCCGCTGCAGCTGCTCCAGCAGGCCCTCCAACAGCAGCAGCTGGATTTTAGTCTGGGTGGCTCCCACCTTCTTCATCCTCTGGAATCTCCAGGGGTCCACTTGTTGGAACATGTTGATGGGGTGCATGGGGTGGCTCTGGTCTCCCAGGGCCAAGTGCTTGGGCAGAATCTCGATGTAGAAGGAGCTCCTCTTGAGCAGCTCGAGCCTCCTGCGGTGGCGCCGCAGGAAGTGGAGGCTCAGGTTGGTGTGCAGGAACGCCAGGAGCACGCTGCGGCGCTCCAGGTAGGTCTTCCAGGCGCAGTCGGGGAGCCCCGCGCAGCCGCGCAGCGCCGTCTCCAGGCGGCTGCCCAGCTCCTTCAGGTACTCGTCCATGAGCCCGGCTCGGCGTCGCTGCGCGGAGGGAGGGCGGGAGAAGCGCGGCGGTGGGAACGCGGGCCGAGGGAGAGCAGCTCTAGCCGCAGCCGCCGCCTCTCGGCCGCCTCATCAACCTAATTGACTTCCAGATTTGTATGTTTGCTCGGCTAGAACCAGCCCTGGTTAAGGGCGGGCTGCTCCTGTACAAGTGCCCGGGCTCTGCYGTTTTGTGCCGCCTGCTTTGCTGCATTGCAACCAGCGGGGCTCCCACCGCCACCCCGGGGCCACCCCGGCTCCGTCTGGCACCCCGGCCCTGCTTAGCAGAGCTCCGGGGTCACCCTCTGCCGCCCGCGGCCCCCGTCCCTCTCCGTCCTCGCACCCTCGGTGCCCCCGTAGGCGCCCGCTCGGGGCCCCGCTCGCGCCGGGGCGGCCGCCTCACCTGGGCCGCGCTCGCCCTCGGCCGCTGCCGCAGCCTCGCGCCGCCGCCGGCCCCGCGGCCCCGGCTCTGCAGCGGCGCCCGCACAGAGGCAGCCCGGCAACGATTTCTGTGATGCACCGCGCGGCCTTTCTTTGCTTGCGGTTTATGTCATCGCGCCGCAGCGCCCGGGGCCGCCGCTCGCGCCCGCCCCTCCGCCCTCGCCGCGGACCCGGCCTGCGCGCCGCGCTCGCAGCAACGCTCGCGTTTTAATGAGTGTTTGTTCTTCCTTTCCAAGCAAGCTGGCAACTCAAAAACAACAGGAATTGCCGCTTTATTCTCCCCCAGATGCAGTGACGGAAACAAACCAAAATAAAGCAAAAAAGCCGGATCAGAGCGGGTGCTGCTGGTGGCACCGGGTGGCTGCTCTGGGCCGGGAGGGTTGGGGACCCTTTGGAGTGTTTGCACAGGGACAGCGGGGGGTGGCAGGTGGTGGTGGGGTCCTCATGGTCCCTCCTTTTGGTGCCTTTCCCCTGTTTCTTGGCCTGGGGAAGGGCTGGTCCTGGTGCCGGTTCCGGTTCTGGTTCCAGCGCAGGCGCTGCCGCCTGCCGCGGCGACGCGCGGTTCCGTCTGGAGCCCGTGGGCCGGGCGGGAGGGGCGTTATCCCGCCGGGAAGCAGGGAGGGTTCCGGAACGGCAGCAGACCCTCCGGCACCGTCCCTGTCCTGGGGCGACGCTGCGTCCCGCGGGGCCGCGGCCGGAGCCCCGCGGTGACGGATGCCGCGGCCGGAGCCGTGCGGGGACGTAACCCCCCTCCTCGACGCGGCGGCTGCTCCGCTCAGCGGCGCGGATTCCCGGGCGGCTCGGGAGGGATTTGCCCGTCTGGCTTCACCGCCCGCCTCTGTTTTATTGCCGAGGGGAGACGGGCGCGCGGCGACGCCGGAGCCGCATCCCGCGCCTCGAGACGCTTTTATGGCTCCGCTGGATCGAAGCCGGCGGCCGAGGCTCAGCCGCGGGGCCGCAGCCCCCGCCGCGTCCCAGCCCAGCGGCTTTAGTCGCGTGGCAGCCGAGAGCCCCCGAGCGGCCCCGAGGCGCCGGCGCTCGGAAGGATCGATGGCGGCTCCGCTCCACCGCRTCCCGCGGCCGAGGCGGTAACGGGGCCGCGGGCGGGCGCAGCCCCGGGGCAGCGGACGGGACGGGTCAGCAGGGACTGGGGCTCGGTGGCAACTGCTTCCATGCCGTGGATCCCCACCCTGGGAATTGGACCTGGCCCCTTCTCCCAGCCCTGGCGGCCTGAGGACGCCAGCACCAAAGAGGAGCTGCAACGGGGGCCACCCACCTTCACCCCCTGTTCCAACCGTGACCCATGGAAGATGCCCAAGGAAGGGTGTGAATCACGGCGGTCACTTTGCAAGCCGTCCCCTCCCGCCCCGCAGGGATGTGCGACGGCAGCTGCGTTTGAGGGCGACAAGCCCAAACCTGCTGCTATCCGCAGCTGCGGTGTCACTGTTCCCAGCAGCCTCGCCTCGTGCACCAATTCACTACAGGATTTCACAGCGCTCTATGGATCCCTTTGCATTAATACAAATGAAGCGCGTTCGAAGCAATCAGACCCCCATATTCCCATTCCCCCCTCCCGGGAGCTGAGGTCTCCCTGCAGAGGGGCTGGAGCYGGTGCCCGCCGCGTTTGTCACCCTGCCCGGCCGTCCTGCCCCAGCAGCAAAATCAGGGCCGCGCTCGTCCTGGGCTGGTGACCGAGAGCTAAGCAGCCGATCGATTTTCCTCCTCCTTCTCATTAGTGAGCTCTGACACTTAATAAAACACGTACTTGCACACGGTGTAAGCAGAGCACTCAGCTTGTGCCTGTCAGAGAGACCCGGGCGTCAGGAGGCATCTTTATGGAAAATCAATAGCTGAAGCAGAAGAATCGGCAGAGGCCAAATTAAAAGGCGCCGGCGATTGCTGTCTTCGTGCTCCCCGTCCACCGCAGCCCTGAGCTGGTCGTTTGCGGCCCAGGGAGCTGCCGTGGGCCCCGGCGTTCGGCTGGCCGGCGCGCTTGGCACCGCTCTGCGCCTTGCGCTTCCCTAAGGAGCCCTTGTCGGGTGACGGGGAGGTCGGGGACCCTCCTCGGCAATAAGGGGTGGCCGGGAGCGTCTCAGCAGGGTGTGGGGCTGCCGTAAGGCACGGCAGGACCGGCCCTCGCTGCAGCTCCGTCCCTGCTCCCTGCAGCTCCCGTCTCGCCCTTGCAAGGGCCCCGTATCCCTGTGCCCAGGCGGGGCTGAAGCCCCCGGGACACCAGTGGGTGCCGGGGCTGCGGCGGGGACGCGGTGCCTGCGCCAGCTCATCCCTCCCCGCCGCTCACCGGCTGCTCCCGCGGGAACGGCCTTGGGGGCGGAGGCACTTCTGGAGAACAAGAGTCTCTTGAAAAACCTTTTTATGTCTGTTTTTTAAGGAAAATCATCGAGTGTTTCAGCCAAGAGCGTTAAGGTCCCTCTCCGGCAGGGGCAGTAGGACCGGACCCCTCTCCCCCGCTGCTCCACAAGGGCCCGGGCTCTGGAGAGGAGCCGGCCGTGGATTCCGCCGGGAAAGCACTGGGGACAAGAAGGGATTTTCGTTGGCTCGTTGCCGTGGGCTGGTGCCAGGCCAGCAGCCGGGGACATGCACAGCCCCGTGTCCCGCTGTGCCACGCGCGGCAGGAGCGCGGTGCCGCGGGGCTCGGCGCCCTCCCCGCACGCTGGCCCGCAGCTCCCGCCGAGCGAAGCGCCCCACAGACACAAACCGCTGCCGGCCTCCAAAGCCCCGCAGGGCTCTGCCTGCCCCACTCACCTGCCCCAGCAGCTCCAGCACGGGAGCAGCCCCGTTGCGCCGCAGGAGCCGGTGCTGGTGCCACCCCAGCCTGGGGCMGGTGCCGACACCGCGGCCGGGCAAAGGGGCTGCCTGGGGAGCTGGAGAGCGGCCGGCGCTTCAGAGGAGCAGTGCGGGGGGCAGCCGCCCTCTGCAAACACTCAGGGGGATGGGACGAGGGTGACCAGGAGCGGGGGGGCGGCTCAGGCTCTCTGGGCAGCCTGGGCTCTCCGTGGCAGCACGGGGCAATTCCCGAGGCGCCCCCTTGCTCCGGGATACGCAGCCGGAGCAGGAGTCTCGCGGAGCTGCCAGGGGACACGGCGAGCGGCCGCAGGGGTGACGGTCCAGCCGCGGGGGCCGCCGGCAGCGCCGAGGTCCCGCGGGGCCGACGCGCCCGTCCGCGGCGCCTGTCGGGAGCGATTAGGGTGCACAAAGGAGGCGGGCACCGCGAGGGGGGGCAGCGGCAGCACTCGCCGCCCGGCACGTCCCGGCGGGTGACGCGAGGCCGGGGCCGTTACGCAAGGGCCAGCGCGTGGCTGACCCACATTGCGGCCCTGGGGACTGCGGCGCTGGAGCTGCCGCCCCGGAGCTGCCACCGTGCCCGGCTGCGGGGCCTTGTGCAGGGGGGAGGACCCTGGCGGTGCCGTGGTGTCCCTTGTGCAGGGGGGAGGACCCTGGCGGTGCCGAGGTGGCCCTTGCTGGTGGGCACTGTCAGCCCGTCCCCGCGCTCCCCGCTGCACGGCTGCCGGAGGAGGCGTTTCGGTGGATCCGTGTGGATGGATGGAGCCGCCGCGGCGCCCGCGCTCCCTTCCCCGCTGATCGCCTGCAGGGAGCGCGGAGCTGACGCCGACCCGGGCGAGGATCAGCGCCGGGGGGGCACCCGGGGCCCCGCTGCAGCCAGCCTCGCACCGCGTGGCCCGGGATGCACGGGCAGCCCTGGCACGGCCTGGCACAAGGGGCCCTTTGGGGTTGGTGACGCTTGAGGGASTCGGTGTCGCCGTGATGGGGTCGGCCAGGGCAGGAGGAGCCCCTGCCCCGTGGAGGGGACCGGGCAGGGGTGGTTGGGACAGCACAAACCCTCCCACCCTTCCCGGMGGGACGAGGGCGGCTCTGCCCGTCCCTCCCGCGCCACAGCCCGCACCGSAACGCGCCTGTCCCGCCCGGGAAGGGAGAGGGGAACTGGGGACAGTCACCGCGGTGCCCGTCCCGGCCGAGGCAGCCCCGGGGGTCCGGCAGCTCCAAGGGCAGCAGCTCCCGCAGCAGCGGGGCCGGGCTTGTCCCTGGGGTTCCTGCTGTCCCCTCGCTCCTCCCGGGGCCGCGGCTGGATCAGCAGCCGGACAGAAGGGTCCCCATGGGCACACACGGGGCAGGAGCGGCTCCGGTGTCCCCGCGGCGCCCGCAGCCGCCCGGGAATTGCTGCACACGGGAAGCGCTCCCGGAGCAAGGCCGAGCGCGGCGGCGGCGCAGCAGCAGACGCACGAGCCTCACGCGTCGAGCCGTGTGCGGCCTCTGAACCCCACCTCAAATAACAGCTTTATTCACGCAAACGTCTCTTAACTTACAAAGCCTCTGCCACTCGCACGCATGGGGGTATCCACAGTGTTCAAGGAACTTAAATAGAACGTCTCATACCAACCCGAGTAAACCAAGTACAAAAAATATTATATAAAGTTGTTCACACATAGGTCCTAGATCACCAGCTTCTGTGCAAAAACAAAACAAAAACCAGATTTATTCACTAACATGGTTATCCTTGGCTGAGAGCCTGGGTTTGAGCCTCCTGCTCCCGCGGGAGCAGCACGGGGCTGCAGGGCCGAGGGGCAGGGAGAGCCGGAGCCTCCGGCCCTGGGGAGGAGCCGCCGGGATGCGGCCAAGCGCTTCCCGCGGGAGCTGCTCCACGGGACGGCGCCGGCCGGGAGCGGGACTGGCCGAGGGGGAATGGGGATGAGTCCCCTCCGCTGCAGGGGATGCTCTTGGAAAGGCCCGGTCGCCGTGAAGGGGGTGACGCGAGGAAGCAGCRGGGTGGCCCCTGCTCCGGGGACACGGGACAAGCGCACGGTGGAAGGGACCCGTCCGYGCGGCCCCGTGGTGCTCAGCAGGCTGAAACCCAGACTCGGTACCGTGTACGAGGAGTCACACGACGCGCACGAGGGGGAACTCCACAATGGTGGCGATGCTCGTTCGGAGTCTTATTGCTCCAGGGAGGCTCCGGGAGCCTCTGATATGTGAGGGAGCCGGGTCCTGAGGAGGAGAGGGAGGGCACGGGGCACGACGTGGCACGAGCACCGCGGGACTCAAACACAGCAGCAAGGGCACAGGGGGCAGCTCATCCAGCCTCCGGCTACGGCCACCTCCGCTCCCTCCTCCGTGCGGACCGAGGCCGGTCGGGACCCCCCCCAGCGCCATGGGGAGCGTGGGCCAGGGCTCCCCACCGCGCCGGGGCACGGCCCCCTCCCGCCCCGCGCCCCTCCTGTAAACAGCAAAGTCACAAGTAAACAGTTTGGTGCGAGCACACGCAGCGCGGYGGCCCCGGCGGGCGCGCCGGCACCGCGGGGCTCCGGCACCGTGGGGCTCCAGCTTGGGGCCCCCTGCCCCGCTGCACCTCCCAACCCAAGGCCCAGCAGGCCTGGGCATGAGGCCGGGCACGAGGCCGGGCACCCCTGGCCGCGCGACGCCTGCGCCCTGCAGCCCGTCCCACGGCCACCTTGCTGCAGAGGGAGCGCCGCGCYGTGCCGGGGACCTGGAAGAGACACCAGGAGCTTGTAAACACTAGGCAGCTTCCTCAGGAGCCYGGGGAGTGGGGCGCGGGCAGCAGCAGGGTCACCAGGAGAAACGCGTTCGCAAGGACAAGCCCAGCGGGGACATCCGCAGCGCCCAGGGCGGGCAGCCCTAGGGCCGTCCCGGGGAGCGCTCGCTAAATCCTAAGTAAGGCACTACGGTCTAGCTCACCAACGTGGAGCTGCTCGGAAAACAACCGCCCAAAGCTCGGCCGGAGCCTCGGGGCTCCACGAGGGCCCTTCCTGCAGAGACAGACGGAGTGCGGGGCAGCGGGTGCAAGGTGCTCCTCATCCTCCTCCTCCTCCTCCGSTTGCRGCCASGGAGAGRGTGGGCAGCCAGCAGSAGARGCTCTGCTGCAGGAGGAGCGATGCACAGCTGGGTGCTTTGGGTGCTATGCTGGTCTCAGAACACGCGGGGCCAAGTCCTCCGTGCGCGGCAGCTCCTGTGGGCAGGAGCAGCGCGAGAAACCCGCCCGACTCCGCAGCGGGGCCGCACCGGGGACCTCCCGCTCCCTGCGGAGAAACCGGAGCAGAAACTCCGCCCTGGCCTACAGCACTCCCTGCATCCCGCGCATCCAGGAGGTCGGTGAGGGACTCGGGTAGGTAAAGGAGGTGCTGTCGCTTTAGGGGCCCTTCGGTGATGAYGGGAAGCCCGAGCCTGAACACAGGCCAGGGATGGTTCCTACGGCCAGGAATGGGAGACAGGGGCACCCTCTTCTGCCCATGAACTTGGCCAGCTCCCGTGAGCACTGAACGCCTGGGAGCCTGCGAGTAAAGCCCAGCCAGAACAGCCCATTGCCTACATTGATGCCACGGGTTCAGCTGGCTGGGAAATCTTTCAGCTCGTTCAGGATGTGCGGGATAAAGAGGTGCTTTACACTGCATGCACAGTGAGCTAAGTCTAGGACAGCAGCCGGGGTCAGCCCCAGAATCAGTGTTGCTCTAAATATAGGCCAGGAAACACGTATTAAGTGCTCAGCCCGAGGTCCCAATCCCCTTACCGAGCGGCCCAGCCTGCCCAGCGGTGCCGCTTTTGCTGCCCAACGCGAGCAAGGTGAGCAAGGAGGAGCAGGAGCAGGGAACTACAGGCCTGCCCGCCCCGGGGGCAGCGCTGCCGCCCTGCAGAACGGCTTTCCAGCTTGTTCCCATTGCTCCAGCCTGGCACAACTGCCTGCACCCGAGCAGCAGCATCGGCCTCGGTGGAAGGTACCTGGCTGTGAAATCACCAAGCGCAGCAGCCACCGCCTCCGAGCCCCCCCTCCGCCCAGCCCTGCACCCCCAGCGTGAGCCCCACAAGCGCCTCGGCCCCTTTSCCCAGGGAAGGGGCAGTTCTAACCCCAAAGCTGGGCCCGGGCCCGGCGGGACTCAGACACAGGCCCAGCGACGCAGTGCTCACGGTTACAGCACCAGATCTTCCCGAGAAGYATTAACCGAGGGGCCGCAGGGAGGGCCGGGCGGCGGCAGCAGCTCTGCGATCCCGGTCGAGGCCGGCGGCACGAGCACGGCACAGCGCTCACGCTCGCCCGCAGCCCACGCCTGCCCACCCACAACCCCAGACCCCTCTTCCCAACCAAACAACACCCGAAGATTTCACGTTGCCAAAGATCCCGCAGGCCMGGGGTCTTCGGCATCGCTTTCTTCCCTTATCTTCAGCTTCCTCAGTTGCACGAAGTAATGGAGATTATGAGTCCCTGGTAAATAAACCTGCAGAAAGAACAAAAAGAAAGAAAAACAAAAAAACAGGTATCAGGCATCAGGCATACAGGTAGCTTTGTTCCAGGCACTAAGTCCTGCTAACTGGGATGAGTGCTCACCACGACAGAACCCATCCTCGAGGGTCCCCATGCCGAGCCCGGGAGCGCTCCCAGGGTCTGCTCAACCAGGGCACTTTGACTCAGCCGCCCCGTGCGTCAGCAGCAGCAACTCGAGTGGCTGCACAAGAGGCAGGCGAAGATCCATCCTGGCGCACCCTGGAGCAGAGCGGGGCCGGCTCTCAGGCCGCGCTCGACCGCCACGAGGATGCTCAAGAGCAGCTTCTCAGAAAGCTGCTCCGCCGGCCCTGCCCCGGGCACAGCCCAGCCCGCTGCCCCGGGGCCGCGCTGGGCTCCTCTGCTGCCTCCGCTGCCCCTTCTCGTCCGTCCTTCCAGCCCCGGCACGGCAGCGCTGGCTCCTCCTAACCGCCCCCGCTGACTCACCGGCACGCGTGTCCTTGACACCAAACCGAGCACGGAGCCTGGCTCCCAGGGAAGCAGCAGAGGGACAAGGCGYCTGTGCAGCGTCCCTGCTCCCGGGGACCACGACATGGATTCACCCGTGCACAAACCCCCAAACCAGCATGAGAGCGACGCTCTGGTCCGCAGAGCTCAGGGGGGCTCTGCCACCCAGGGGGGACAAGTGGCTCTTCAGAGAAGCCAAACGACAGCACCCGAGCAGCAGGAAAGACCTGCTAAGAAAAACTGCTGCTGCCCTGCAAATTATTCAAATCCCTTAGCCCTAGGAAATCTCATTAAAGAAATACACGCCGAAGCGATGCGTTTCTGCAAGAAAGCGGCTGCCTCTGCTGCTCAGAGCAGAGCCAGGACCACGCGGGAGGGCTCGCAGGAGGCGCCCGGACGCCGGGTCGGGGGGATCCCGGATCTTCGGGAACGCTTCCCCTGCGCTGCAGCTCCGTTAGCAGCTCGGGCAGCGTTTCAGCTCGTGCCTCCCTGGAGCAGGAGGTCCTCAGGAAGATCCCTTGCTGGAGCACCCCGAGCTCTCCCCTCCGAGACAGGGGGGCTCCCTACACTGACGCAGGCTGTTTCAGGGCTTGTTCAAGAGCTTTTAATCCCTCCGCTGATGCCACTTATAGCTTTAATCAGCTCGAATGTTCATTTGGCAGCAGCAGGATACGAACCAGCAGCCTGTGAAGTACCCCCCCGCCCCCAATACAGGTGACACTGATGCCCGGGCCATGAGGAGGCAGCCGGAGGCGGCAGGGCTGCAGCAGCAACGAGCGAGGCTGATGACCCAGCACCCCGTCCCGTCATCTGCAGGGCCATCCCTGGGGTGGGAGAGAGGGGTGACTCCAGAGCAGGTGAACGAGGCCAGCACATCTGGCCAGGGGTGACGGGAGCCGGGTCATCCCGAGGGCTCCGCTGCTCCCGGGTGGATCCGCGTGGCCCAGGAACGTGCCAGCGCTCAGCGYAGAGCCCTGCGGACGCTGCCGGCTGCACCCGCCGCTGCTGCTGCCAGAGGAGGAAGGGATCTTGCTTTCATGCTGTGCCAGGGCTTGTTCTGTCCATGCCAAGACTCACAAACCATACTGAAAACAGTCTGAAGTCGGGATCAACATTGATTCGGGGGTGGAATTACTATGCTCTTCCTCAAGCRCTCACACGTTCCTGTCCAGCACTGTTGGGGCACCTTTATTCCGCAGGATTTGAGGGGCGTGGAGCAGCCAGAGCACCAGGCAAGAGCCCCGCTCCCTCGCTGCAGTCAGGAACGTTCCTCTGATGGCCCGAGTCCTGCCCTCCCGGTGCACGGAGCTGCTCGGGCTGCTCCCGGGCACCGGCTCGGCGCTCGCACAGCGGYGCTGAGCGCGACAGAAACACGTCGAGCACGGGAGCCTCCCCAGCACCGGCTCGGCTGCCTTCCAGAAACACGGATACGAAGCAAATGGGAACGGCTACTTTCAGCTGCAACCAAAGTGCTCAGCGCCCGGGGCAGGAGGAAGAGGAGTCCTGGGGCAAGAAGGCAGCTCGGGCTGCCAGGCCCTCCCGAGGGCAGTGCCTGGGGTGATGCACGTCTCAACAGACACCGGCTGCTGCCATCTGGGAGTCCCCTCCTAACCCAGAGCAGCGGCTTTATCAACAGCAAAAACCATCCTGGGCCACAACCTTCCAGAACAAGCTGCCCCCCGCACTGAGCAAAACCACCGCTGGTCCCTGTCCTGCGGGAACTACAGCTACAGGTTTTCACAAACACTAAATCAGACACTTGTGCACAATAAATAAATAAATAAATTAATTAATTAATAAGGCAGGGTCCTGCGCTGTGTGCTAACAAAACCCCTGGCAGCAATTCTGTTATCATCATTCCTAATTTCACCCGATCCTGGCTGAGAATGAAGCGTGCAAGGAGAAGATGCTGCTGCTCTCTCCCTTCGTGATCTGCTCGGCAGCCATTTGCTCCACGGTGCACAGAGCCCCCCCGGTGCTGCATCTGCTCGGGAAGGGCACGAGCCTCCCCGGGGAGCTCAGAGCTCAACCGCTCCTACGACAAGGGAAGCCAGATGCTCCTGCAGCGAGGAGAGGTGTGAGCAGCCGAAACCAGCCCCGGGACAGCTGGGCCAGTGACCGGGTGCAAAACCCTTCATGGATGCGGGTGGAGATGAGGGAGACACGGGTAGGAAAGCGCCCCAGCTTCCCCTGGGAGCACGGCCCAGGGCTGCAGGTTTGCTAGGGCAGCCCCGCAGGCAGCAGTGCTACCCGGCCTGGAGAGAGCACCGGAGCCCGCTCAGAAACCACCCTTTCCAGAGCTACTTTGGGACTTCAGGAAAGTTTTCCTGCTTCGGTAAAACAGGGGTTGAAAGAGCCCTCAGTCCTGCTCACAGCTCTGGGCTATCACAGCAATCAAGAGATTAACAGCAGGTATCCAGCAGAGCCCAAGCGCTTGCTAATTACACTGGAATGGCTTTTGTCCCCTGTGCCCAAAAGGCACCTTTGTGGTAATCGGGCCTCAGCCAACCCTGCACTCCACAAGATGTGGAGCCCACTGTGCTGAGGAACAAGGGGGATGCGCAGGACCGGGGGGCCTCGGATGGCACGTGTGGCAGTACCGGGCCCGGTCTGCACCCCGATCACCCGCCCTGCTCTGCGGAGCGGGGCCAGGAGCTCCGTCCTGCCCGGGAACGGGCATTCAACATGTGCAATTTGGAGGGGCAGCCGAGTATGAAGTCTGCTGACTGGCAAGTTCTTGCAGCAGGACTGTCAGGACACGAAGCAGGATGAGAACAGGTCAGTGACATACCGAGGAACCAGTGAAAGCCTCACCGCCGGCATCAGGGAGGGGTGCGGTTTTACGGGCTCACTGCTTTTGCCATGAACTAAGTCTGCCTTGGGTCCGTCCCAGGGAAAGGGGAACCCTCTGCGTTGCCCAGCACCCTCCCAAGCTAGGCACAAGGGCCACATCTACCCTGGAGGGGTCACTTGAGTTTCCGGGTCAACCTAAATTATCTGACCGCAGAGCCCGGGAGCTGCTCTCAATCCCATTTTAAGCCTCTCAAGCCGGCTGCCAGGATAGACCGACACTGAGCAACGGCCCGGCAGCCGCAGGAGGCAGCTCGATGCAGATGTACAAGCACACAGCTACAAAGCCCCTGTAGSACACGCAGCAAGCGCGTGCCCGGCCCCGCGGAGGGCACGGCGGCGCGCCGGGTTATGCAAGCGCGGCCGTCTCCGCAGCACGGGCAGCCCCGCAGCCGGCTCCCCGCGAGGACGCAGCGGCCTTCCAGAGGCAGCCGGGTTTGCAGCAAACAGCCGCGGGGCAGGACTGTCCCCTCGCTGTTTGTTATCCCCGCGCTGCCGTTGTGCAGATCTGCGCAGGATGAATTTTCCCCGCGGGCGCTGGCTCCTTACGTAAGGCGGCAGCAGCGCGTTAGCGCAGCGCGAGTGATCGCAGCGGCAAGGGCAGAGCCCCCCTCGGCCCCGCTGCGGCGTGGGGAACCAGCCCCTCCTCGCCCTCCCGCCGGCTCCTGCCCCTGCCCCGGGGCTGCATCACACCCATGCGAGGAGCTCGGCAGCTCCGCTCCCAGCCCCAGCCCCAGGCAGCAGCAGCCACCCCAATTACTTGCTGTGAAGATCTCAGGGCACTGGAATATTTTGTGCTTTGTGGCCAGGAAGAGGTGGCTCGTGGACCCTCCTGAACCACCCAGCTGTAGCASGAATAAACCCACCCAAAGGGCATTTCCATGACATATTCCTGTTTCTTGAGGCTTCACTTCACTGGGGGCACAGCAGAGCCTTGCTATTCTCACCTTGCTATGGGCACATGCGGAAGGTTGGCAACAGCCCCCAGGAACTGCTGTCCCTTGAAGTCAAGGGCTAGGAGTGGGCTAGGAGCTGGGCTGTGGGAACACAGCTCTCGGGCAGGACAGCCAAGGGGGCTGGGACCAGCACAGAGCTTATCCGGGCACATTCCAGAGCCGCAYGTCCGGATGGGGCTTGGACAGCACATCCGTCTTATGTAAGCCCAGGAATGCTGCGTTCCCTAGCRCTGAGGAGGTTCAAGCCCTACCTGCCCAAGTGCCTGGCTGTCCCCACACACAGCACGTTACAGCAGAAGGCTCCTCACGGGAGGAGCTGCTCGTGGGCTCCAGCAGCCCGGCCAGCTCTCCCCACTCTCTGGGGTCTCTGACCTACTTTGATCCAGGAGAATCTCTTTGCTTTCTGGATCAGGAAAGGAGTGGGAARCCCAAGCTGCAAATCTGACATTTGCTAGAGCCAGACTTTTCAAAGGCCTCCTAYGATCAGCAACATGAAAGGCAGCTCCACCACGGCCTGCAAGAGAGCAGGGCTCTCCAAGCAGCCCAGCCTCTTGTAATCTGTAATTACTCAGTTYCATTGAAGTGTTTGGCCAGGAGAATCCCTAGTAACAGCTCATGTTTATATAGAGCTTTGCCATGARGGCAACACCTCTCATTCCCACAGTGTCACTGGTCACACACACTGCCAGCTACCCCCAGGCAGACCTTACAGGCCATGTGTGACCCCTCCAGGCCTCAGGGCTGGGATCCAGCAGAGAAAGTCTCTGAGTTTTGGACTATTTAGGAACATAGTCCAGGGGGCAAACTCTGCCTGAACTGGGAACAATCTGAGCACAACAGTTTTGTAAACTTCCTTCCTGAAGGGACTTGTGTCTCTGACTTTGGGGGAGGAAGACCAAAGCATCCAACTGCAGCTTGTGCAAGTGCAGCTCACACCAAAAGGAAGTCCTGCATCTAGCAGGGAAGCAGAGCGAGATGCATCACCCTCCTTCTAGGAGAGCAAGGAAACAGCCACCTCTGCACCAAGAGCCACCTGCTACTCGGCTTGGCACAGCCCAAACTGGAGCACCCAGTGGGAGGAAGGCCCAGGCAGGACAACAAGGTGCTCTCGACACTGACCGAAATCAGAGAGCGGAGCAGGGGAGACTGAACAGGCAGCTCCCTGCCTGCCCCGGGAGCAAGGGCCAAACCCCGGCTAGGCTCGGGGTCCCTCTGCTGCACCCCGGCCTCTCCGCTAGCCAGCGGCCAGGCCCGCTGCAGAGCAGGGCTGCCCCAGCCCACGCGCCCGCGCTCGGGCTTCAGCAGCAGTGGGATGTGCAGCTGCTAACTCTGTTTTCCATCTCTATTTTATTTTTGCAGTAGAAAAGGTGGATAAAAATCTCAGAAACAGTGCTCCCGATGAGTCACTATAGGAATTGCTCTGGGAACATAAAAGACTCTTTGTATCGTGCAGAACGCATAAGCGGGCTGGTAAAGGAGACAGCATCATACAGAAACTGCAGATCACTTACCCAGCCGCAAAGCACAGCAGTGCCCTGCCCCGAATTCAAGCAGCACATGTAACCTGGTCCATTCTGGTTTCAAGCTCAAAGGCATCAGGTCGATCCTGTGGGTTAGCAGCCAACATGTCTTTCAAGAGTTGCTTGATGCCCTCAGACATGGAAGTCCTGCGTTTCTGAGGGATGTGCAGCTCCATCTTTGGGTTTTCTAGCAGCGCTTCCCCGACGGGCACAATCTCTGTTCCCTGCTTGATGTAGGTCCCCAGCAGCTCCTTCTTGGTCTCTGCATCGATGAAAGTTATCCTCTCGATCATGGCCCAGATGATGATGCCAAGGGCAAAGATGTCAGCCTTGGCCGTGTAGTGCCCCTCCCAGACCTCCGGGGCCATGTAGAAATCAGAGCCACAAGCCGAAGAYAGCCAGTACTTGTTCACATTCACATTTTTGTTATTGTTCCCCCCCTCCTTGCCCCGAGCAGTCAGGCCAGCACAGACCTTGCTGAGTCCAAAGTCAGCCACCTTGAGAACTGGGGTGCCAGACTTCTCGGTTATCAAGATGTTGTCTGGTTTCAAGTCCCGGTGAACGATGTGGTTCTTGTGCAGGAAGGCAATGGCGCTGGTCAGCTGCAGCATGAAGCTCTTGTTGGTCGCCGGGTCCGGTCTTCGCGAGAGCACGTACTGGTTGAGATCTCCCCCTTCGCAGAACTCCATGACGAACCAGAGGTAACAGGGCTCCTCCGCGTAGCCCAGGACCCGCTCACCTAACCAAGGGACAAAAGCAAGAGTGGGATTTTCACACACGGTAAAGAGCATCCATACTATAACTCAACAAGGACAAGGAACAGGCCTGTTTTATGGATGTATTAAATGCCGTAGGAGTTTAACTAGGACCTGTCACTCCACAGGGTATCAGTAATCACTGCTATTAAACATGATTCATGTGCTCTGCAGGTGATAGCTGCCTGACTGATGCTTTCATCTCTGGGCCTTCAAACGCTTTAGGCTGCTGTCAAGGGAGACGCACCAGGGCCACGTTTATAGGAGCTCGCTGCCTGCAATGAGCTCAGGGAGCTGCTCASAGCCAAGCCCAGATGCTCTGATGAGCTCAGGTGCTTGCAGGGTACTCAGAAAAGGAGGGTCTTTTCCCAAGTTACCATCAGGTGATTCTCACTGGGCTCTGAAAGCCGAGGCAGCCTCAGACRAAGAGCACATTTAGCAGCGAACCCAAGGGAGGGTCCCAGAGGCTGCAGGCAGCGAAGGCTGCTTTATACCTTAAGCTTTACTGCTATAACTGCCAGGGAGAAGTAAATCACAGCACTAACGTTGTGCCAGTGGGGCTTTACTGAAAGCACCTGCAGCAGCATCAGAGCCTCTCCGCACAACTGGCCCAAGCAGAAGGAAATTGGTGCAGTGCAAGTGTTGCACGAGGGCTGCTGCACTTCACACAGCCTTAGTCAAGTGTCAGCGAGTTTCTGAACAGAAAACAGGAGGCCCAGACAGCCTAAACAGAGTTTAAACGCAATTTCAGCCAAGCCAGGCAGACTCTACAAGCACATGCAGGGAACTCATTGCTCTAGGAATTAATTTTTGCACAAACACCAAAAGGGGAAAACTAGAGGCTGCCCCTCGCCTCTGCCACAGCCTCCRAATGACACCGGTCAATCTGAGCCTCGCAAGGTCAGCTAGGCRACTACCAGGGACACCAGAGCCCGGGCTCCTCCGCATCAGTGCCTATACTGGTCAGCAATTGGCGTGGCTGGAAATATTGGTTATTTGCACAAACAGTCTGTAACCATGGCTACTGCTACGGAAATTAAAGCCCAAACGACRGATTTGGCTGCACCTCCCTGCCCTCGGTAAGAGATGAAGGGCAGGTCTGGGAGATGGCAGGAGCCCTGAACACACTGGAGACACRGGGCATGGGGCACTTCAAGGGGTCAGACGGGACTCCCGAGGGGCAGGGAGAGGGGACCTGGCCCTGGAAGCTAAAGGTTGGCTCTGCAGATGGAAACACCGAGCAGGAAAAGCAGCTTCCCCAGTGAGARAAGCAGGCACCAGATTCGAACTCGGCCAGGGAACGTGTGCAGGCGCGGGGAGGACCCAGCGCCCCCGGTAGCTGCGGGGACCACGCACTTCACACTGGGTGGAGCGCTGCTGGGACAGGCTTAAGCCAAGAGCAATATTTCCTCACTTTCTTTCTATAATCTGAGAGTGTTTTAGTTGTTAAATCATCTTCCTGCCTTCAAAACAAACAGCTTTAAACATAAAGAGCTGGCAAGCAGCTAGAGGAAGATAGGATTTTAGCAAAGCTGCCCCGAGCAGCCAAGAGATGCAGCGAGCAGGGCAGAGCTGCGCTGAGAGGCGCCGTCCCCATCAGCAGAGCGGGGTCCCTGCCCCGCGTGCTCCCTTCCCATTCCTGCTGCCTATCCTGGGAGCTCGTTAGCATCTTGCTAATTTGCTTACAGTCACCGGGAAAAAATTAATGACAAGGGACGCAAGGTCCCACTCCCCAGTACTGTGTGTAATCACAACCTCCCCTGTGCAAAGCAGCCGTGCAGGGGGACAAGGGGCTGGTGCCCGGTCCGAGGGGCAGCAACGCCCCGGGGGCGCTCACTCGTCTCCCCAGCCCGCAGCATGGCCGGGCAGGGCCGGCTTTGCAGCCGCTGATGCTGCGGGTCCGCGGCACGTGGCCGCGCGCGAGCCCGAGCGGGCTGCACCGGGGCCGAGCACGTTGCTGGGCTACGTGCCTGTGCGCGGCCCCTCCAGCTCGGCGCCGCGCTCGCAGCTCCCTCCTTGCCCTCTGCCCTTAATGAGACGTGCAAAAATTAATTCAAACTGCGAACACGCAGGCTCCGCTGCGTAGCTGAACCCCCGCGCAGCCTTAGAGCCCAAGAGTTGCGCTCCTGATGCTGAACGAGCCTCCGATTAATCCCCGCCGTGCCCCAGACCTTGGCACGCTGGCACAGCATCTGTGCGCCTGTAAATAGCCCAGCTGCGGTCGTGCAGAATGGCACGGCGGCGGCAGCGGAGCTTCCCCACGCTGCTCCGCTCGTTTGGAAACACGCTCGTCACCGCTGCAGCAGAGCGGTGCTGGGGAGGGCAGTGAGCTCGGGCCCTGCCAGGGCCTGCGGGCGACAGATAACCCAGGCCAGAGGAAAGCAACGGAGCAGAGCCCGTGCTGCTGCACGGGGAGCAGAGCCAGGGCACCCGGGCACAGCCTCGTGGGGCTGGGGCTTCTTTCCACCACAGGGAGCTGCTCCCAGGAACGGGGGGCCAAGCGGGGTCTCCCACAGGGCTGGTACATACGGGACTCTCCTGGGCTTACAGACCAGACCCTGTCCTTCTGGGGACCCCTGCCCCGGGTGATGTTACCACTCACTTGGATGGGGATGTTGCACATGGAGCATGAGGGATCAGGGTGCCTGGGAATGCCAGGCAGGGAGGGCAGGGGGAGCCGGGCAAGGGGGAAGCTTTGAGCTCTCCATGAGCTCTTTGCCACGCGCAGGTCTGGCTGGGGGTGCCCAGACGYGGCTGGGTGGGGGCACAGATGACACGGAGCTCCCCATGGAGCAGCCGGAGCCGCCAGTAGAAGCTCCCAGCACGAGCAGGCGGGCACGGGGGCATCGAGGACACCGGAGCCCTGGTGCTTTCCCAGCTCTCCGCTGCACGGCGGCAGAGCCGGCGCTGACGAGCAGCCAGGAGCAGGGGGGTGCCCTACTTTAGGGACGTCTCTGGCTATGGCACGAGCAGGTGACCCCAGACAGCCCTTGGGTGTCACTGAGGGACCCCAAGGGGAGCAGAGGGTGGCAGGGGACTCACAACCCGAGCGAGGGCACTGGTGCTTCCAGGAGTGTCCCCACAGAGGCGGCTAGTGCTGCTGTCCTGGGGGCAATGGGGACAGGAGAGCACCCGGAGCAGCCCCCAAAGCCTGGAAGCTCAGGGGAGAGGGGAAGGCGGGTGAGGATGGAGGGAGACACCGGGACAGGCGCCCAAGGGACAAGCACAGACCGTGCAGCAGGAATCAGGGCAGCAGAAGGGGACTATGAGGACAGAGCCGTGAGAGGGGGAAGCAGGAAGAGGAGAAGGTGCTGGAAGAAGAGCCCCCGAGGGCAGGACATGGAGCAGGGAGGGTCCCCAGAGCATCTCTGGGGGACAGCGAGGGGGTCACGGGGCTGCTGGAGCAGGGGACAGGGCAGCGGAGGGGCTGCAGAGCAGCCGAGCAAGGGGGCACCACGGCAGGACCCAGGCTGGGGGACAAGGAGGGGTCCAGGGGGGCRACAGCAGCCCCAAGGAGCCAGGGGGTGCCCAGGGTCCAATGCAGGGGGACCCTGGTGGTGACAGCAGTGCCAGGGAGGGGGGAAGGGCAGCTGGGGTGCTGGCTTTGGGTCCTGGAGGGGGGAACCCGCACGGGGGTGTCCGTGACAGGGACACCCTCCAAAGATGGGGGGAACAGGAGAGCCCCCAGGAGGGGGGAGGAACTTGGGGGGGTCCCTAGCAGTGACCCCACGGCAGGGGGGAATCCCAAACAGAGCAACGTGTGTGTGGGGTGCTCTTTGGGAAGGGGGTCTCAGGGAACCCTTGGGGGAGGAGGAGGGGAGCGATGGGGGGTGAAGGCCYCTCAAGGGGGGTGCCCCGGGGCAGGGTCCCCCCGGGGGTGCCCCGGGTGCCGCGGTACCTTTGAGCGAGGTCTCCACGAGGCGCAGGTAGAGCTGGCTGCGCTTGTTGCCGTGGCTCATGCGCTGGCCCAGGCCGTGCCGCTGCAGCACGCACTCCTCGAAGCGCACCACGTTGGGGTGCTGCCGCCGCAGGCTCGTCAGCGCCCAGAACTCCGCCAGCGCCAGCTCCACGTTCTCGGGCGCGTCGCAGCGGATGCGCTTCACGGCGAGGCGCGCGCCGCTGCGCCCCGACACCGCCTCGTACACCACGCCGTACGCGCCGCGCCCGATCTCGGCCAGCAGG
>PTEX01000319.1:174995-187907 GCA_003342815.1 Eudromia elegans
CGGGGATTCGCCTACGCTCGTCCTGCCGCCCATGGCCGGCGCCTCGCACGCGGGAGCTCGTGGCGGCCGTGCCGGGAGGCCCCGGGTTCTCCCGCCGCCGTGAGCCGCTCTGCGCCCATGGGAGCCCGTTCCACCCCCGGCGGCCCCGCGGCCGGGACGCGCAAAGGGGAAGCTGCCCGAGCGCCCGGCGCGCGAGGCGGAAAACGCGGCGTCCTCACGAGCTCCAGCTTCCCCCCGCCCGCGGCTCTCGGCGAGCCCGTCCCGAGGCCGCTCCGAGCCCGTCTCCGGCCCCGGAGACGATCCCGGCCCCGCGTGCATCACGCCGCGGGGCCCGGGGACGCGGCGCCCACGGCAGCAGCCCCGGCCCCAGGGAGGGCCCCAAGCCCCCGGYCCCGTCTCCTTCCAGAGCAAAGCGGCGCCTCGCTCCCCCTCCGTGGGGGGAAATTTTCCGTCTCGGCGACACATTTTCCCCCCCTCCTCGTATTGCACCTTCTGAAGCATTTGATAGCGAACAGATTGCGAGGGGCCGAGGTTTAATTCAGCGGCGCGCTGAAATAGTTGCTGGTAAAAATAGCTCTTTCCTCAGAAGGAGCTGGGCGAGGAGCGTGAGGGAGGGCGGCGCGCCGGGAGGAAGCGCGCAGCTGCCCGCGGGCCGCGTCACCGCGGGCGCCCCCGGCGCTTGGGGCACCCATCCGCGGGGGGGGCCGGGGGCTTCACCTGCAGCAGCGGCCCCCTCCCCGTCGGGGTAAGGAACAGGTGCCGCCGCTAAAAAGAGCCTGGAATTTGCAGCTCCAGGGCCGAGGAGGAAGGATGCCGAGGTCCGCGGAGGCCGGGCGGGCCGGGGGAGGCCGCGGCGGGGACCGTGCGCGCGCCGGGTGCCGGAGCAGGAATCCGATCGCGCACAGGCACCACTTGAGCGTCCTGCCCCCCTTCCTACAACACCAGGAGAAATCCAGCTCCCAAGCCAAGGCCTCCGAGCTGGGCAGGTTTCCCCGGAGATGCGCTGCACTCCCTCCCTCGGGAAGCACTCCCTGGAAGCGCTGCCCCTGGCTCAGGCTCTGCAGGGCGCTTCGCCTTGTTGCTTCCCAAGTTTTCCCTCCTTTCTGACCTTACAGAAAATGATCCCTGCGGGTTTTCCCCGCAGAGGAATCCCCCGGAATCGCTGCAGAGTCCGAACCACGGGGACGAACCAGCCCTCGGTCCGGGTGCCCCGCGCCGCCGGCGAGCCGGGACGCTCCTTCCCCACGGCGCTGGCTCGCAAACCGGGCTCTTTACTGTGGGAGCACACTCGATTAAACACAACAGCTTTGTTGTAGCTATTCATTCCTGGTAGGAAACTGTAATGGTTCACTGGGAAGCTGCGAGTCACAGCCAAAGCCGYCTTGGCTCTGAGCAGCTCCGAGTTCGCAGCTTGGGGCCAGCCCTCCTCGGCTGCGATCGGGAAGGAGGYTGCGCTGGAAGCATTCGCTTTCCGCCCGGGTGTCTGTGCAGCGGCGGCTCAAACCTCTGTCGGAACAGAGCTCCGGCAGTCGACACTGCCGAGGAGCCGCCCGGAGCGCGGCCTCCGCGCGCGGGATGCCCGGGAAGCGCRCGCGCTTGGGCAGCGACATTCCCGGCCACACAGGAGCCGGGAGCACGAGGGCGCCCGGAATTGGGCAGAATGCCGGGACTGAGCCTGGGGGTTGATCCCAGGGAGGCCAGAGAGCAGCTGAAGAGAATCCAGGACAGCAGATTCCCAGCCCAGGTCKAGCTGAACAAGAGCTGCCCCTGGGAAGGGGAACACTGGGAAAGACGAGGCAAAAGGGCTGGTGGGCAGAGCGTCCCAGGCTCAAGCTGCTGCTGGCCCACGGTGCTGTCCCCAGAGCCTTGCCCCTCGGCACGGCGCAGCCAGCGCGCTGGAAGGACGAGGGTTTCTCAACAGCGTCGCGCAGCCTGGAGCGCCCCAGTGAAACCTCCTTGAAAGCAGCAGACACCCAGGGCTCAGTTCCTGGTAGCTCAGCAGCCTCCTGGCCCCCATGGAGGGAAGGGAAACAAGCCAAGGGGAGGAATAAACCTCGAGATTCCCTTTTGCTCACAAAGGGCCAGAAGAGCCGCCAGCCTTGGCAAGGGCTTTGGCACTGGAGGARCAGGACCCGAGGTGGTCCAAGGGCCGCAGAGCCCGGAGCTCTGGGGCTCAGCAGCTGCCAGGAGCASCAGGAGCCGCAGGAAAAATAGGGGTTTGGGGAGGAAAAAAGCGTCCCGTGGTGAGCGGAGGAGGGCAGGCCGGCCCCTGCTTCCTCCGCAGCGCCGCCGTCCTCTGCCTCGCGGGCAGGGACCCCGCTGCTCGCGGGGCGCCCGGYGGGGGGCTGGATCCGCACGTCCCTGCCGGGCGCGTTCCCGCCGGCTCCGGCTCCGGAGGGAAGGTCGCCCTTGGGGCCGGCTCCGAGCGGAGCCGCAGGGCAGCGCGGGGGCAGCGCCGGGGCGGCCGCGGGAGCCGCTCCGCCGGCCGCGCAACGCGAAGGTCACGGTGCAAAACACGGGCACGGGGACAGCGCGCCGCGGCCGAGACCAGGCGCACGGAAGGAGGGAAAGGGAAAAAGCTCCCCCGGGAAAGCGCGCGCCAGCGGGACGGGGCCCGGCTTACCTGGCCAGGCGAGCAGCGCGCCGAGCAGGAGGCAGCGCAGCGGCGGCGGCGGCGGCGCGGCGGGGCCGCCGGCTCGCAGCTCCATGGCTCGCTGCGCCTGCGGGCAGAAGGGAGCGGCGTCAGAGCGAGCGCGGCTTCGGGGCGCCGATGGGAAAGGAAACTGCCCTCGTTGGCCCCAAAATGAGGAAGGAGGGCAGGGCCCCCCCCGCGCCGCGCCGCGCCGCCCGCGGGCGCCGGGCACGTACACGCGGGGAGGCGGCCGCGGCCCCGCGCGTCCCCCCGCGCCGGGACCCCCGCGTCACCTTGGCCGTGGCGCCGCAGTGGCGGCTCCCGCGCGCTGGCACCGCGGCCGTCCCCGCGCGCCGCCCCCCGTCGCCGTTGCCTAGCGCTGGGGGGACTGCGGGGCCCCCCCTCCGCTGCCGCCCGCCGGCCCCGCGGCCGCGGCGCCCCGCTCCGCTCCGGTGGCCTCGGCAGGGCCCCGCTCCGCTCCGCACGCGCGGGGCTCTCTTAAGGTGGGCCGCGGGAGTTACCGCCCCGGCCTCCCTGCGCGGGGGCTCTGGGATGCACAACCCCCCCCCTTGCAAAAAGTCCTGCATTTCTGCACCTCCTGCAGCGGCCCCTGGTGCAGCCGATGCCCCGGGCGCTTCCCTGAACCCTGGGGCAAGGGGGACCCCGAGCGAGCGGCAGGAAGGGGCCAGGCCCAGGGAAGGGCCGATGCGGAGCCTCCGGTGCGTTCCTGGCACAGGGAGGAGAGGGCTGCAGCCATCCCCCCCCCCCAGGGCCGCAGGCTTCCTGTGCGGCTGCGGTTTCCGCACCGCGTGGCCGGGGCTCCGGGTGCCACCCCGGGAGGCTGCGGCCGCGGCGCGGGGCTCTGCGTGCTCCAGGGCACGGAGCGGGATGGAGGAGCCCGAGCGCTCCCGAGGCAGGACCCCGGGCACGGGGACAGCCCGGCGTGGGCGCCAGGTCCAGCGCGGCGGGCAGAGAGGCCAGGCGGGCGCCAGCACCGCGCGGGTTTGGGCAGCCCGGGACGTCCCCTCCGTCTCCGCGGGGGGAACAAAGGCGCCTCTCAGGGCGGCGCGGGGAGACACTCGGCGCTCTGTGCGGCRCAGCCCCCTGCACTGAGGGGGCCTGTGCCGAGAGGGGACACGAGGGAGGGAGGGAGGGAGGGGGCCGCGCGACACGTGTCCCTGCGCCCAGGTCCCTCCCAGGTCCCCCCGGCGGCRCGGCCTCCCCGCTGGACACGGCCCCGTGCAGCCCTGCGCGCTCCATAGGGCAGGCGGACGCTCGACCGCAGCGCCCCAGGCCCTGCTCCCTGCGCTGTCACCTCCGGTTAGGCCTCCCCGTCCACGAGCACCAGGGATATCTCAAGAGACTCGGCGCTGTGGATCTGCGCCCGGCGCCAGCCCGGCACGCGCTGCCCYCCGCTGCAGCCAGCCCCGGCACCACGGGCAGGGCTGGGACACGGCCGCAAAGCAGCCGCGTTGCCTCCGTTCCCCCCTTCGTGCAGGGGGGCACGTGCTCCCGTGACGGGGACAGGAGCCCCCGGCACCGGGACGAGCTCTGCTTTGCAGAACCCCCGGGAGCAGGAGCCCGCCGGGATGTGGCAGCCCTTCCCCGGGGCTCAGCCCTCCCAGGTGTCTCCGCATGGCAGCAGAGCCCTGGAGGCCGGGCAGCCTCCCGGGGCTGCTCTCCTGCTCCATGCGGAATGCCAAGGAAACCGGTTTGGGGGCAAGTACAGGGCCGGGACGTGGAGCTGGCACCGGCAAGAGCAGCCGCCGCGCGAGCAAAGCAAGAGCCTGGAGAAGCTCTGCCGAGGAGGCCGCGGGGCCGGGTGGACGGCGCCGCGGGAGCTTCCCGGGAGGAGCGGCTGCTGCTCCCCATAGGGAGCACACGGGCAGGGGTCCGGCTGCCTCCTGCGCGGCCCCCGGAGAGCAGCCCGGGGTGGTGGGTGCTCTGCTCCCCGTGCCCGGGAACGGGAAGGGAGCGGATTCGCGTTTGGAGCCAGGACACGGCCAGGAGCCGCACGGCCCTTCTGGGCGAGGGGCAGAGCGGGGCCTGGGAGAGCAGAGCGGTGCTGGAGGAGAGGTCCGTGCTCGGCCTCCCCAGGGGCCAGTCCTCGGGATGTCACCTCTGCGCCAGCACTGCCAGAGGCCCCGGGAGGCCCCTGCRGACCCCCCATCCACAGGGCACGTTGCACGGGACGCAGCAGCCACCCTGGGAGCCCGAGGGTCCCTCCCGCCTCCGAGTCCAGGGAAGCCCCCGGGATAAGCTGCAGAGCCGCAGGAAAGAAGGAGCAGAGCCCCAGGGCCGCGCAGCTCCGGGGCCGAGCTCCAGCAYGGGAGGCACATGCGGGATCACCCACGGCCCTCTGGAGCTGGGATAGCACCGGGAAGAGGGGAGCCCCATCCCGACAAGCACGCGGGTTGCAGGGAGCTGCCTCCCACCGAGCTCCGCAGCACCCGGCACGTCCCCATCCGTCCCCTTGTCCCATGGGTGGTGGCAGGGACCCGGTCACAGCAGGGCGAGGGGGCAGCAACCCTGGCACCYCCCGCCTCTCCCTCCACCAGCCGTGACCCGGGGATTCTTTTTTCCCCCCTTTCCATTAAGGGGAAAAACACRGAGCTGTGTCCTGGAATAAGCAGCAGCGACTGCACAGCTGATATTTAGGGCTTCCAGCACAACAAATGGAGCTTCAGCTTCATTAGGTCCCTTGCCAGCTTAGTCCAAGACATCGAGTACAGAGYGAGCTGAAATTAGTCCGTCTGACGGCAACGCGTAACAAGCAAGACGCCCACGCGGGGACGGGACCGGGATGGGACACGGCCCCAGGAATGGGGCTCCGGGTCCCTCCTTACCCACTCACCCTGGGCATCGCCAGCACCTGGAGCCAGGGGGAGGCTGCCCCGGCCTCCTCCTTATGTGGGAGAGGCCCTGGGGTGCAACGAGCTGCAGGTGCTCAACCGTGGCCCCCGGCAGCGCCGCCCCGGGCACAGCACCGTGCATGGGGGCTGCCCCACGAGGCTCCTCCTCGCCTGCTCCCGGGAATGCCACCGGCCCTGCCCGCGTCTGCTCCGCTGTGCCCGAACGCGGCCTTCCCGGGAACTGCCCGATATTCCTTCRGGAAGGGCCTTGTTGCTGGATTTAGGGTCCAAGATGTCTCAGCCGAGGGCCAAGCCGGGGGATTTGCCGTGCCCGGCACCGCGGCCGGGTGACAACGTGGGCGCTGCCATCACGGCCAGGCTGTGGGTCTGTGTCCCTAAGCACGTCCCGCCCCGTTTAAGCGGCGCTGGAGCCGGGATGAGGGGGTGTCCGTGGAGCCGGGGTGCTCGGCACCGGGAGCACCGGGGCGCGGGAATGGGCAGGGGCAGCCGGGCTTCCTTAACACCGGAGCGAGGGGGGAATTCCAGGCGGGCGGCGTCACAGCAGGAAAGGTGATTTACATCCTGCTGCCCCCGCCTGACCCGCAGGCGCTGGGAATTTGGGGCAGGGAGGAGCCGATGGAGGCACCGCGGGAGGGCGGAGGTGCCCGTTTCGCTCCCTGCTCCCATCAGTCCATCCTCCTGCTCCGGGTTATCGGGAGGAGGAGCCGGGGGGGCGATGGGGAGCGGGGGCTGCGCTGACCCCAGCACCCACCGTGGCCCTCGGCACCCGCCCTTGCCGCTGCCCTGGAGCGCGGCCGGCCGCCAGCGATACCCTCTTTGCTTCCTTCTGCTGCTTTTGCTCTGCCTTTTATTTCCTTTTCTCTTTTTTTTTGGCATCCTCTCCAGGTTTTCTGCTGAGTGGACGTTGCTGCTGCGGGCAAAGGGCGCGAGTGCCGGGGGCCATTGGGCTCCACTACGTTGGGCTCCACTACGGCCGCCTGCCGCTCCCGCCCGGCTCCGCGGGACGCGGCCGTCCCGTCCCGTCGCGTCCCCTCCGCGCGGGGCCCTTGCTCTGGTCGGGCCGCCCCGCGCTCCCCGTGCACCKAGCAGAGGGGCAGGCGGCGCGGCCGGCAGCGGGGGCTCCGGCAGCGGCTGCACCGGGAGCGCGCGGGGCCGCGCCGGGTTCTGCTCCGCTCAGCCGTGCGCTCCCGGCCCTGCCGGAGGCTGCTCCCGGCCCTGAGCGCCCGGGAACTCTTGCAAAACGCCCTCGCAACGTCTCGCTGCTTGCACTTTGCAGTCCAAAGGGCAACCCAAAGTGCGAGATCRACCGCGGCCCCGGGCGGCCGGGGGGGGATGGTGCTCGCGGCGTCCGCGCCGGTCCCACGGGCAACGGAGCGGAGCGCGGGGAGGGCTCCGGGCGCCAGGGGGGTCTGTGACGCGTCACCGGCTGCRGAAACGTGGCCAGGGATTATCCGGGAGCGCTGCTGACCTGAGGCACCTGAGCCGAGGGGAATGACGGCACCAGCCGAGAGCTGCTAAGCGGGGAGCGCGCGCAGGCGGGRAGCCCATACGTGCACCGTGTGTGTGCATGCACGTAAACACATGTGCAYGCACATGCATGCATGTATGCACACACACGTGCATGCATGTGCAGCAGCCGCTGCAGAGGCGCCATGGATCCCGGTGCACCGGGACGGGACAGGTCCCTCCGTGCTTGTCCTGCTGCCCGTCCCCATCCCTGGGCACCGGCGCCTCTGCCCCGAGCGGCGTCCCCGGTGCTCCGGGAAACCGGGGATGGTTACGGAGAATTCGCCTTGCCGGGGGCTCCGTTATTGTCACATGTTGCTATGGTGACCGGTGCCATTAGGAAAGCAAGCCCGAGCCCYGTGGAAGAGGGGGCTGTGTCGGGAGCGGCCGCTTGGGAGGGCGCCCGGCGCGGGGACGGCGCCTCGGGAGGCGCCTCCGGCCCCCGCTTCCCGCCGCGGCTCCTGCTCCCGCTCGCCAGCCCCGCTCTGGAGCTTTCCCTGTCCCTTCCCATCGGGGGGCGGCTGGGCCGATGCCCGTGCCAGGGCCCGTGGGCAAACACAGCCCGGGCGCTGCCCGCTCTGCCTCCCCGCGCCGGGTCCACCCCACGCCGGGTCCACCCCACGCCGGGTCCTCCCCACGCCGGGACCTCCCCACGCCGGGTCCTCCCCACGCCGGGTCCTCCCCGCGCCGGGTCCTCCCCACGCCGGGTCCTCCCTGCGCCGGGGCAGCACAAGCCCCCCGAGAGCCCCTCGCATCCCCAGGCCGCGGCCCCGTGCCCGCCCGCGGCCCTCCCGCTCGAGCGGTGCTCACGGGGCTGGAAAACCACCCACTGGGCTGGAAGGAGCGGCGGCTCCGAGTGGTGCAATTGGGGGGAATAACGAGGCGGGAAGCGGGATGCGGCCGAGGGCGGTTCCCATGACAACCCCATCCCCAAACTGCTTCTCGCCCCTAATAAAACCCTCCAATAACCGCGAGTTCCACCGAGGCCCACAAGGAACGACCGCAGGCAGCAGCCCGAGGCCCCACGCGCCTCCYTCGGCTCCGTCCCCGCTCCCGGGGGCCGTTCTGGAGGTGGCTCTGCCGGGCAGGGGACACGCGGCTCCCCCGGCAGCCCCGTGCCCTTCCCCACAGGCCCAAGGAGCTGCTCCCTCCGCGGGCCCCGCGACGCAGGGGACGCTGCGGCCGCCTGTGCCACTGCAGGGTCCCCACGGCACCGCGGGGACCCGGTGCCACCTCGGTGTCCCCACGGCACCGCAGGGCTCCTGCTGCTTTGGTCACYGCAGGGCCCGCAGGACTCCCAGCCCCTCGGGAGCTGCCGCAGGTCCCTGGTGCYGGTGGCCACAGGGACATGGACCCGGACAGGGTGCAGCCCCTGGGTGTCCCAGGGGACGAGCCTGGAGCAACGTGGAGCCCTGGGCAGCTGCTCGGGGCCAGGGTCCCCTCAGGGTCCCCTCCTACCCCATGTGGGACCGGCCCTTCCCCTCCCTCCCACTGCCTAGCCTGGGCTCCGGTGCTCCTACGTCCCCAGCCCCGCTCCCAGGAAGACCATTTTCCCGCTCCCCGGAAGGCCATTTTCCCGCTCCCAGGAACGCCATTTTCCCGCTCCCCGGAAGGCCATTTTCCCGCTCCCAGGAACGCCATTTTCCTGCTCCCGGGAAGGCCGTTTTCCCGCTCCCGGGCAGGACCCGCGTCCCCGGCCCCGCTCCTACCTGCCGGCCGCGCTGGGCGCTGCTGCTGCTTTCACTGCCGCACGCCCCGGGCTGCCGGCTTAAAGGATTTTCCCACAATAACCACCAAATCCCTCTCCTGGGCCGTAAGCCGCGGGCCTGGGCCCGGCCCCGGTGCCCGCCGGGCGCGCTGCTTTGCATGAGCCCTCGGCACACGGGATTCCCCGCCCGGCCCGCCGCGGCTCCAGAGGCCCCCGGTGCCCCCGGCTCCGACGGCGCCGCTGCCCGCGCTCCCTCTCCCCACGTGTTCCACACGGCGCCCACGGCCCTCGCTCGGGATTCCTGCCTGGGAGAAGCGGCGCCGCGGCCCGTGGGCCGGGACCAGACGTGTCCCCGGAGCCGCCACCGCGTCCCGGGATGGTCCCCGTCCCACTCCCACCTTTGTGGCCGGGGCACTGGGTGCCGCGCAGGACACGGTGCTGCCGCTGCAGGGACGGTGTCCCCAAGCTGTCCCCAAGGCTCCCCCGGGGCCACCATGCAAATCCTCCCCCGGCAGCGCCCGCCCGCGCGCGAGCCGGCCCCGCTGCGGCGCAGAGGCCGCGCGCTCTCAGCTCACTTCTCTATTTCGGTCTCATGGGGAAAAGAAAGAGAAAGAGAGAAAGAAAGAGAAGGAGCCCGGGCAGCGGCAGGGACCGGGAACCGGCACCGCGGGCTGCMKTCCAGGACYGGGAACCGGCACCGYGGGCTGCCTTCRAGGACCGGGAACCGGCACCGYGGGCTGCCTTCAAGGACCAGGAACCAGCACCGTGGGCTGCCTTCGAGGACCGGGAACCGGCACCATGAGCTGCCTTCCAGGACTGGGAACCGGCACCGTGGGCTGCCTTCGAGGACCGGGAACCGGCACCGTGGGCTGCCTTCCAGGACCAGGAACTGGCACCGTGGGCTGCCTTCGAGGACTGGGAACCGGCACCACGAGTTGCCTTCCAGCACCAGGAACCGGCACCATGGGCTGCCGTCCAGGCTGCTGGGCCCGGCCTGAGCACGTGGCCCTGCCCGGCCGCGAGCCGCCCTTGGCTCTGGGCAGCACGAAGCCGCCCGTGCTGCCGGTTCCTGGCACTGCCGGTGGCCGCTGCGACCACGGTGCTGGTGCGTCGGGGGCGGCAGCCCCGTCCCCACGAGYGCAGCCGCCCCTCGGTCCTCAGGCCCGTGGCAGGGCCGGCGCTATGGCCGGTGTCACCGCGCTGTCACCTGGACGCAGGCGTAGTCGGAGGCGGCRGCGGGGGCGGGCGGCTGGCGCGGCGCCGCGGGCGGGTGCCACAGCTCGGCGTAGTGAATGTCGGCGTCCGCCGGGGCGGCCCCCTGCCCGGGCAGAGCCGCACGTGGGACACGCGGCCGGAGCCCYGTCCGCGGCGCCGGGAGGGCCTTGCAAGGCCCCGGGGCTGCAGCCGCCGCCACCGGCTCCTACCTGCACGGCGGGGGCTGCGGCGGCAGCACCCGGCACGTGGGCGCTGGGGGACGAGAGGGACCGTCACTAGGGGCCATAGCCGCGCACGGGCCCTGCACGGCGCCCGGCCCTGGGCTGTGCGCGGCTCTGATCCAGGCAGCACAACCGGGATGGGGCCCCCGACCGAAGCTCTTCCCGGGCAGCGAGGGGCTGCGGGGGGCCACGCGTCCACGGGGGACCAACACCCGCCACAGGGACCAACCTGGCGCTGCCGCCACCTGCAAGGCCGAGGACAGGAGGGGTGAGCGGGACGGGCACCYGCCAGCACCCGGCACCCACCCAGCCCAGCTCACCTGCCCGACGACACCGGTAGATGCACAGGGCCGCGAGGAAGATGAGGAGGAGGAGGGAGAGCGTCGCAGCAGCCGCGGCCACCGCCATGCTGGGGAAGGGGCTCCTCTCTGCACGGACTGGGTGTCAGCGCCGGCACGGAGCACCACGGGGCCACCGACACCCACGCTCACCGTGCACGGACACGGTGGTACCGCCGACACCCACGCTCACCGTGCACGGACACGGTGGTACCGCCGACACCCACGCTCACCGTGCACGGACACGGTGGTGCCGCCGCCGGAGCAGGCCACCTGGTCCTCCTTGTCCGCCCGCTGCTTCACGCAGTAGTAGGTGCCGGCGTCGTCGAGGCGGGCGTCATGGATGTCGATGGTGAAGTCGGTGTTGGAGCCGCTCGCGGCGCGCGCCACGCGGGGCTGCGAGCTCCTCTGGTYGTAGACGGTGTGATTGCGGCCGCCCGACGCCTTGAGCCACCTCACGGCTCCGGCCAGGGCGTCCCCGGACACGGTGCAATGCAGCCTGAACGTCTCCCCCACCAGCACGGTCAGCGTGGTCTGCGGCTGCCGCAGCTCCACGCGGCCGCCCGGCCCCGCAGCGGCACCTGCGGGCGACCGGCGCGGGGCCACGTGAACGCGCTGCCCGCCAGCTCGGCGGTGTTTGCACGGGAGCTCCCTGCCCGCCAGCTCGGTGCTCTTGGCGCATGGGAGCTCCCTGCCCGCCAGCTCGGTGCTCTTGGCGCATGGGAGCTCCCTGCCCGCCAGCTTGGTGCTCTTGGCGCACGGGAGCTCCCTGTCGCTCGGAGCCGTGGCCGCTCCGGGTGCGGAGCCGGCACCCCCGTCCCCGCGCGGGCCCCGCACCGCTGGTGGTCATGAGGTCGGTGCCCGGGGACAGCGGGGCCGGGYGCCCGACTCACCTGCCAGCGGGGCCGGGCAGAGGCTGAGCAGGTGCAGGAGGAGGAGGAGGAGCGGGGCCGCGGCRGCCGCCTGCAGAGCCATCGGCGCCGCCGACCCTTTCCGCTTTGGGAGAGGGAAAGGAGAAGCTGCGCAGGAAAGGGAGGCGAGCGGAGCCTGTGCCGCCCCCAGCGCCGTGCCAACCCCCACCCGCGCGGCCCGCCCGGGCGCTGTGGGGCTGCGCGGGGGTCCCCTGTGCTGCGGGCGCCCCAGCACGCGCCCCGAGGCCGGGCAGGCCCTGCGTGAGCGGCTGGGAAYGCCGGCGCCACTTCCCTTCCCGCTCTGCGCAGCACGGACGATGGCCTGTGGCCAGGGGGGTGCGCTGGGCTGGCGGCACCGTGGTTTGGATCCCCGGCTGGCACGGACACTGCGAGCGGCGGGGGCACGAAGGCCTGCGGGGCTGCAAGGATGCTGCAGGGCTTCATGGCTGCAAAGCTCCTGCATGGCTGCAAAGCTGCATGGCTGCAAAGCTGCTGCATGGTGACAAAGTTGCTGCAGGGCTGCAAGGTTGCTGCATGGTTGCAAAGCTGCAGCATGGTGGCAAAGCTGCTGCATGGCTGCAAAGCCTCTGCAGGACTTCAAAGCCAGGGCCAGGCTGCAAAGCCACCGCGGTGCCACCTCGCATGACATGGGCTCGGCGGCCCGCAGAGCTGGCCAGGACGTGGTCCTGTGACTCACCGTGGCGGAAGCGGTTTGGAAACCCTCCGGGCTTGCACGGTGCTGGCAGGGGAACTTGCGCCGCTGCCAGATCCTTCCTTCCCCATTTGGAACAGGTTGGGGCCGGAGGCTGCCGGAGCAGGACAGGGCTCTGGCCATGGCGCTGCCTCCTGCCAGGCTCCTGCTGCTGCTGCTGCTCCGCAGGGTCCCAGGTGAGTGTCCCGACGGGGCTGAGGGTCCCGGCGGAGCTTCCCGGCGGCTCCTCTCCCGCCTGCTCCGCTCGCTCCTGGCTGCCAGTGCCCGCGCGAGGGGCGGCCTCGCTCCGGGCCTCGCTCCGGGCCTTGCTCCGGGCCTTGCTCCGGGCCTCGCTCCGGGCCTCGCTCCGGGATGGCCTCGGCTGGCCCCTCGCGCCGCCCCGGCACCGTCGCAGGCGCCGCTCTCGCTGCGCAGGTGCCGCTGCCCAGGTCGCCGGGGGCCTCCAGGTGCTGCAGCCCCAGGACGAGGTGTCCGTGTCCACGGGGACGACACTCACGCTGCAGTGCACCGTGCTCGAGGACAAGGTGGTGGGATCCATCAAGTGGCTGAAGGATTCGGGAGGAAGGAACGAGACCGTTTATGACCAAAAAGGCTCCGGGCACCGTGCGACCAGGATAGTGAACAGCTCCGACACAAACTACGACATCAGCATCAGTAACGTGCAGGTGGAGGATGCCGGGACCTATTACTGCGTGAAGTTTAAGAAGGGAGACTATCAGGACGAGGTGTTTTTGTGGGGAAAGGGCACGAAGGTGCTTGTGAACGGTGAGTGGAGCCCTGGGCCCCGTCCGCCCGG
>PTEX01000319.1:190146-226765 GCA_003342815.1 Eudromia elegans
GGGGGCGCCGGGCACCCACCCCGCGCTCTCCTTGCAGCTCGCCCTGGCCAGCTTCTACGAGGACGGGGGCGACGACGACATCCTGACCCTTCCCCAGCCCGCCGCCAGCTCCGGGTCCAGGGGCCCGGCACCCAGGTGCGTGAGCGGCGCCTCCTGCTCCTCTGCTCGGCCGGCCCTCGTAAAACTGAGGGGGAAATCCTTGCTTTATCCWTGTGCTGTATCCAAAGCGCTGGTGTGCGTGGGTTTTACCGGAGGAGGCCTCTGTGCGTTTTGATCCACCTCACCTTATGTGGCCCTTGAGGAATTGTGAAACCATCAGCGTTTTGCATCCTGGGCTCCGTGCTGTTGCTCAGCTCGCGCAGTGATCAGTTAGGATGGCTTGCCTCATAGCTCAGGGAAAAACTTGATTTCTGCTCTGGAGCTGGAAGACAATCCGTAGGTAACTGATTTTGTAGGTACCCTTTTGTTCAAGGAGACTGGATCTCCCCGGGAAAAAATATTCCATAATTTTGTGTGACACCGTCTCTGGCTAGGCCTGGCTTTTCATAAAAAAAAAAGTTGACGTGGCCATACCACACCCTTGGGAAATACTGTCCCAGCTCAGAGAGAGGGGGCATGTGGAAAAACAGCTACGGAGAAAATTCCATACTGCAAAATATCCTCTACCTTGGCTTGGATGGCAGGGTAGGAAAGAGCCAAGCTAACGCGCTGCGTGTGTCCAGGGGCTTTTCCTGTGTGCTGAGGCTGACCTGCTTCGGCTTTGATTCGCAGTGACCATCGGGTGACATCGTTCAGAGACCTTGTTCACGCRCAGGAGGATGATGATGAAGAGGAAGAGGGACAGCGGTAAGTTTTCTGYTAGAGACTTAGACCTGTGGCTTTTGTCTCTGTCCTCGTGCAATGGTTTGCCACTTGTCTGCGGGCACTTTTTTTTTTTTTTTTTAAGTGGGTTTAAATTGATTTGAAAKTTCTGTAGTGGAGAATTTTGGGCTCGATGCAGCAAAATTGGTCAATGCAAAGTCTGTGCTCCAGGGTGTGACTGGCACTTCTGTACCAACCTCTGCTTTCCTCCCTGAGTTGTGCTGAGAGGGCTTGAGATGGAACGTGGAAGCCCTAAAATAAGAAGAGAAGAAGGTCATGAGCAACATTTGGGTCTGTAGAGAACACATGTGGGAAAATTACAGGGATCCCTTGTTCTTTTTGCTTATTAGCTTTCCTTTAAAGTGCAGTTTAAGGGGAATATAAGGGCTAAGGAGATGGAAAGGAAAAATGTAGGTCCCTTTTCCGCAGAATTTTGCCCTTTTAAAGTGTTCTAGTGGGGATGTTTTCAACAGTGTCAGCTGTGAGTAGTTAAGTACACTTAAGGTTAACATAGGAGGTAATTTCATGAGGCTGATACCTATCCCAGCCACCTCAGGTGTATGATGTGGACTTGCTCTTTAACTGTAGAAAAAATGTGTGTCTTCCCTCAGAATTGTGTTTGGATGTGACCTATATTCCTCTACCTTAGAGAAGAGCTAAAAAAAGGTATCAGCAAGTCGAAGATCTGCAGAAATTCATTTAGGAGTTAACAATAGAGCTGGTTCTAGAACTTGAAACTGAGCTCTGCTGAGCTGTACCCTCTCCCTAGGCCTGACGGAGCTGAGGGTTTGGGATTACTTTGGTGTTGCTGATAAGGGTATAATTTCACAAAATGCTGTGTTGATAGACTGTTTAAAATTCTGTAATTCCTAACTAATGTAAGYGACTGCACTAGAAGATATACTGGAAATAACCAATATTTGTGCATCGGAGCTGTTTCATTAAGCTGTCCAAAAATGAGCAACCATATCCTGGCATGAAACTGCTGGGTCCTCTCGCGCGTGTCCTGGAACCACACGAGTCCGTGTGGAAACAGCAGCCTTACCCAGAGGAGCTGTGCTTTCCGTGCAGGTTTTATGCGGGAGGCTCGGAGAGAAGCGGACAGCAGATTGTCGGCCCTCCGAGGAAGAAGAGTCCCAACGAGCTGGTGGAAGATCTCTTCAAAGGAGCCAAGGAGCACGGCGCCGTGGCCGTGGACCGGACGGCCAAGAGCAGCGGTGAGACCAGCAAGCCCAAGGTGAGGAGCAATGAGTTTGTTCTTTCTTTCCGTGTTTCCCTTGTTCCCCAATGGTGGGATCTGCTCGTCGTTGCCCTCCTCTCTAGGGCTGCTGAACCCTGGAATTTTCTTGAACCAGCTRAGTCTGGAGACCTGATAGTGCAGCTCTAGCTTAAGTGCCTCAGTAGCAGGAAAAGCCACTTAGTTGTGTCAGCGAGTTCAAGGTGSTCATTGTGTCTGTAGGATAACGTGTGTTGCTGATGCTATGAAGCCCCTGTTTATTCAGAGCAGTACCAGGGAAAAGGGAATTAGGCTGTTTTCTGGCCATTTATTTTTCTTTAGACTTTGTCTGCCTCTCTCTTGCAGCCGTTTGCAGGGGGAGGGTATCGCCTTGGGGCTACTCCAGAGGAGGAGTCTGCCTATGTGGCCGGAGAGAGGAGGCAGAACTCTGCACAGGATGTGAGTATCTCTGGTTTTGTAGGTGTCACTCGAGCGATTTCTGTCCTTCAGCTGCAGTGCTTGAGAGCAGAGACTTATAAAGCTGGATAAGAAAAAAATAGACACTTGTGTCTTAAGTGATTTTCTGATGAACTTCTAATGAAGAACCTGGACGTKCTTTAGAGTTACAGGAATCTTGCTCTCAGCCTCTTCAAGATCAATTATCCAAGTAGTGAGCAAAGAGTGCTGGGCAGTGAAGTCTTCCTCTGAGGACTTGCAGAGGTTAGAGCCCCCATGCGAGGTGCTCTCTTGTTTGGCTCATGAGCAAATGTCCACTTTGACCTTGGCATGGGCTCCTTGCTGAACATGCTCTTGATTATTCTGCTGTGTTTATCAAAAAGTGAGCAGTGCCATCACCTTCTAGGAATTCCTGTGACTTGTATAGCCGATGCCTCTTGTGATCTGCATGGTAATTGCACTGACCCAGAGGAACCTTGCTGGAACCTGTCTGCAGCCTGAAACCGGTCTGCTGCTCAGCAGCTTTGCACTTTGCTTCTGACTGTTGTTCTTGCTAAGGTTCTTCAGCAGCTGATTGTTGTGTTGGGGCCATTGCAGGTGCACGTTGTACTGAAGCTGTGGAAGAGCGGATTCAGTCTGGACAGCGGAGAACTGAGGAGCTAYCAAGATCCATCCAATGCCCAGTTTCTGGATGATATCCGCAGAGGGTAAGCAGGGAGAGAGAGGAGAGGCTCTCTGGTGAAGTGAAGGCATTCCTGGAAGTAGGGTGCTCAACTAGTAGTGTATCTCACTTGCCCTTTCTTGGAGGGTTTCCAGATGGGAAACTGTCAGTGCGGGAGGATTTGAAGACATACTTTATCTGAGTGGGAAGTAGCTTTGGTTTGTGTGGGGCTTTGAGCATTTGAAGTGAACAAACAGGCTTYGCATATTTGAGGTGACAATTCTGATGCGTCACAAAAAGGCCAGTTGGTCCTGGCTAGAGCCTGGGTGAGGCAACCTTTAATTTGTGTCAGGTGGAAAGTATGTGTCTGCCCTCAGCTAAGCACGAATACACTGTGATTCCTGAAAGCTCAGAGGGCTGTGGTCGCCCCTGACCTTGTGGCTGGCGCTGCCTCTCTGCTCCGCAGTCCCGATTCAACCTGGGYAGATTCCTTGTGATGCTCTCCCTCYGCAGGGAGGTCCCGGCGGAGCTGCGCCGGTTAGCGCGGGGCGGACAGGTGAACCTGGATATGGAGGATCACCGCGATGAGGATTATGTGAAACCTAAAAGTGTCTTCAAAGCTTTTACTGGAGAAGGACAGAAGCTGGGCAGGTGAGAAGGCAGCAGCCCTGGACTGGTGTGCCAGGGACCCATGAAAGTCCTTTGAGAGCTCTGGTGGGACGAGCCTGTGGATCTCTCCTTCCAAGGAGAAGCCGCATGATGCAGGGGGTGCCCCGCAGAGGAATCGGGGCGCGGGAGGCCTCAGCCCTTCCGGGCAGGAGGCAGGTCTGCAGCTGAAGCTGTGTCATCAGGCCACGYGGGAGGGTGTCTCACAGTCATCAGACGCTGTTCCCGTGGGAGGCAGTAGAGGTGAAACCCTAGATAGGTGCCTGCTGACCGGTGACATTAGTAGCYGCTTCCTGCGGTCGTCATCCGGCGCCTCTGCGGCTCACGCGGTGTTGCTGGGATGGGAGCCCTGGTGCTCGGGCCCTGCAGGCAGTGGGCTCGTGTGCCTGGCTGCAGCCCTGGGGCTCGGCACGGGTTGTAATGGCTCTGCTTGTGTCCTTCTGTTCCCAGCACTGTTCCCCAGGTGATGGGCACCAGCTCACCAGCCCAGCAGGCAGAGAACGAAGCCAAAGCCAGTTCTGCCGTCAGTATTGATGAGTCGGAGCCCATCACCAACATTCAAATCCGTCTCGCTGACGGCGGGCGACTGGTCCAGAAATTTAACCACAATCACAGGTACAAAGGCAACAGGAAACACAGGTTACTAACTGGCAAGGCGTGAATGACACTGCGAACTGTGCACAGCTGGAGCAGATGTTAAAAGCCTGGCTGGCCTGCCAAAGGGAGCTCTGGGGATCCTTCCGTATAGGTGAATAGGAACAAACTTATTGCGGGGTTTTAAGACAGTTGTTAACTGTTGGAAGGATGGGGTTTGCTTTCTGGATAGTGATGGATTGTAGCTGGTGATAACTGTATCTGAGAGCTTCAGTGTTACCAGTGTAACTTTCCTTAAACGTCAGCTGTAGGAAATTGAACTAGTCTAAGCACTATAGAAGTTGTGGGGTAGTTAGGAGTTTGATCCAGCTCTTCTGACTTGAAACTGAGGCTTTTCCACTGGGCTGTTCCCTGTGTGGCCCGGAGCTCAGGGAAATGCCTGTAAAGCAGGTAGCTTCCCTTGGCTGAGCCAGGCTGGCTCTCTAGTCCCTTGCTTCATCACACTTGTATCCTGAAGCTGTTCTCCTCCAGCTGATCCTGGAGAGCCTGGGTGTCCTCAAGCGTTCCGTGAACAAGAGCAAGAAGCATGCTAAAGGGTTACAACCCCCTCCTTCAGCCCTCTTCTACAGGAAATAGATCCRGTGTCGCTGTTGCAGCTACTTTGAGGGCTGGGATCACCTAGGTTTCTAGCTGAGGTGGTAGATTTGCTTGGCTGTGGCCTCTGCTGTTAGCTGGGAAGCAAGTGCAGCAGCTGCAGGGCTGTATGTTCTGGGAAGGGGCGAGTTTGGGCTCTTGCCATGCACTCCTGCAGAGCGAGAAATAACAGCATTGACCTTGTGTGTCTGATCCCTTCGCACAGGATCCGCGACATCCGGCTCTTCATAGTAGATGCGCGGCCAGCGATGGCTGCCACCAGCTTCGTCCTCATGACCACCTTCCCGAATAAAGAGCTGACGGATGAGAACCAAACCCTGAAGGAAGCCAACCTGCTCAACGCCGTCATCGTGCAGCGGTTGATATAAAGGAACCCGCCTGCTGCCAGGCGCCYGCCCGCCGTGCGCGGCCCTCGTCCCGTCCCGCGCGCTCCTGTGCAGCACTGGCTCGCATCTCCTCGTAGCGCTGGGTTCTTAGGTCTTGGTTGGACTTTTTTTTCTCTTTAGTTGCATTTCCTATGTTTTTTTTTTTTCTTTTTGGTGATGATCAGTGGACTTGAAAATAAATAAACAAACCAGTTTTGAAAGGAGCTGCAGCCTATTGTGCCCCAACCTCTCCCTTGGGAGTTTATTTACCTTGTAGATTGTATTAATACCCTTTTTTTAAAGGGGAGGAAGGTAGAGGGGAAGGGAGCAGTCTTCATCTAGCCAATTAACTGCTTATAGCAATCTGTTACTCTTCCCTCTCCCCTAAGGGCTGCTGCAAAATACTCTATTTTCACACATTAAGTATCCTAAGTGTGCACGGTTGCCAGGATCATGGTGACAGTCCTGTAAGCACCTTGTGGGGCACCTCTGACCCAGCTGTGGTTGTTTAGAGCAGGGAGAGAATGTGGATGTGTCTTCCTAGAGGGAAAGTTCTGCCTCTGCTTCCCTCAGCAGAGCTCCCCTGGGTTTCCTTGCAGGATCCCCCTCCTCTGGGCCCTTTCTCCGTAGCCCGGCTGGACTGTTCGCAGCTTTAATTTGCTCTGTTGCTTTTCTTGGAGAAACACAACTTGCTGCTGACTCTTCTCCAAGAAGGCACAAGGCTGAAGGAGCGTGGAGCGATTGAGAGGCAAACCGTGTCCTTGCTGGGAAAGCAGAGAGGTGGTGTTTTAAAAGCTGAATTAGCAGGCTCTTGAGAAGAGCTCAGGTGAGGAATCGGAGTCTGTAGGATGCTGTGATGTATTTCCTTCCTGCAGCGGAGTGCTCACAGGGCTGGCAAAGAACCTCTTTCCTGTGAGGGCGACAGAGCCCTGGCGCAGGTGCCCAGAGAGGCTGGGGAGGCTCCTTCTCGGAGATCTTCCAACCCGCCTGCTGCCGCCCTGTGCCGCATTCTCTGGGTGTCCCTGCTGGAGCAGGGGGTTGGACTAAATGATCTCTAGAGGTCCCTTCCAACCTCAACCATTCCATGACAGCTGCAATTCTCCAGCTTTGGTCTGTTCYACTGGTCGTGTGTTGGGCTCAGGTYGGTGTCTTTCTTTGGAGCAGGATCCTGGTGGGGGGAGTCACCCCTCCTGTGGGAAGGGCCTGGTGGCCCTGGCTCTGCTCGGGCACTGTGTGGTGCCTGTGAGATGCCCCCTCGTGTCGCGCTGTGGCACTTTGTCCGCAGGGGCCTTGTCCCAGCCTGTGCCGCGGAGCAGGACCCCGGGGCTGCGCTCGGCTCCAGGCAGCGGCTGCGCTGAGCCCAGACCCCTGGTGAAGGGGCTGCTCAGGTGGGTGCTCCATGTCCCGGCTCGGCCCCGTGCGCTGCAAGATCGCCCCACGAGTGCTCTGAAGCCTCCACAGCCTCCCCATGGTGTGAGCAGAGCACAGACACGCATGTGTTGTCCAGGGCAGGGCCCGCAGGTCGGACAGGTTCAGCACGAGGAACTCGCTTGGCTGGATGTGTTAATACGAAAGAGCTGGGGTAGGTACCAGACCTGAACAAGGGCATTTTTTATAGGAGTTTCTCTACTGACAGTTGAATTAACTCATGTTTTTTTCTTTTTTTTTTTTTTTTTTTTTTGTTAACTGGATATATAATGTGTATAACAGCAAATTTGTAAATTATTGTGAAAACAATCATTAAAAACATGCAAAAGAGGAACGTGATGTTTGACCTTCTCTGATAGTGGCTGCCATCTGTTACTGTGGCCGGCGACGTGTGCGCCCACGCCGGCTCTTGTGCTTTGGGCTGTGCTGCCAGCTCGTGYGCTGCTTCCCCGGGGTTACCTGTCTGCAGCAACACCGGGTTTGAAGATTTGGGCAGCATTTTTAAAGCYGTGCTGGGTGACGCTGGGGTCTGCYGCRTCGTCTYATGTGGTGTGACCGCTTAGTTGTCTGCGATCCAAATAGTTGGAGGACGCTTACTTTGCTTTTCCTCATCAGAGGAGGTCTTGCTCCCTTCTCTCCTGACCTTTCTTTCCCTGTGTGCCGTTTTGGGGACCTAGGACAACACCTTCAAGGTTGCTGGGCAGGATGTGGCCCTAGGGCCAGAAGGAAAGTCTATCTAACAGGTAAGAAACGGTTCCTCTCTTGTTCCTGCTTTGGTCTGTTGGTGGTTTCGGATGACTGAGGAGGTGTGYGGCTGGTGCTCGTGATCTCTGGCCCCATGATTAAATGGGAATTGGCAGCTGGAAAGCCACGGACTCCCTTGAGCCTTCCGCTGCACAGGTGCTGCTTGGCGAGGGGAGGTTTCAYGGGCAGGTTGTCTATCGGAGGGCAGTGTCTATCCTAGGCAGCGGGGCGGAGAGGCGGCAGCTCCCGCTGCTGGGCTGGTTCTCTGCCACGAGAAGTGAATTTTGTGCTTGAAGCCGGAGGGTGGCAGTGCTGCAGAGAGGCCGCTCTGCGCAGGGGCCGTTCTGGTGCTCGGGGCCTTCGCAACTGTCTGCGATGCTGCCGCCGAGGCGTCTTCCTTGTTTTCGTAAGTAATGAGAAGCCCTTATCTCCCGGGGAGCAGGTCGGCTCCGTCCTGCTGCCGGGCTATCTAAACCCTGCCCGGGCACAGCACCGAAGCGGCATCAGGAACCAAGATAGGCCTATCTGGCCCGAGAGCCTGCAGCGGCGGCGGGAATTGCTGCGCCTGGAATCTGCTCTGTTCCGTTTGTCTCYCTCCACGCAAAGCAAACTGTAGAGCAAAAGAAAAAAAAAATCACCAAGACTTCCTAACATTACTAATAGGGATGGAATAACGCACCAAAACACGCCAAAGGAAGAAGTGGAAAGAGATGCAGTGYTTTACTCCAGGCCATGAGCAGCCCTGCTTGTCACTTGTCTGCTCTTGGATGTTTCCCTCTACCTTGCCCTGGCAGGAGGGTAAATCTGCGTTTCTGACTGCCACAGTTTGGAATTATTGTTAGTGAGTTTACTTGGCTTTCTCTGTAGTAAAACCTCCTTTTTTTATCATTTTCTGTAACAGTCATAGTCTGAGATTGGGCTTTCTAAAACTAACATGTGTGCTCTGTTCTGCCTATAGAAGTGTCTCCTCTTCCTCCTGTCCCTGGGAATGTTTTTCTTTGGAATTGTTCTTTTTTGATCGTTCTCCTACCGCGCTACTCTGCCTGCCRTGCTCTTTCCCACGCGTCGGAGTGAGGGCAGTGCTTGATGTCACGTGCAAGAACTCGTTCCTTTTTTCCCCTTTTTCCAGTCCCGGGCTGTTTTGCCTGTGGCTGGTGTCTGTCACTGCACCCGAGGGCTTCTCTTTGGACGCTGTCCTTCAGCAGCCCTGCTCTTCTCCGGGCACTGCCGGAATCGCTTCCTCAGATTGCCTCCGTTCGTGCATAGTTCATTGTTTCCTCCTCTTCCTTTCCACATGTCCTGCTGGCTAGATTCGAGCTCCTGTGCTTTCTGATAGCACTTCCTCACAAAAGGCTGTTTTGCACMGTTTCCTGTGAATTTTCCTCCCACCAGTCCGATCTGTTCTGCATGGGCAGCTGGCTTGAGGGATGGTGTCACAGCCAAGTAATGCCAAGTGCTCATGGTCGTTATTGGAGCCTCCCTCTCCATGACGGGAGGACCTGGGATACCTGCACTGATGCCCTGGGCGAGGGCCAGCCCCTGTTGGGGACAGTTGTTCCCTGTTGGCCTGTGTGATGGTAGTCTGAAAGCAAGACACTGCCACCCCCTTACAGCCTCCACACGGTCTTGTCCCTGTTGGTGAACCAGGATGTTTATCGATGGAGATCGGTAGCCTTAAATGACAGACTGAATTAAACAATGTCGTCGTTGTTCTTAGCAGGTTGTGGTGCTCCATRGGTGCTTTTATCACAAACGCTCGGYGGCACCACCCGAGGACGCTGGTGGAGTCACTCGAGGCAAAGCTGGGAAGCCCTCGGAGCCCCCGGCTCCCGGCGGGGCCCGTTGCCACGTGCAGGTTCCTGGTGAAGCCTCTCGGCTGCTCTYGCACCTCGAGACTCGAGCCCACCCTCTTGGAGGGTAAAGAGGTTTTTCCTCTAGAGAGGTTTTTCCCAGGGAATCCCATATTTCCCAATTTACACACTTCCACAGCTGGTTGTACACCCCTGATCATACAACACGCCTGCATCTTTGGCCGCTGAACGGTTCCTGGGTCAAGCGCCTCTCAATTTACCGATTCGCCACCACCTGAGCGGCTCGCTGCACTCCTGAACGCTGACCTTGTTTTCCGCTCAGCCCTGTCTGCGCTCGGCCTGTCCACCCCAGCGCTGGCAGTCCGTGAGCAGGTTCCAGCTCCTGCTGTTTACTCAGGTACGTTGCATCGCGCTCTCAGGGTTATTCCCTCCCGGCTACAGCAGCAGCTGCCCTTGCCCTCCCTCCACGTGTCCGCAGCGCTCGCACGGTCATCCCTGCCCATCCGGCGCAGGGAGGCCACTGCCGAGGGGGATCCAAGAGCCGCCGGCCACACTCGGAGCGTCCAAGGGCGGGCAACCTCCAGGGGACTCGCTGGTGGCACGAGACCAACCGCTGCCACTGTGGCCGGTGCCAAAGAGCTCTGCTCTGTGGGTGGGAGGCRTCTGTCAGCAGGCTCCCTTGCCCAACGGCCCCTCTTTGGGTCACAGGACCCTGAGAAAGGCTGTTTCGCCTGGCTCGCGTTGGGATTGCTCGAATTGTGTGTTCACAGGGCCGCAGATGCCTTGAGATGAGCCCTCGTGCCCATGCAGAGGAGAGGGAGATCCTGGGCAAGGACRTGCTGCAGCACTCGGGCTTTGTGTTTGTGCCATGGGAAAAAACGGGTTCAGCTGCGGCTTCTTTCCCTGCCCAAACGCTGCTTGTAGCGACCACAGGACAAGGTGAGCGTGGAGATGGAGACGGCTCCGTCCTCCGGCGCTGGCTGCACACAGCCCCGTGGCTCAGCAGGGTTCAGGCTCGGGCATCAAAGCTCCTTTCCTGCAGCAGGCGGTCCGAGATAACGGAGAGCAGCGGCCGAGACAGGCGCTCTCCAAGGAGCTCCATGGCCCAGGCCGTGCACAGCGGCGGCTCGCGYGGCCCCGCGCTGCGACCGCAGCCTCGGCGTCCAGACCCCACGGGCGACACCGTCTCGTGCAAAACGCTGAGCAACGTGAGCGAAGGCGTAGGAGAACCCGTGAGCAGGGCGAAAACAAARCCCCCGGCCCAAACAAAGCTTGCCTGTGTTGGAGGGGACGGCCCTCGGCGGCGGGAGCGGCGGCGCAGCTGCTCGGGAGTATCTGTTGCTCCTCTGTTAGCTTCCTAYAGGGGCACAAAGTGCAGCCATCTGCACCTGGAGAGCAAACGAGTGCCAAGGAGCGAGGGGATTAAATGTCAAGCACTGCTGCAGAAAGTACCTTGGGTCTGTCCAAATGTTGTAGTTGCACACAGTGAGTATGAAACAGCATATAAAAACTAAAAATCTGATTTTTTAATGTTTTCTTCTGAGTTTCCCCTTTTCCCTTGGGTAGTTAGAGATGTATTTTCCCTTCTTATAAAAATGTRTGCTTAAATGTTCTGGTGGGAGACAGGCATTTGGCTCCTAATGCACTGGCTGTGGTCCAGCACGCGTGATATTTGTTATCTGAGATGTCAGTAAAATAGCACTGAAAAGAGATGCCACTGACTCACTTGTACTGTGGCTTATTAGCTAAGTTCCAACTGTGAAGTTCCCCCTTTTTTTTTCAGATTAACCCCCGTTGAACAAGACTGAGCCAAGATACCACATTTTTTAACGACGCTGCGATCGGCGTTGCAGGTGCTGGTGCGGAGACAGGGATGTGGATTTAACGCTTCCAGGAGCTGCGGCTAAGCTGGGAGCAGAGCAAGGAGACGCTGCTGCTCCGTGCGAGGTTACATTTAGCACCACGAGAGAGGCCTGAGATGAGCAGAGGGCTAGAGGAGAGGCACGAAATGCATGTTAGTGGCGCGGGGGCCGCGCTGCCCCTCTTGCGGGGCGCTCTGCAGCGCGTTACTCCGGGGCGCTCGCTTGCCCAGTGCTTCCGACCGCGAGTCCCACCGCCTCCGGAGCGCTCCCGCTCCCTCCCGGCCAGCAGCGCGTAACTGAGCGGCTGCTGCTGCTAACGTGGGAGTAATTTGTGCTGCCGGCACCGTTGGGATCTCCGGGCTGTAAAGGGTCTGTGAGAGGTGACTAAGCAAAGCACGTTTCTTGTCACAAGGCTAGAACCTGGTGCGTGGGCTCCGCGTTGCCATGAGAGCGCTCGCGGGAGCCCGCAGCCTGAGCGGAGCGGGGAGCCAGCGATCTTGACAGTGAGAGGAAAACACCCCCTGCGTCGCCATCACGGGCGCCATGGCCAGGGCAGCGCCAGCTTCCCGCGCCCGCCAACGAGAGGGCAGAGCCGAGGGGGGCGGTTGGCACAGCCCTCCCTGCCGTGCCCGGGCACCTGCCTTTCCTGCAGGGCCTTGGAGCCACTGGGGAGAGAGGGGCTCTGCCCCAGAGCCGGCATCTCCCCGTCCCTGCTGCCTCTGCTCGGCAGCTCCGGCCTCCCTTCAGTCCCTCTCCAGCCCTTCTGCTCTTTGCAGTTCATGGTGGTCGGTTCTGGTGCAGGAGCCCTGGGCGGCTCCGGTTCCGGGGTGGTTTATTGCTCAGGTGACCATGCTCTGCTCTGTATCCCGAGGTTCCCAGCGTGCCCCGTGGGGATAAAGTGCTGGATCCAGTGTGACATTTGAAGGGCTCTGGATTTCTCTGCTTGGCTGCAGRGAGCCCAGAGCTCCTGCCCCGCAGTGCCCGCATGGGCAGGCTTGGCCGGGCTCCTCCCTCGGGGCCCGGCACTTCTCCTCTGCCACTTCTCCCTGGGGCCTCGTCATGCTGCATCGTGCCTCCCTCGTCAAGTCTCCGTCCAGCTCTTCGTGGTGCCCGTGGGGGTCTCTCTGGTGAGCTGGACCAGGCCGGGCGGCCTCTGCCTCCCTGTCGCGCGCGTGATGGACACCGTGGCTGCGAGGATGGTGCCAGGCGCGCCGCAAGACACGGGGCCGCCGCAGGCAGCCCCAGGAGGAGCAGCCCCCCGGCGCAGGGCTGCCCGCGGCGAGGGCCAGGTAAGCGCCGCGTCCGAGGGCGCCGCCGGCTCACGCGTCCCCGCGCGTGTCCCACGTGCGGGCTCACCGTYGCGGGCGCCCACGCCGAGCCGCTCCGCGCAGCGCAGCCTGCGGGGGAATTTCGCAGTGTTTATGACTCAGGCTCGAGAACACATTGTTTGAAGGAAGGCTCTGCGTTCTCGCTCGTTTTGCTGACTTTCAAGTGAAATGGGCAGAGACGTGCAGAGCTCCATCCTGCCTGCTGAGAACATAAAGGGAACAAACCCCCCCAGTCYAGAGAAATGCCTTTGTAATTTTAGAAACGGAGCTGCTGTGGCAACAGTGTGTTGGGTGAGTAAGTGCTCACAGCGGTGGAGCAAACCCAGCGTTTCAGCCAGCCTGCGGGACAAGGCTGATCTGTGCTTTGCAGTGCAAGGGACCTGCCTGTGGTGTGCACGGTGAAAGGCAGAACACAAAGGAGACCTTGGGCAGGAGGCTGGGGGAAGCCTGGTGAGGCTCCCTATCAAGATGCTCCTCTGCCCCGTGTCGCAGCCCCGAGCCCGGGCGCTTGGCCCGGTGGGCGCAGACTGCATGCTTGTGCTGCACGCCTGTGCTGTGCGCCCCACAAGGCGCGTGGGGTCTTTCGGAGGGCTGCTCTTGACGACTGTGGCTGGGTGCTGCTTCCTGGCTCCGCTGCAAGGAAGCTCTGCCTTGCCTCGCGGATGACGCTCGGCTCGAGCGACGTTAGCAGTGTGGCGAGCGGTATCCGCTCCGAGCAGGCTGGGGAATGGGCAGGTTGCTCCTCCACCCCAGGGAAGCGTGGGGGGCAGCGAGCAGCCCTGTGCCTTGGAATCATTCCCGCCCTGCCTCTTGATGCCATCCTGCAGCCTGGCGCTCGGCCTCCCGCACGGCTACCTCTGCACCACGTGTTTGTGTCTTGACGCCCCATGCTCTTCTGCAAAACTCCCATGGGAGCCTGAAGCCTTTTACAGCYGTGTCTGGAGAAGAGCAGTCGTTGGGGTGGCCCTTTGTGCTACGGGAGCAGAGGACTTTGTCTCGTGCTTTCAGAAAGGGCTGTGCATTTTGGGGTGCAGGGCAGCAACCTGCCTGTGGCTCTCGGGCTGCACTGGAGCCGCCCAGTGACCTGGCAAAGCAGGAACATGGTGCAAGGCAGGAACRGGAGTCCCTTAGGAGCAGCTTTGTGCCAGCGCATTGCCCAAGGCAGCCTGTGGTGAGACAGGAGACATGCTTTGGTCTCCAGATTTTATCCTTCTGTCCTTGTATTCCACCAGTGCTCCTCTCACTGCAGCTGAACAGCCTCTAACGAGGGCACTGGGCCGGGTCAGTGCACCCCGCTCAGCCAAGTGCAGTGGAAATCGCAGCCTTGACCAGCCACGGGTTTTCTCTGCAGTCTAGTTCTGTATTTCACTGCTTGCTCCTGCTCTTGGATGGGGCAGAGGTGTGCCGCACCACACAGCAAGTTCATTCTGGAGCTGGGAGCACATCCTGCAGGTTGCCTCTGGGAACCTGCCAGACACTTGAGGCTGGGCAGAGTATTTACTAAACTAACCACATCCAGTCAAAACAGAGGCTTTGCCATGAGCCTTCTCCTGCGGTCAGGGACTGAGCGTGCTGGCTGGAGCGAGCGGAGATGCTGCAAAGGTGCCCAGCTCCTAGGAGCAGCTCTTCAGCAYGACCCAAGGCTGATGGAGAACAGAGTCCTGCAGAGCAGGGCCCCGCAGCCAGGCTGTGGGCAGGTTACATACTGTGTTTATGTCACGCTGACCCATTGAGTTTACCAGCGGATGGTAGAGCTCCTCACACCTCCCCAGCTGCCACGTGCGTCTGGGAATTGGATGGTCCTGTGGAGCCCAGGGAAAGGCAGGTGTGTCCGGGCAGGGGAGAGACGCGAGTCAGGGCTCTGCTGGTCTCGGGGGGCCCCGCCGAGGAGATGAGCGGGGCTGGACGTTCACTGCAGGCGGGGGGAGCTCTGCTCTCRGAGCAGCGTGCTCCTCGCCTCTCGCCCCCAGCAGCCCGGCGTGCCGCTCCGCACAAAGGTGTGCTACGCTGTTGGCGGCATTCCCTACCAGATGACGGGAAACGTCCTTGGGTTCTTCCTCCAAATCTTCCTTCTGGATGTTGTGCAGGTGAGTGGCCAAGTGAGATGGGGGGAWTCTGCAGATGGGCTTAGCATGAACTGAGCAGACTGGAGCAAGGGTGGAGCGTGACGGGTGGCTGAAGCCCTTGGAAATGCTCTTCAGAATTAGGCGCTGAAAGTGGAACAACTCGTGGCTAAAGATGAGCTGTTTCTAGGCCATTTCAAGGCTCACAGTGGTCCCCAGGGGATGCAGCTGAAATATTGCCTAGAGCAAACTGCATGGTGCTGACCGCTCACAGCTTCCCACTGGGACCTCTTTCCCCCTTGAGCTGCTGCTTCCATTTCCCCCACAGCTGAAGCCATTCCATGCCTCTTTGATCCTTTTCCTTGGAAGAGCCTGGGATGCAGTTACTGACCCTGCTGTTGGCTTCCTAGTCAGCAAGAGCCCAAGGAGAAAATATGGCAAGCTGGTCCCATGGTGAGTGTCCAAGCTGCAGCCTCTGTGTCGGGCTCAGACTCCTTCCATGTTAACGCAAGGAGACAGTTGGGATCCTCATGGTGTGGCTTGCAGTGGAGTCCATGTGTCACGGTAATGAAAGAGGGGGAGACTRTTCCAAACACTTGCTGTTTCTTTGCGTCCTCTCCTATCCAGGGCGACGGAGTTTGGTGCTCCGCAATTGCCAAAATCTTCACAAGCCRCCAGGCGCAATCAGCTGTGCCAGGACCTCTGCAGCAGTCTCAAACTATGGGCAAATCTTGTACGCAGAATGTTACTGCTGCCCACGCGGCTCTGCTGCAGGGCTAGGACTTCAAGTATTTAAATAATAAGCAATTCTGGACAACTCAGGCATTCCTTTTTGCCTCAACATCTGTGTTTAACCCCCACCTCCAGCCTGACAGATGGGCACTCGCTTGAGAAAACTCCTTCCTCTTGCAGACGTTGATCTCGCAGGGTCTGAGCTGCGGTTAGAGGCTGGGGAAGGAGCCGCGCTGAGCAGCTCGGGTTCCTCTGCGCCGCTTCCTCCGCAGGATCGCGTGCTCCACGCCGCTCGGGGTGCTCTTCTACTGCATGATGTGGTCCCCGCTCCCGGATGCCACCCCCGTCTCCCTGAAGTTCCTGTGGTACCTGTTCATGTACAGCTTCTTCCAGACTTGCATGACCGTAAGGAACAGGGTACCTGGGGCTGCCTGCACTGCACGTCACCCTCTCCCGCACARAACTGAGCGCAGGCGCTGGGTCCTGGAGCGGGGCCTGGGACGCGCTGGCTGGGGAGGAGGGCCTGCRTGCAGGGTGCTGGTGCAAGGCACTGCTACCCCCAACCTAGGAGTGAGGGSGTCGTAAGAGGCAAAGCAGGGAAGCAGCAGCAGCCAGGGTGTGTTTGAACTGTGCTCTTCCCCAGTGCTACCACGTGCCGTACTCCTCCCTGACAATGTTCCTGGGAGGAACCCAKAGAGACCGTGATTCCGCCACTGCCTACAGTAAGTGACGGTGCCCCTGCAGCAGGTCCCATCCTCTGCGGCACCTCTGGATGTCGGTACCTCCAATCCCACCCCTGAAGCTGCTCTCTCCCCCTTCCTGGGGGTGCCCCTCTGTACCAGGGGATGGGACTGAAGCCTCTCTCTGGGCAGGAATGGGGATGGAGGTGTTCAGCACGCTCCTCGGATCGGGGATTCAGGGGCAGCTTGTGGGCAGTCACCATGCCCGCATGGGCAACAGCTGCTATGTGTGGAACGGCACCCTGGCCAACGGCAGCTCCTCCAGCCCCGCGGGCTCGCTGGACACCACGGTAGGGGCTGTCCCTCGTGCTCGGCCCCATTGAGGCCGGCGCAGGCGCTGCCGCCTTGTGACGCCGCGCTCGCYGCTGCCCGCCAGCGCAGGGCCTATGCAGCTGCATCCCTGGTCCTGGGCTCCATCTATCTGCTCTCCTGTCTGATTCTCTTCTTTGGAGTCAGAGAACAGCCCGGTAAGGTCCGTTTTGATGGTGCCCAGYGGTGGCGGGTGGGGAGGGTGGGCGCGCAGGGGAAGGCACAAGGGAGCCAGGCACCTGCAGGCTGGATGACTCTCTCAGCATGGGGCACAGACACGGGACCTGCTTGGATCCCAAGACTCTGCCTTCCCGGCTGTCTGGGAATAGCTGCCAGCTTTGCAGCCCCTCAGTCTGCGCTGGTGGCCTCCTGATTTGGAGAGGCCTGGAGAGATGCTCGTGAGAAAGGAAAGAGGAGGCTGCCAGGGGCCGGCTGGGGCAGGGCGTGCTGAGCGCTCCGCCGTGCCGAGCCAGCCTCGCACACACGCAGCCTGTGCAGCGGCCGGCCGGGGCCTGCGGTGCCCGGATGCAGAATGGCTCCCATCTCTGAACCCAGACGTCAGGATCCAGTGGCCCCTTGCCGGGCTTGAGCTGTGCTCGAGACGCGAGGAACGGCGGGCCCCCGGCGCCCCGCGGTGCTGCCGGCTCTGCGAGCGGCGGTGCCAGCCCCGCTGTGTCTCCTGCAGGGCCCCTCAGCCCCCTGGGGAAGGTCGGGCTGCCCTTCAGGAGCTGCCTGAGGATGATGGTGCAGCACAAGCCCTACGTGCGGCTGCTCTGCGGCTTCCTCTGCGCGTCYCTGGCCTTCCAGGTGCGAGGCCGGCGCCGGCAGGAGGACAGCTTGGGAGAGGAGGTGCTCCGGGCAGGTTCTCCAGTGACGGCCRGTGAATTTGGGACCACAGCCATGAATGTCTCCACGTTCCCTTCCCAGATCGCCCAGGGGATCTTTGCCACCTTCTGTACTCACGCTGCAGGCCTGGCCGGGAAGTTCCARCATTTGGTGCTTATCATGTTGGTGAGTGAGGCTTTCTGTCCCTGCTGTCCCTGCCTGCTCCGGCACATCCCTGGAATACCCGGGCCCTCCGGGGAGGGTGGCAGTGCTGCACATGGGATGCTGGATCTCGTGGAGTCGATGCTGCTGCTGCTTCCTGCCAGCAAGGACATCACTCAGGCACGTGCCAGCGGAAACTGCAAAGTCTTGCTGAGAGTCCCCTCTGCTTCTCTCCGCAGGTCACGGCTGCCCTCTCCATCCCGTTTTGGCAGTGGCTTTTGGGGAAATTTGGGAAGAAAACGGCCGTGTCCTTGGGCCTGCTGGTGAGTTTGCTGCCAGGTTGCTGTCTGTCTCGGCCCGAGCTGCTCATGCCACCCCGGCTGCTCTGAGCACTGTCCCTGTGCTGCAGCTGGGCCCACGTGCAGGTGCTGGGTCCCAYCGCTCCCCTCGCTGACCTGGCTCTGCAGGGCTTTGCAGGGAGGTGTGGGCCGGTCAGCAGCCTGTCCCCAGGAGGCTGGAGGAGGGAGGGTGTTTGCGGCATCGCCCGCCCGCGCTGATGCTCTTGCGCTCCGTGGCCGCCGGGTCTGGTGCCATCAGCTGCCGTCCCAACTGCCGCTGTCCCATGTGCTCCCATCAGCCTGAAGCCGCTTCCCTGCTCCGGGTGTTGTGTGCTCAGCACAGAGCACCTGAGCTCTGCCGGCAGCCCCAGCTGGGGAGGGACATCCAAGCAGGGTGACGTGGGGAGGCTGGGCAGGACACGTGGGGTTTTAGCCAGTCTCTGTGACCGTGTGAGGAGGAGGAGCCCAGCTCTTGGCACGTGTGGCCAGGGCAGGATATCTGCCAGACAACCCTCGTGCTCCTTCTGCTCTCCTTCCCTCAGCTGATCATCCCAGCCCTCGTGGCCATCACCCAGGTGCAGCACAACTTCCTGGCCTTCGTCTTCCTCGTGATGGTGGCAGGCTGCAGCATGGCTGTGCTCTACCTGCTGCCGTGGTGAGCGGAGGCACCTCCGAGGCAGCCGTGAGCGGACGGGAGGGAAGGACGGGAAGGCACCAAGCCAGGCCGGGGCTGCCGGGGCTGCCAGGGCTATTGGGCTGCTGTGGGTGGGACCAGGAAGGGACGGGATCCTGGTGAGCGATGGTCACCTGCAGCATCGCCCAGCCTGCGGCCAGGTCTCCCTTCGGCACCGGCTGCTGCACAAAACAGCCTTTTTAATTCTGCCTTTCCCGAAGTATCTGACCCAGTATCTTTTCCAAAGTATCTGATCTGAAGTTCTCTGCCCCACTTGCCTAGTGCAAAGGGCCCACACCAAAGAGGCTCCSGAGCAGGGTCTGCAGGGGGTTCGCACCTCTTCCTGCGGGTTGGAGAGGCCCGGGATGGACGGCAGGCGAGTCTGGCCAGCGCCAGGGCGGGTTCCGTGAAGGCCCCTGCGGGCTGCGTGTCCCCAGGTCCATGCTGCCGGACGCAGTGGATGACTTCAGGCTGAGGAACCCCAGCTGCCTGAACCTGGAGGCTCTCTTCTACTCCTTTTAYGTCTTCTTCAACAAGTTTGCGGGTGGTCTGGCGGTGGGGATATCGACACTGAGTTTACAGTAAGAGCCAAATGTTACTCTCCCTATTTTGCCAGTCCCACATGGATGTTGTCTCCTGATCCTTCCTGGCTTGTCTGACGAGATACCAGGGTGGGTTAGAGGGATATCSAAATTTGTCTTTCCAACTTCTACTGAGCGCAAGAGGAGCAGGAGGGAATGGGATATCCCCAAGCTGGGTCTCTGATTCCAGCCTCTGGAGCAGAGCAGCAGCAGTGTCCACTCGCCCTTCTGCAGCGGCTCGAGGGGAAGGGTGACCATTCCCACAGTTTAATCCCTTCCAGAGTTCCTTGCTCGGATCCCTCGGCTGGCTGCGATGCTTCCAGCCATGATCCCCTCTAGTTTTGCAGGTTACCGTGCTGGAGACTGCACGAGCAACCCCTCCGTCACCCTGGCCCTACAGCTGCTCATGGCCCCCATCCCAATAAGCCTGCTGCTCGCTGCTGTGATCATCTTCCGCACCTACCCCATCAACGAGGAGAGGAGGAAACAGATGAGAATGGAGATGGAGGCAATCAGGTAACGCTCCACGGGGCAGCCGGGTCTGCTCTTATTTGGTCTGGGTGTCTGCACTGTAACGAGCCCGAGGCAGAAGGGCTGCACAGGGCAGTTCCCCGTGCTGGGACCCCCTCCAGTTTTCCAAGGGCTTGAGGGAGCTGTGGGGACCGCGGCCCTCACGGCTGGTCTCACGAGGGCTTGTGCTGCTCCTTCCACCAGGCACTGCGCAGAGCACGACGGCGCCGAGCAAAACAAGCCCTGCACCGGGTGAGCTCCTCCGGGAAGAGCCCAGGCTTGCTGAGCGCTGTCAGGGCCTGCTGCCGTCACGGAAATTCCCCGTTTCCTGTTGTTTCCCGTTTCCGTGTTCCAGAGGCCTGTCCCGGCTCCCCTCCTCCTCCTGGCAGGCGTGTGCAGGATGGAGAGCCCTGCGGGGCGTGAGGGAGCTGCCTTCTCCAGGGCAGGGCCCGTGGCTCTTGTGGCATGGCCTGGCTGATCTGGGCAGGGTAGATCCAGGCTYCTCTGGAGGGGAGGAAGGGGCTGCACAAGCCTTGGAATGGGGCTCTCCAAGGAGACAGACCGTGGAGACATCATCTTTTGCATGCACGTTGATTGGTTTTGAGGGAAATCRTGGCATTCTCGTGAGCTCTTGAAGAAAGCGCTGCCTACACAGCGTGTGCCGTGTGCTTACMCCGTCCCTTCAGAATCCCTTCTGAAGAAGGGTGAAGTTCCTGCTGTATAAAAGCAAAGCAGGTACAGAAATGACTGCACCTGGCAGCACTGCAGCCCGCTGGGTCGCTGCCTCAGTCTCCTTAGCCGAGTAACAGGGGAAATGAGGAGCTTCCTGGTAGAGGAGCTTGCAGGGCTGGCCGGGGTGCYCTCAGCCCAGGCAGTCGCGGGTGATTCTGACCTCCTGTCCTGATTCTGCCGCGTCAGGAGGTTACAGCTGAGGTGTCAAATGAATTTCAGGATCAGCAGAGCTGCTGCTTAAACCGCAGCCCAAAGCCAGCTCTAGCACGGCAGCATCTTGYGGGAGCTTCCCACCCCCCATCTCTGCCGGCACCGGTGTGGGGGCAGCGGGGAAGCGGGAGCCGGGCCAGCCCCGCGCCCCGGCCTGGCGCGAGCCCGGCTATTCTTAGGGCTCGAGCGCCGCTCGCCCTTGCAGCACTCCCGCCTGCGGCACGTCGGGAGCACCCGAGCAAACCGCTCCGCAGCGGCGCCCGAGCTTGGGCTGAACCCTCCGCCACGCGAAGAGGAGCGGGCGCCGCCGCTGCGGAGCCGCGCCGGATCCTCGCGCCGGATCCTCGCACCGCTCCGCATTCCGGAGGGACTCCGCCGGAGCGCCCGGGGCTTCCGTCCTTTAACGGGTGTTGCCTGCAGGGGCCTCGCGGACCTGAGGGCTCGCAGCAGGCACGGTGTGTGCTCCGCAGCGCCCGCGCCCTGCGCCAGCCCCGGGGGCTTCTCTGGAGCGCGGCCCCTGGCCACGGCGGAGCCGGGAAGCGCCGCGGCCACTTCCACAGCCTTGCTGCTCTGCCTCTACTTCTGCGTGCCAAAAAAAGTCCCACGTTTCTTTCTTACATAATTAAACCCAAATCTTCGCACTTTTCCCTTTCGGCATTCATTTTGTGAGTTTTTTCTTCTAGAAAAGGACCCCGAAGGTCAGACGAGGAGGCCACAGAACTTGTTCAGGGGCCGCTTCCCCCTCTCCAGGGTCCAGATACCAGCACCTGGGCATTAAAAAGGAGAAAAATGAAATACAGYGGAACTAAAGGACGCAGTCCATGGTGAGGGCCCTCGGAGGCTGAGGGGCCCGGTGACGCCCCGGGCGCCGTGACGGGTCTCGTGTCAACAGAGCCGGGTTCTCCCGTCCGCCTCCCCGCGTCTCGCTGGCCCCGGGGCGCAGGCAGCCTCCGTTTGTTCCCGTTCATCCCAAGGGATGAGAGCAGGGCCGCCTTCTCGCCCTTCGCTTTTTGTCTTGACTCCGGGGACTGGGATCTGCTGGAGGAAAAGCAGGTGCCCCTGGCTTGCAGGTTTAATATAGTAAAAAAGAAAAAAGCTAAAAGAGTAAAGCAGCAGGAAAGGGAAAAAAAAAAAGGCAGTATTTCAGTATTTAACCGAGGCCAGCAAAAAATAGGAACAAATCCATCTTGCTTCACCTCGTTATCTGCTGTTTGCAAGAGTCGCCTCTTGTGTCCCATTTTAACTGCTGCCTTCGCCGGAGCCTCTCGGCTGTCCTTGCACCTTCCCTATTCCCCGGTGGACACTCAAACCCACCTACTTTGTGTCGGGAACTAGGACGCTTGGATGAGAAATGAAAAAAAAAAAATGTGCTGGGAAAGATATTCTTGCTTTAGGGRAAAAAAAAAGAAAAAAAGAGAAAGAAAAAATATAAAAAGGCAGTTCCTTTGTTCCAGGAGGAAAGCCCTCCTGAGCTGGGCTGGTTCCCCGGCGGTGCCCTCGGGCCTCGCGATGCCCGAGCAGCCTGGCGGCAGGGGGTGACGCTGCCCGGCAGGGCCRCACGGGGCAGGGCGGGCGCGGGTGTCACGCGCGGTCCCCTCGCGTGGCGCCGACACGGGGGCGGTGCGGACACCGGAGCGGCGCCGGCCGCGGCCGGGGAGGCCCCGCGGGGATCGCAACGGCCCCGTCGCGGAGCGGGCGCCTCGCGGCCTGCCCGGCCCGGTCTCCAGGGCAACCGCGCGGAGCCAAGATGGCGGCGGGCGGGAAGGGGGGGCGGAGGGGCCGCGCGGAAGATGGCGGCGGCGAAGGCGGGGCGCGGCGGCGGCGCCATGGCGGCTGCGCACACGCGGCCCCTCCTCCGCGGGCGGCGGGCGCTGCGGGAGCGTGAGCGGCACCGGCGGCGGCGGCGGCACCGGCACCATGGGCGTCCATGTGGAGACCATCGCCCCCGGCGACGGTGAGAGCGGCCCCGGCGCCCGCCGCCCGCCGCCGCCCGGCCGCGCCGCTCACGCTCGCTCCGTGTCTCCCCGCAGGGCGCACGTTCCCCAAGCGCGGCCAGACCTGCGTCGTGCACTACACGGGTGAGCGCGCCGGCCCGGCCCGGCCCGGCCCGGCCCGGCGGGGGGACGGAGCCGGCCCGCGCCCCCAGCCCCGGCTCCATGCGGAGAGCGGGGCCTAGGGGGGGGTCTGGCGGCCTCGGGCGGTTTGGGGGCTCTGGGGGTCCCGGTGGGGCTAGGCCTGGGGGTGGGGGGGGTCTGGGTGTTTCCGTGGGGTGTGGAGGGTCTGGGTGTCCCCACTGGGCTGTTTGGGGGTTTGGGTGTCCTCATGGGGCTGTTTGGGGGTCTGGGTGTCCCCGTGGGGCTGGGAGGAGGCGCTGCGGGAGCTCTGGGTGTCCCTGGGGGTCAGGAGGCTGTTCTTGGGGTCTGGGTGTCCCTGGGGTTTGGGAGGGTGATCTTGGGGGCCTGGGGGGTCTATTTGGGTTTGGGGAGGGTGTTCCTGAGGGTCTGGGTGTTTCTGGGTGTCTGCAGGACTGCCGGGGCTGTTGTTGGGGGTCTGGATGTCCCCGGGTGTCTTTATGGGGCTGGGGAGGCTGTTCTTGGGGTCTGGGTGTCCCTGGGTGTCTCCGTGGGTCTGTTCTTGGGGTCTGGGTGTCTCTGCGGGGCTGGAGAAGCTGTTCTTGGGGGTCTGGGTGTTTCTGAGTGTCTCTGTGGGGCTGTTGTTGGGGGGCTCTGGGATGAAGTCTGGCTGTTCCCTCTGGAGCCACCCTGGGGGTCCTGGCCATCCCCGACACCCCGGGAGTGCCCAGCTCTCCCGCTGGGCTTCCCAGGAAGGGGGTGCCTGGTGCCCCACGGCAGGGACGGGCTGCTCCGCTGTCCCTATGGGGCTGCTGTTCCCATTACCCCAGCAGTAACGAGGTGGGAAGGGCGCTGGGCCCCCCTGTACCGCATTCCCCCAGCCCTCTTCTCCCGGGAATGCCGGGAGATGGCCCGGGGCTTCGGGAGCACTGGGCTGCCCCATGCAGCGCTCCATGGGGGTCATGGTGACCCCTGAGCAGGGGGCTCCGGCCAGCACAGAGCCGGGGACCCCCAGATCCCGCACGCTCGGGGTCGGCCTGCAGAGCGCGGGAGCCCCGGAGCTCGCAGCGCCGCCTCCGGAGCGTCGCCTGCCCGGGGAGGAGGTTTCGGTCACGGCAGAGGTGCCGTCTGGTCCCGTGTCCCTTCTCCCCGGTGTCCACCTGGTGCCGGGGCCCCTTCCCGTCACGGCGGTGCTCTCGAGCGGTGCTGCTGCCTCCCTGTTCCCGGCTCTCCAGTGGGATGCCGGCGGGAGTCGGCCTCGGCACAGCTATTGCAAGGAGCTGTTTAAGCTTCGCCCAAGGTGTTCAGCGCAGGGCTGCTCTATACGTGTTATATCCCAGCAGCGTTCTTGGAGCACGAAAAGCCTTGCGGCCGTGCCCGGAAACGTCATGCAGGGCCCGGAGGGGTTGTGCGGGGGCCGGGTCTGCGCGCGGAGCGTCTCCCCGCTGCGGCGCGTCAGCTCCGCGCGTCGCCTGCCGCGCTCGGGCACTAATGAGTCAACCCGTTTGTGGCCGGCTCTCTTAATAACTAATTCCAAGTGCTTTGCTTCCCGCCCCCGGTGCTTTCTGCCCTCCCCTTCCTCCCAGCCGCGGGGAGCCGGGTGGGATGGCGTGATCTGCAGGATGGGGGGGCCCGCAGCGGCCCCTCCTGCCTCCCCGCGGCAGAGGGGCACCCCATAGCTCTGCTCTTGGCACGCGGAGCGGGGCCCGGGCTGGCCCTGCGAGCCCGCTCCGGGAGGGCGGCCCGGCGGCTCCCGGTCCATCTGCTCCTCCTCCCTGTGTCCATTCGGCTCTGCTGTCGGGAGGCAGAGGAAGCGCCTGGCGCTCTCCCCAGCCGCGGCAGCGCCGTTTGCAGCCCGTTTCCTCCCGGGGAGAACAAATGCAGGCAGCGGCAGCGTCCCGAGTGCCGGTCCCCGTCCCGGCCGTGCTTCCAGTTCGGGGTTACTTGAGAGGCAGGACGAGCGGCTGGAGAACGTGCCGTCGGCAGCAATTCWGCAGCTCCTCCGTCCAGGCTGCGAGCGGGCTTTGCAGCTTGCAAAGGGTGGTCTGGTCCTCGAGTTTTGGGTTTACTCCTAGATTTACACATCCCTTTGGCCTTTAATCCCCCGGTTCCCTCGGCGGGGAGGTGTCTGAGCCGCCGCCGCAGCCGGCAGTGGAGATGAGGGGCGCTCCGTGTGCCGCTTTGGCTGCCGAAGCCCTGCCCTGCTCACCCTGCCGGCAGCTGAGGTTGCCCTGCTCAGCGAGGAGGGAGATTGTTCCAGATGAGCCCGGGAAAGGCCTGATTTGTGCAGCCGCGCGGGAGCGGCGTGCCCGGCGGCACTACGTGCGCTGCGCTCGCTGCCGCCCGCGCCAGCGGGAGAGCGCTCCCCGGAGCGCGGTCGGTCTCCGTGCGGAAAGCTGCCGGAGCGGGCGCCGGGAAGCGCAACTGGAGCTCGGCGCGTTTAACCCGCCTCTAACGGGCACGCAGCCACTCGGCTCTTACTGAACRCCCTTGAGTTAGGGATTTGCCAGCGCTCGGGTAACAAAAAGACGTTTCCTCTCCTTCAGCAAGCCCTGGTGAGCTGAGGGAGGAGGRGTGTTGGGAACCGGGTCTCTTGGTGGTTCCGGCTGCCGCAGCCGGAGTCTGCCCCGGGAAACGCAGCCTGCCTGGGGAGGCTCGGGCTGGCGAGTGTGGCGGGCGGGAGCCTCCGCTGTCCTCGTGCCCACTTCCCAACGCACCCAGGCTGGCGACCGCTGGGAAGAGGGGCGGCCCGCGTGGGAATGTCGGCCCCAGGGCATCCCAGGCAGCACAACACGCGAGTCCCAGCCCAGCGCCTCTTTCCCGGTAAGATCCCGGCTCGGTGGGGACATGGTGGCTGCAGGAGCAGCCCTGGCGTCCCGGGTAGGCGGCTCCAGGCTGGGAGCAGGCGGCCTGGGAGCCCCACGGCTGCTCCCTGCGGATGACGGGGTCGGGAGCAGCGCGTCCCTCCGGCCGTGGGCGCGTAGGCCCCGCTGGCTCGCACGGCGCTTGCACCTGCAGAGCCRCGTGGGGATCGGGGGAGTCGGACATGTCCCCCTCCCTCGGTCACAGGTCGGGCTGTATTTTTGTTTGCTTGTTTTAAAGAACCAAGCCTTCCTAGCAGGCCCAGRTGAACTCGGAAGGGGGCAGGGATTCAGAAGGTCTCCCAATCTATTCCTTGTCCCCAGGCAGGACCGGCGGCCACGAGCCCYGGTGCTCTTAATGGGAAATTGCAGCTCCGGCCTGAGGGAGGGAGCCGCGGGAGAGGTGGAGCGCTGCCGGAGAGCTAATGTGTTGGGCCTTTTGGAAAAGCCTTTGATGTGGAATCTGCTGCAAAAGGCTGTTAGGGGAACGTAATCTGTGATGAAGTGCCCTTGTGTATTCCGAACTGTTAKGAGTGATTGGAGTGGGATCGGATCGTCACTATGGAGCACTGAAGTAGGTTAATAGTGGGGAATGGGAGTCTCGCAGCCCTTCATCTCCACTGCAGAGAGGGTGGGCAGTGGGAAGGGAAGGTTGCTGTGCTTGGATCAGCCTCCCATGCCATAGGGGAAGTGACGGGAGACTTTGCAGAGCTGGATGGTTTTGTTGGCCGACCGGAGGGTTTCTGCGGAGCCCTGGGCATCCCGGGTCTGGAATTCGGGCTTCTCGGGGCTTGGCGGGAAGCGGCAGGTGAATAAAAAGCTGGTGACCGGTGTGAGCTGCAGCCGCCGGGAGGGAGCAGCRGCAGCAGGTGCCGGGGAGGCGTTTTGGGCGCTGCAGAGGCCGCTGGCTGCTCCGTGAAGGAAGCGGGCGGGAGGTTGTGTGCGGCACGCAGCCTGTGCCGTGCCCACAGGGAGCGGGATGGGAGTGCTGGGAAGGGCGCGGGAGGAGACCGGCTTTCCCAGGCTTGGGGGCGCAGAGGGAGCGGCGCTCCGTGCGCCGGCTGCCCACTCGGCACGGCCTCGCTTCCCGCGCTCCCGGCCGCCGCCACGCTGGTGTCCGCGCGCGCCTGGCGTTCCCTGCGAGCGCCCCGCGGCTTCGGCACCATCTCCTGCAGCATCCGCTCCCAAGCCGAGCTCCGACCTCTCCTGTGCCGTAGGGAAGGGCCGGCACAGCCCTGCTCCAACCGGATCGGGCTGCATGGAGCTGCCGGAATGCGCACGACTCCCCGGCACCGGCAGCTTGGAGCTGCTTGGATCTGCTAAGGGAGGCAGGATGCAGTCTCAGCYGGGCAGCCCAGGCCTTGCACAGGGGCTCGGAGCACATGCTGGTCACTCCCAGGAGAGCCAGGGATACCCCAGGATCTTAGAGGGGAAGGTTTTCCCACCCCATCCCTCGGTGCAGCCGCAACGGTGTCTGCCCCAGGGCRCTCTGTTCCCTCCCTGCCTCTCCTTGGGAAACCGGCTCCGTGCAGGAACCTCTTGGTCTCATCCTGCCTCCCCTCATGCAGCGACCGGACTCAGAAGGCTCCGTGAGCAGCACAGGATGGAGGGAGGATGGATGGGACCCCAAATTCCTGTTGGCAAAGCCCGAAGCTGCTGCTCGTCCAGAGGGCAGGGGTGCCGGCGGCAGTGTCTGCATGTGGCTGCTGCAGCGGCCGCTCTGCGAGGGYGACTTGAGCCACGGGGCCCATTGCAGCCACGCGGCACGTCCCGGCTGCGGTGCCAAGTGTGGCAGAGAGCTGGCAGGGCCATGAGCCGAGYGTGGGCCCCAGGGGAGCCCTGCCCCAGCCGGGCCTGCCCTGCACCCCGAGCGTCTCGACCCCAGGGAGGTGGCGACTTCAGCCCTGAGTCTTGGCATGGCCCAAGCCGCCCCTTGGCCCCGGCTCTCGCTCCTTGCGCAGGGCAGGCGGGAGCACATGGGAGGTGCCGGCAGCGCTGCCAGGTTCCCAGGAAGTGCCTCTGCTGTCCCGTGGGCTCCGTGGGGACCGTGCAGGCAGTGGGATGTGTCGCAGCCTGCTGGCCTCTCTTGGCCTCGAGTTATGTGCAGCCCCTGCGGCGCTRGCAGGGCGGTTGTGTCACCCAGAGGATGCTTTGCCTTTGTAATGGCTTTAGGATCTCGTTATCTCCCTGCTTGGGGACGGCGGGGATGAGGAAACGGTTGCTCACACCTGTCCAAGGCTCGAGATGGCTCCCGGGAGCCTCGGGGTGGAGGAAGAGCAGGGAGGAGGAGGATGCTCCAAAGGCCGGGGCCTCTGCTTGCCCCTCTGCTGTGTCGGTGTCGGCAGCTTTTCCACGTGGCGCAGGGAGCACCAAGTCCCGGGGAGCGGGTTTGGCTTCCTATGGGTGACGCCAGTGTCCCCTGGGGCTGCGTGGTGGTGACCGCCCCCCCGGGGCTGGTGTGACCAGCTTAGTCCCCGCTAATCCTGTGGCTGGGGTGCTGCCGGCTCCGAAATGCTCCGCGAGGCCGGATTTGGAGAGCTAAGCCCCTGGCGCGGGGTGGCCGGGCGAGGCAGGCGGGCACGTTGGCGGCCACGSCAGCTCCGGTGGGGCCTCCGTGCGGCTCCAGCCCCAATGCTTCTGGTCGTGGGGCGGCTTGTCCTGCCGTGGGAAGGGAAAAGCTTCAGCACCGCTGGGTSCCGGCGGCCCACGCTGTCCACGCGTGCGGGGAGCCGTGTGGGAGAACGGTCCCTGCTCCCTGGTGCTGCTCCACAGGGACCCTGTGGTGCTGGGGCCGGTGGCAGGCCCTGGCCRTGAGGAGCAGTGTGATGACGAGGACCCCTGTGCCACCTGAGCAGCGTGGAGGGGGCCRCGAGCAGTGGCACTGTCATGGAAGAGGAGATCACAGCGTGGAGGGGCCGGAGCAGGTCCTGAGGAGCYGGAACCGGCACCGGGGAGGTGGGATGGAGCAAGCGAGGTGTCCCCGTCTCGCGCTGCCCGCGGTCGTTGTGACACCCCAGGCTGCAGCACTCGGGGCCGGCTGGTCCCGCGGCAGTGCCGGGTAGGGCAGGAGCAGGCTCCGCGCCGGGAAGTTGATCCGGGAAGCAGGAAATGCGCAAGCTCCCTGTTTATTATTCCAAAGTCCAGGGCTGCGCCACGAGCACGGAGCTGAGCTGAGCTGGTGCTCATGGTCAGAGCTCGGGACACCCGGCGGGAGCTTTGTCAGGAGCGGATTTGCCCTCTGTGAATTTAAACGCTTAATTCCACCCCCTGACCCCAAGAGGCAGGGCGATGGTGGCGTCCCCCGAGCAGAGGAGCCTGCGGGTGTCACAGCCCGCAGCCCTGCCCACCCATGCGGCACCTCTGCTGTGGTGGGTGCGCTGGGGCTGTGGGACGGAGCACGGCGGGGGCCCTGTGGGCCCTTGTGCTCATCAGAAGTCGTGACGCTTCACGCCGCGCTCGGGAAGCTCCCGCGGCGTCGGGTAGCGGCGTGCGACCACGCTCCTGAGCTGCTCCCATGGGGATTCCTGCYCGACCCGCTCGCCACGCGCCACTGGTGCCACTGCGCCAAGGGGGGGCTTTTCCATCCCTTCCTGCTCACTTTCTCCACCCTCATCCAAGTACCTCTCCCTATCCCTGCTTCCCGCGGGTGTCCTGGCCGCCTCTGGAGTGCGGGCCTGGCCCRAGAGGCTGTGCCCGGTGCGCGCGGCACAGGGGTGCACGGTGCCCGGCTGGGGGAACCGCAGCGGCACAACGAGGCTGGCGGGTTGTTCATCAAGGCTGGAGCGGTTTCCAGACAGGAAAATGGGTTCTTGGAGCGTTTGCCATAGAGTTGATCGTTGCTCTCGTGAATTTCCAACTGTTCTGTCACCGTCCTTGTGGTGCCACAAGCAYCAGCTCTTTCTTTCTACGGTCAGAGCCACCGCAAAAGAGCGACGTGGCTGAGGTTGCCCTGTGGGGACAGAGGACAGGGCGCGTGTGACAGCAGATGGGTCCTGTGACCCTAGGAGTGGCTTTGCRGGCTCCTTCGTGACGCGGGTGCTGGGCCAGCAGGGTGCCCTGGGAGCACCCTGTGCGCTGCAGCCGGAGCCTGCGCCCACCTCGCGGGTTCCCGTGCTAGGGGTGGTGCCCGTGCGTGTCCCTGTCCCCCAGCCGGTGTCCTGGGTGCAGCGCGCGCTCCTGCTGCCCTCGTGGGCCCCACTCCCGGCGGGGCTGCCGCCTGTCCCGTCGCCAGGTCCTCCYTGTGGAGCCGCTGCTCCTATAAGGCAGCTCCGGCTCCGAGATTCCCCAAGAAGGTCACGCAGGGAGCAAGGGAGGGACCCTGGGGAGGGGAGGAAATTCCTGCTTTGCTCCTGTAGGGAAGTTATATTTAGCCTCATGGCTGAGGGCCCTGCCCAGCCCTCGTTACGAGCCGTGTAATGAGGCTGCCTTGGGCATGAGCGTGTCCGGTCCTTGGCACCACCTCTCCCGGTGATTCCCGGGCACGAGGGTGACTTGGCGTGGGACCAGCAGAAGCGCCGGCAGCCCTGGCCTGGCTTCCTCCCCGTTGCTTGTTTGCCCCGTGTGGCGGGGATGGGACCCCAGAGAACTGCCCTGGGTGCCGTTCCCGCCGGCAAGCGGCCCTGCCGCGGCATTCCGAGCAGGAGGCACCTTTTCCTGGTGTCCATGGCCTGGCAGGCGGGACGGGAGCACATCGGGAAGCGCCAGGGCTCCGTGCGAAGGGCCCGGCGTTGCAGCCTGGAGCTGGGCCAGCACGTTGTGTCTGTGCTGCTCTGCCCTGCGCCCGCTGGGCTCCTCTCTCCGGGTCGGACGGCAAGGAGGAGAAGTCTCCCTGTCCCCCGTCCCAGGGCGGCTTCCACTCTCTGCCGTTCCYCCCGGCTGGGGTTTTCCCGCCGGTCGGTCCCGTTTCGGCAGCAGGAAGCAACGGGCGCCGTGACGCAGGCGGCGCGGGGCCTGTCACACGGTGCCGTTCACAGCACGTGTCGCTCGCGCCCCGACCTGCCCCTTCCCTTCGCAGGGATGCTGGAGGACGGGAAGAAGTTCGACTCCTCCCGCGACAGGAATAAGCCCTTCAAGTTCGTGATGGGCAAGCAGGAGGTGATCCGCGGCTGGGAGGAAGGAGTCGCCCAGGTGCCCGCGGCCGCTGCGCGTGCGTCTCCGGGGCCGGGGCGGCTCGGTGCCGTGGCGCGGGCGGGAGCCCCAGCGTGTGCAGCTCCCTGTGCCCGTGTTTCCCGCCCCGCCGCCCGCTCCGTGGGTGAGAACACCGGCTGCGGTGCTGCCTGCCAGATGGCTGGGCCGGCGCGGCCCGGGGACACCCACGGCACGCGGTGACTCAGCGCTGCCGTTCCGCACCGAGGCAGCGCCGCGGGAGCGCGCGGGGCCGCGAGCCCACGCCAGGCCCGGCCGCTCTGCGCGCGCTCCGGGTCCCTCCATGCACGTAGGAGTGCAGGGATGCGGCCTCGCAGGCCCCGCGTGCGGGACGTTCCCACCCCGCTGACCTCCCGCTCCTTTTCCAGCCCCGGCCGCCTCCCTCTCCCTTCGCCGTTCCTTTCGTTCCCCTCCTGTCCCTTGCGCCTTTGGGCTCTTGCCCGCTGCGGGGATGGAGGGGACGGGTCCGTGTCCCCGCTGCCGCTCCCGCCCGCTCGTCGCGTGTCTCCTGACGTGTTTTCTGTCCCCGCTCCCAGATGAGCGTCGGTCAGAGGGCCAAGATGACCATCTCCCCAGACTACGCCTATGGCTCCACCGGCCACCCAGGGATCATCCCGCCAAACGCCACTCTAATTTTTGACGTGGAGCTCATGAAATTGGAATGACCTTCCCCAACCCCCTGTCCTTGGGTAAGGAGGGAGGAGCCCCTGCGGGCGATTGAGGGGAGGTTTCCGAAGGCCCCTTCCTTGGCCGTGGGGAGGTGGGACGGAGCTGGCGCTTGCTGGGGTGCGTGGGGAGGATGGGGCAGGCTCCCAGCTGTGGCTCCAGCTCTTGCTCTCGGGGCCCTGGTGGTTTGGGGAGCACCGGGCTGAGCTGCTGCAGGCCGGTTCCGCTCCGCGCTGGGGCTCCATGCTGGGGACACCGCACGGTTTCTAATGAACGTTCCCTCCCGAGGCACCGCGGCCCTGCCGGCCGCTTCCTTACGGAGCCTCCCTTCTCTCCCGAGCAGGTTTGGCACATGGAGGAATCCAGAATCTCAGCTTCAAGAAGAATGCACATGACTTTGTACGGAGCCTTTCCCGATACTCCACTACACTCATTGTATAACCTTACACCTTGATTGAATGCCTTTGGTCACTAAGCTTTGCCTCTGACTCTTCCTCCTTGTATCGTGTTTTTATGTCTTTTTAAACTATATGCCGTAAACCTCAAGTCCTTTTTGGGTCAAATTCTTACTCTTATTTTTGTTCCAGGCGTAGACTACGTTTTACCCGTAGTACGCAGGTGGCCTCACCTTAGATAGGAGTCGTTTGAACAAAAGGAACCTGCTAGTTAATTGTTTTGGTGCCGACCTCTGTGGTGTATTGAACCCATACATTGCTGCTGCTGCAAAAGCCATAGCAGAGCGAGGCCGGGCGCCGAGGAGCGCTGGGATGGGGCAGGGCTCCCGGCCCGGGGCCGTGCGGAGGCCGCTGCCCCTTCCCGCTCTCCCTGCCCTCGGCACCCGCCTGCATCGGGGTTTGCGCAGGTCGTTTCTGCTTCGCCCAGCCGAGCTCCGCAGCTCCCTCCGCATCCCAGAGCCCGCTTGGAGCTCTCCCAGGAGAGCGGAGAAGAGGCTCGAGGAAGGCGCTGGCCCTGGAGGGGGGCGCGGGGCTGCTGGGGAGCGCAGGAGAGCAGGGCCCCGCTCCCGCCCTCGCCCTGCGCGGAGGGAGGCGGCAGCGCCCGGCTGAGCACCCGCCCGCGCCGCGCTCCCCGCTGCCGTCGCCGCTGCTCCCCCGCTGCCGCCCCTGCCGGTCGTGGTTCGGTAGGAGAAGCTGCCGCTCCTCGCTTCCTGCTCCACCGCGTGAGGATACCGAGTTTTGTTATTGCAATAAAAGTGCTTTCTGCTGGCTTTTCTCAGTCCTGCGTGCTGTGCTGGAGGTTTTTCCCCCGTGGCGCCGTCGCTGAGGCTGCTCCGGCTGCGCCCTCRGCCCCGCAGGGCTCCACTGCGGGTCCTGCCCCAGCCCCGTTACGTGTCACCTTGACGAGGTCTTGGCACGAGCCCCAGGCCGGGCGCGACTTGGGGCGCGGGGGGTTCTGTGTCTGCCCAGGGCAGAAGCTGGGCTGGGTGGTGCTGCGGGTGCAGCGTCACCCCCAGCGCTGGGGACAGGGCCCAGCCCGGCGTGGAGGAGGGGGCAGATTTCAGCACCTCTCAGTGTCCGGCCGCAGGTGCCTCCTTGGATGCGCGGGGACCTCTCCCTGGAATCCCAGTGTTGGCAGCGCCCGGGCTCTCCCTTCCTGCCGCGGTGCTGCCTTTGGGGCTGCCATGCCGGCACCCTTGGGCTCTTTCGTGCCTCGTGCTCTGGATGCTCCGTGGTCRTCACGACTCGGAGCGTCCTCAGCAGGGAGGGTCCCTGCGCCCCAGCCCGGCCCTGGCACGCGGCTCCCCTGCCCCCAGGAGGGGATTTCCCCCGGCGCAGCCCGTCCCCGCCCCGCGCTCGCTCCGTGCCCTTGTTCTTGGCCGCCGGGCTGGGCTGCCCGCAATACCAGGAGCTGGTAAACAAGTGACGTCCTGCCGGGCCAGCACGGTGGAGCGGCGGCACCGGGACGTGCCCAAGCGCGGCCGGCGGCTCTGCCTCGTACACCCTGTCTGCTGCCGGGGGACACGGGACRGGGCCTCGCGGGGGACGTGGGACGGGCTGCGAGGTGGCCCCGCCACCCCTGTGGGCAGCCAGGAACCCGGCATCGCCCCTGGGTGCGCGTGGGCGCCCGGAGGGGACCTTGCAGCGGGATGGGGCCTCTGGCGGGCGCTGGGCACCGTCGCACCGGAACGGTGCCCGACCCAGTGGGAAGGCGTCCCCATCCTTACGGAAAACCATCCCCATGGCCCCGTCCACCGGCTCCTCGGGCGGCCAGGCCTCCTCCCAGCACTCCGGCTTCCTCCTCCTCTTCTTCCTTCACCTCCTCCTCCTCCTCCTCCTCCTCCTCCTCCTCCTCCTCCTCCTCCTCCTTGTCACCTGTGCAGCCGCCCAGGCCCCTCCCGGGCCGCTGCGCCCGGATAAAACGGCAGGCGCGGGGCGAAGGGCAGCGCCGGAGCCGGGAGCTGCCTGCAGGTGGGTCCCGCCGTCGCCGCGAGGCCCGGAGCCAACGGTGGCTCCGAACTCTTCCTTTCCCTTCCCTTCGCTTCCCCACCCCGTGTCCTTGTCCCTCTGCGTCCCTGCGGTGCCTGCGCTTTGTCTCCCTCAGGGTGGCCCTTGGCACCGGGTGCCCGAGCAGGGACGGGGGCTCTGGGYGGCTCCGGCTGCCACGCCTGGGCAGGGGAAGCAGCCGAGGAGCCGGGACGGAGGGTTTGGCTGCTGGGGACGTGGGATGCGGCGACGCGGGATCACCTGCGCCCGCCCTGTGCCCACGTGCCGGGAAGCGGCGGAGGCGGCGGCCGTGACGTCGCTCTGAGTCACGTCCCGTGCGGTGCCACCGTCACGGTGCCGCCATCACGGTGCTGTTGCGGCACCGTCACGGTGCCCATCGCGGTGCCGTTGCGGTGCCATCGCGGTGCCTGCGGAGCGCCGCGCTCCTGACCCGCACCCRCCTCGTCCCGCAGGACGCGGCCATGGCGACTCTGTACCCCTCCCTCGAGGACATGAAGGGCCACCAGCTCCTGGAGGTGAGTGTGGGCAGGGCCAGGCCGCCCTCGCGTCCCCACCACGGCACGGCCTCAGCGTCACCTCTGTCCCCAGGCGCAGGCCCGCGCCGCCCTCCGCACGCCCCCGACGGCACCCGCCGCCGAGAAGCCCGGCCTGCCCCCCAAGAAGCCCGACCTGCCCCCCGGCTCCGGTAAGTGGCCACGGGAGCGTCCAGGAGCGGGGACAGGCACCGCGGTCATGCGGGGACAGCGCCCCGCGGGCCCTCCCACCCACGCGGGGCCTGGGGACACTGAGCGGGGTCCCCCYGCAGCGGTGCCCGCGCTCTACCCCGACCTGGCCGCGCTCGACGACTACATGGGGCTGGCGCTGAGCAGCGAGGACGTGCAGAGGAGCCTGGTGGCGCCCGCTCTCACCGTAGGTATCGGCACCGCGTGGGAAGGGCGCGCACGGCCCCGGCGCCCCGTGACGCCGCCACCGGCTCCGCCGCAGGCGCTGGTGGCCCCGGGGCAGCTGGTGGCCCCGCTGAGCGGCGGTGACGCGGGGCTGCGGCGCGCGGCCATCAAGCCGGGGCTGCGCGAGATCCATCTGTGCAAGGACGAGCGGGGCAAGACGGGGCTCAAGCTCAAGAACATCGACCAGGTAAGCCGGGCCGGGCGCTGGCACCGGCGGGTCCYGTCCCCGCCGYGTCCCCCCGGTGCCAGCGCCGCGTCCCCGTCCCCAGGGCATCTTCGTGCAGCTGGTGAAGGCGAACTCGCCGGCGGCGCTGGTGGGGCTGCGCTTCGGCGACCAGGTGCTGCAGCTGGACGGGCGCAGCTGCGCGGGCTGGAGCAGCGACAAGGCGCAGCGGGCGCTGCGCAGGGCCTCGCCCGAGAGGATCGTCATGGTGGTGCGGGACAGGTGAGGCGGGCGCGGGCGGGCGCGGCGGGCGCGCGGCCACGCTGACCCCCCCCCGGCACCGCCGCAGGCCCTTCCAGCGCACCGTGACCGTGCACAAGGACAGCAGCGGCCACGTGGGCTTCGTGGCGAAGAAGGGGCAGATCGTGTCGCTCACCAAGGACGGCTCCGCCGCCCGCAACGGCCTCCTCACCCACCACTACATCTGCGAGGTCAACGGGCAGAACGTCATCGGGCTCAAGGTAGGGGGAGCGCGGGATGCACGCGATGATGCGCGGGATGATGCGTGAGATGATGTGCAGGAGGATGTGCAGGAGGATGTGCAGGAGGATGCGCGCGCTGATGCATGGGATGATGCACGTGATGGTGTGCAGGATGCACACGATGTTGCACGCGATGATGCGCGCGATGCACTTGACAATGAGCATGATGCACATGACTGTGTGCAATGCACACGATGATGCGCACAATGATGCACGTGGTGCACAAGATGATGCGCGCGATGATGCACGTGGTGCACATGATGATGCGTACGATGATGCGCATGATGCACATGATGATGCGCACGATGACACGCGCGATGCTCGCAGCGGGGGGCAGGGCCCGCTGCTCCAAAAGCCCCTGTCCCACCCTCAGGACAAGCAGCTGCAGGAGGTGCTGGCGGGCGCCGGGCGCGTCGTCACGCTCACCATCATCCCCGCCGTCATCTACGAGCACATGGTGAAGYGGTGAGTGCGGCGGCCCCTGAGCCCCCCTGAGCCCTCCCGGGCCCCCCAGGCCCCCCGGCCACGGTGCGCCCTCCCCGCAGGCTCTCGCCGGCGCAGGCCAAGGCAGCCATGGACCGCTCCGTCCCCGAGCCCTGAGTGCCGCGGCCCGCGCGCCCCCGCGGACGCTGCAGCGCAGGCGGACACAGACCCAGCGACGTTTATTGCGGCCACCACAGACAGCGGGTACAGGACAGCGGCAAGGCGAGAGCGGCGGTTACAGCGGCTTGATGTCTGTATTTAAAAATATAGATTGTGCAGATCTCTGTCTCTCCAAGAAAGTCGTCATTGCACGGATTGCTGGGCAAAGCGCGGGGGGGCTCAGGGCACACGGAGCCATGGGGACCGGGCAGGCGCGGGGCCGACCCCCCTTCCTCCTCCTCCTCCTCTCCCTCACCGGCCCCAGTACTCGTGGGGACAGACGGGACGCGGGGCCCGCGGGGACAGCGGAGGGGCCGGGTGATAAACCCGGTCAGTTTGAGGCGTGGAGAAGCCGCGGACATTCAGGCGCAGGGCCGGGCCCCTCCCGCCGCCCCCGGCTCCTCAGGCTTGGCTGTCTCTGATTTTTGCTGTTTTTCCAAGGCCTTTTCCAAGGGCAGAGCAGGGCTTGGGCCAGGGCCACCCCCTAAGGCAGCTCCATGGGGCAGGAGAGCCGGAGCCAGGGCCCCACGGCTGCTTCCCGCCCCGGCGCCTTTGGAAGGACGAAAAAAAAGGAAAATAAAAGAGAGAAGAAAGAAGA
>PTEX01000319.1:235374-246789 GCA_003342815.1 Eudromia elegans
CTGCGTAGTTTGCGCTCTTAAAGGGGACGGCGCAAAGCCCCTCAGTTTCCATGGCAACCGCGGCCCGCGCGCTCCCCGCGCCCGCGGAGGGCTCCGGGCGGCGGGGCGGCCCCTTCCCCCAGAACGGGACGCACGGGGGCGGGAAACGGAGCGCTGCTGGAGCGGGAGAGCACCCGGGTCTGGAGCGGACASAACGCGCTGGGAAATATTATATAAAATAGCGTTATGCAACCGGATATTATACAATTCCACTGTATGCAAAATAGTAAATGCTATATTTCTATACAATAAACCATATAGCTATTTATTTATTTTATTACATAATACGAATAATCGATATTAATTATTTATTTATCAGAGGAGCCCCGCCTGGGTGCTGCCCGCGGTGAGACGTGGTGACGCGCTCCTCCGGTAGCTGTTCCATTACCCTGTTCTGTTTCCCATGCAAACACCAGGACCTGGTGCCAACAGGCACACCCGTGCGCACGGCTCTTCCCGGTGTGCACGGCGCAGCTGGCGGGTGCCCGGGACACGCAGGGAACGCGGGAGGGAACGCGGGTCCCCGCTGGAGCGGTCACAGCGGGACTCGCTCCTTCGCTGGGTCTGGATGAGGCTCCTGAGCAGCCCTGGGCTGGGTGAGAACCCCCCCCCCCCCCCGTGTAAATACAGGCAGCAAGTGCGCGGATTTGGCTGCGGAGGGAGTGTTGTGATTGCCTTGCCGTTGCAAACTCTATTTATGCCAGCCAGACGGTTATTTCAGAGCTCCAGTCCGTAAACACCTTCTATTCTTTCCCCCAGTTTCATTTCCTGCAAGATTTTCACCTCGTTTGTTCCCACGTACGGATCGGATCGTCTTCCRAGCGCGAGGATCCTGCCAATGTGTCTCTTGCGCCTTCCAGTTTTTCTCCTGCCCTCCTCCAGCCTCCCCCGTTCCTGCCTTTCCCCGGCAGGAAGGCGCTTTCCCTCCGCTCCGACACGAGGGCTGAGGTTCCAGCTGCRGCCGCTGCTCCTGCCGCTCTGCGGTGGTACCGTCGCTGCACGGSACGCACAAGCGCTCCACGGCCCCCGCGGGAACGCTGCTGTCCTCTCCTCTGCCTTGCTCTCGCTCCTTGCTCCGTTCTCCTCCCGGTTTCCCGGGCAGTTTTTAGTATGTCCACAKTGCCTTGGGCCTGTGTTCCCAGTCTGCAACAGCCCTTCACCTCCTCCTCCTCCTCGTAACATTTGGAGGAATGAAGGAATCACCACAAGGAACCTCAAAGCGATGAAGAAGCCGGCCCTTCTTCATTACAATCTCGGGCTGGGGAGGGTTGGAGAGGATTCTGTCCRTGTCAGACAAGGAAATTACAGTTTCTGTCACAGAGGAGAAAAGGTCTCTGCGTTTTACCAAAGAGGGTCCTTTTTCCTCCCTTGTGGCAACAAAAACTAAACCCAAAGGCAGACACGTTGTGTCATGGCAAAGATTTCCTGTCATCTATTTCATCAGATATTCTTATATGGAAGAAGAACAAAGAAAAACAAAACTGAACCAAAAMCCTCCGGTCAGCCAACCAGAAAAACCCCAAATCCCACCCCCCCGCGAGCACAGAGGGGTGAAGTGACTCTGAAAGCCGAGGAGACTCCTGGAGAGCGGGAATGAGGGTCCCTCAGGCGCGCTGTACCCTCTGCGGGTGAATGATCTTGTGCATGACGCAGGGGAGCAGCGTATTTCAGCAGGGCGAGAGACTCGGATTATAACTAAAACCACTGAACATCTGGAAAGCCAGGGCGCATGACAGTATTCTCCAGGCTTTGGAATTTTAGGAAAAATYGTGGAAAATGCTGACTCTGAAACGTCAAACTCAACCTACAATAGACGGCTTCTGGTGTTGATCCTTCAGCACAGACACCAAAGAGCTCCAGAGACRTTTTCTCTTTTCTATTAATTTAATATTAAGATAAGCCAACATATTCAAAGTACAGTCACATATTGTTACGGGGACTTAAGGTACAAACCTGGCCTCTATTTATTAACTTTAATGTAACTGTTTTCTCCTGTATGAAAATTAATAACTTTACAACATGTAAATAGAAGTGCTGTAATTTCTTTTAAAATAGGTAAAAATGCAAAGAACTAATATATCCATTTAAATAGGTCTACACATAAATACGAAACTGATTTTTCAGTAAACATGCTCCATGAGATCTAAAATGGCCAAGGCTGGYGTTTCTTCCGGAAGCACGTGTTGCCCTGACAAGGGCAGCATAAGTTATCTCTGCTTTAAAATACAAAGGTAACGCTAGAGAGGATAGCTCCCTAGACCTTAAAATATGAGTTCCTGCACATTCCTGTAAAGAAATTGGATTTTTTAAACAGACTAATATTGCAGATGGAGACAGCTTAACAGGCTTTGCTTTACTGATGGTGACCTACTGGTGTTAGATAATTAACACACACGAGCCCTTYAATTACTGAGTGAGCAGAACACATTGTGGCTTCCGATAAATGACATGAGGTTTTAGAAACATGTTTGAGTTGGGCGTCTGTGTTAGGTGAAAGGACTGCATAGGCCATTAAAGGCAAACATTTGTTCTTTGTTTGCATAGCCCGAGACCTCTAACAAAAGCTTCAGTATCATCCARCAATGCTGTGAAATTGTTCATTACTCCTTTATGGATCTTTTATTAAAATAATAATAATGGAGATTGGTTTTAAACAGTCTCCAAAACTGGATTCTAAGAAAGGTTTTAAAGAACTTTCATGAAAACCTTAACAATGTAAATCCTATGTGGAATATCTGTTCCTACMTATTCTTTATTAACAGAATATTTAACCATTCATTATAAAAACAAATATGTTAAAAATAAACATAATAAGGAACACTTTGCTAACCAGGACTGAAGCAGCACATCTGCACGAGTTTTGTTACTTTGCAGTCCTGAGGGGACGGACAAATGAAGAGTTCTGCTTAGTCCATCATGGTTTGGCAAGACTTGCACTTGTTTTCAGGAAAAGGATTTTCTGAAAAAATAAGAYTCTTAATTAGTTTATCTGGATATCACATGATTTCAAACAGCATTGAACATTGGGCCTGCAGTGGCTGTAATGTCAGCAAAAGGAGCGCTTTGAGTAAGCTCAATAACCAACTGTTTCTTCAGGACAAGAAAGATGTAGAACTTGTCTGCAGCTTCTTTCCGGTTGCTTTTCTGGCAAAGCTTCAGTAAACTGAAGGAATTCACTCCCGATTTGTTCATGCGCTGTATAAGGGAAAAATCAAGATCAGTCAGGTCAGCTCAACCGCCAGTTAAAGAGTGAAGTGTATCTGTAATGATTTTTATGATTCAAAACAAAAAAAATCATTGCATACCCTGTCCTTTGAATAGAAAATATCAGCTGTATCATAGACAAATTAATTCAGAGCTGAATTATTATTGTTGTTGCTTGTTTTTAAAGAGCTACACACAAATATAAGTGCTTATTTATGGGTATTAAACATAACCTTTCAAAGTGTTAACATAAAATAACTAAAAGAAGAGGAAGGTTGCAAAGTCAGCCTCCAAAACTAGGGAAAAGCTAGACTGAGAGCAAAGTCTGGTGTGCTTTGCTTTGGCAGAAGTTCCAACCCAAATGTTCCCATCTCCACATTCTGATTTCCATATTTTCCTTCCTCTATCCCTTGTTCAGCCATCAGGTACATTGGATTGGAGAACCGCCCAGGTGAAAGCATTTTTGGGGCTTTTTTTGTCCCTTTTTTTTCCCTGACGAGACCAGTGCTGAACCTGCACAATGCTTGAYGCTGACCAACAGGAGAGAACAGGAACATGCAGATATGGTCAAGCATGTGGATATTCAGCATCATGACGAGCTGTGCTGGCTCCAGTGTAAGCCTGTTTCAAATCTGTGCACGTGGCATGCAATATAAACGTGCCTCTATAAACACTCRGCAAAAGGCAATTGTACATAGCATTTGCAAAGCAGTAATACGGTAAGTTGTATGAATAAGCAGGACATTTTGTGACATGGTCCAACCAATATCAATACCTATTTTTGGTATCTATTTACAATATTCAACACTGATACCTGTAAAGTTTTTAATAASTGAAGAGTTCTTTTGCTCCACCTTCTTTCCTCACCGTCTTTACTGTTTCTTATTAGCTGCTTGATGSGAAATAGAGCAGAATGTTAAATAAATGTATAAAAAGTCACACACAAAGATGATAAAAAGGATAAATGTTCTAGCTTCATTGAAAATCCAACTGGAGCTAGACATTTTGATGGCTATATATAGGGTATCTGGGACTTTTGACACCTCTACACTTAAAACAGACTTTGCAGAACAGAGAGAAAAAGTGTTAACTAGGTTCTTCCCTCTGCAAAAAGAGAGGCAGATCAAGTGCAATGACATTCCTATAGCACGGAAATGGTCCTGCTGAGCCGTGCGAAAACAGCTTCCCAGTCAGACTCTCCTGTGTGTGACCAGGGTTACTGAAGATTTTGGTTCTCTCCTAACCACTAAGTTTAGAAACTGTTTCATGTTACGCAAAAGCAGAATCTCTAAACGGGGAGCTGTGGAATCCCAGCTATTAATGCTTTTGATTAGCAAACGATATATTAAAGAGTACATCAACTAATACACTGAAATTCACAGTAAGTTCACAAAATTGTCACTTCTGTGTTTTTAAATATTTCTGTGAAAGCCTGCTGTTCTGTTGCATAGTTAAGTTGCCAGCCTCTAGCACACACACATTTCTTATCTCAGCTTGCTTTATTTCAGCTTCTTGTCCCAGGGAGGTGTTCGCCGAAGAGGAGCTCTCAGCCCAGGCACTTCTATCCTGCTGTTAGGACRTGAAGAGTGGCATTAGCAGTCATACGTATAAGCTCATCCTCATTTATATATGTAACATGCTTTTCAAACATACATTAATAATTTCTTAGCTTGTTATAAATGGAGTCTTAATACAAAATGACACCAATAAATCTATTTAGTTCTCTAAAATTTATGGAAACTGCTCACTATAGTTTCATCAAGATTATCATCAATTGCATTTCTGCTATTCTCTGATGTCAACATAAATGAATCATTTCTATTTTTTTTCTCAGCCTCTGAATGAGCTGACTCCTGCAGGTAACTTGGCTCTTCTATAATCAGCATCTCTGTATTAATTAAAAAGAACACAAACAAAGTTTGAGTGAAAATTATGGTTAATCTCTATCCTTAAAAAGACTTTGAAAAACAAAAGCAGGCCTCAGTCTAGAAAACTCAAGATGGCTGCTAAGCAGAATAAATATCATCCCCAACAGGACTAAGGAAGGAGAACCTTTAGAGAGAGCTTTTYCTTTCAAAATTGACTTTTACCGACTTGTAGGAAGTGGTTTCACTGACTAACTTCTGAGCTAGGCACACAGATTATTTTCCTGGCTGAATAAAAGGTGAGAGTGGTAAATCACCTCGCAAAACTGCTAAAATGGAACATTTTTCTTCTTGTTTCATATTAACCAAAACACAAGCAAATTGACCATTAACCAAATTGATTACTTGAATTTGGAGAACGGTTTGAAGTATTTCAGAATAAATGGAAAGCCTATTTTAAACAAACCTCTCTTTTGAGAGACAATTGGGGAAACAAAAGGAAAACCCCCAAATACCCCCTGCCCCATGCTATAAGAGARAAAAAGTCTTGCCCATTGTGATGTRAGGTGCAAAAGAACAGTAAAGTACTTATAAAAACAAAACCTTTTTTGTCTTTATATCTAATGTAGTCATTTTTCTTAATATTTAGAACTTTTAGGTTAGGCCTTGCTTTGTAGAATACTATACACAGTGTGTCTCAAATATTATTTAAAGTAGATTCTAAATACTTCCTAATAGTTAGTTCTGCAGAGTCAGAATTAAAATATCACCTTTTGTATCTTGCCCTTTTCTTGTTTCTTCCATTTCAGACTCCATCAGTGTTCCGTTTCTTCCCATCTTCGTTCTGTGATACTTGAAGCAGTTTGCAAACAACTGAAAACAATCATTTTTAAGAAAATCTGAGCTGTAATGCAGAACAAGACTTTACTGACACTCTGCACCTGCAGTCTCCCAAGAATTCACATGTACCCAACTCTTCAAAGAGCTCTCACAATCAGAGTGTAAATGTGCAATAGACCCCAAAGAGACAGGGCAGCATAAAAAGATACAAGGAATAAATCTTTACCATTTGTAGTTCGGCATGAATCAAGGGTTGTGCGGCGTGGCACAGAAGAACATCCACTGCCCCTGACCTCTTCCACATCATCATTTTTTTGGTTGGGGGCGCCAGGTCTAGCTCAGTGAGAGTGTCCATGTAGTTGTTGATCTGGTTGTACACAGTTTGGCAGCTGAGCTCCTTCTCTGCATCCACCAGCAATTTCCTTTTTCTCTTAWTTTTTTTCCTTGGGGTGATTGCTAAGTAGAGTAAGTATTTTAAAAATGGTATTGACCTCCTTCACTGACAGCTAACTCTCTATAATATAATTCAGCACGAGAGCACATAAATAGCAGAAAAAGTAATCTCTAAAGAAATGTATTCAATTACCCCTTTCCTCCATATATTTATTATTTGTCATTGGAATACCAAGAACTTGGTATAAGTTGTTCATGTCTCCTAGTTCTGACCTGGGCATTTTTTTTCCAAGAGCTTTTGCATTATGAATATACACAAATGAGGCCCAGGGCACCGACAACTTAAGCATAAATAAAGCATTGTGAAACGAGTGGACAGACTGCTGACCCTTTCAAAATACAGCACAGACTTGAGAATTAAACTACAATGCATAAACCGTTCCAACGATATTTTTCATAATGTCTACTCTTCCACGTATTTCTAATTAGGGAAGATTGGCGAGTAGTTTGCCGAAGCAGCAGCAACATGGTGATTTAACAAGGACACATGATACAGCAGTGGGTTTGTGTACACTGTATTTAATCCATCAGTAAGTTCATGTTTTAACAATTATCAACATACTCAGCAACTTTCATTATCTCGTWATTTGTATCTGTATTTGCCATTTTAATCCTTTGGAGATTGAATTAGGTAGGATTCACATAGCAAGGCAAAGAACCAATAGTTATATATCCATACCTACTTGAATATTATTTTGGCAGCTCAGAAATGCTGAGGTATCATCAGCGATAAAGGTTCTTCAGCTAGAAGCTCAGCAGCCCCCATGCGTACGCTGGGTTTGCACTGCTACAGAAACGTAGAGGAGCAAAACTTACCTTGGCGTGCGGAAGAGTAAGGTTTGTGCAGATGAGAGGAGCAGCCTGGTATTGCTTTTGTGTAGTGATTGTCAGAAAAGACAATTCCGACAGCAGCAGCAGATTAAATATAAAATGAGAATATTCTGTGATGCAAATGTCTCCAGTAACAGCAAGTAAGGAAAGTAAGTCTTCTACTGCACACTTAGCAAGAAACCGATCTGTTTCTGACCTGTATCATCAATGGGCTCAAGCACGAATCCTTCCTCTTTAGAAGAAAGTGCTGTTTCATTCCTTAGATGGTCTTCTTGAATCGTGGTATCTGCACCATTGGAATTTGCCGTAAGAAAACCTAGAAAATAACCCAGATTAAATAGATATATATACAACATGACAAAATTTCTCAGCCTTACAATATACAAGATTGGCATGTTAACAACTTATTTTATCAACACCAATTTAAAGTAAGACCAACAACATCTTTATGAAGTAACAAAATGACTTTTGTAGCCCAAAYGTGAAATCAGGAATAGCAGTAGATAAAGTTCAAAATACCAGCAAACTCACCAGTTGCACTGTTCTCTGGAAGCTCTTGTGACAAAGGAAGCTCTTCCCCCATGTCAAGAATGTCTTTAATTGGGCTGTTTTTCTCATCTCTCAATAGAATTTCTTAAAAATAAAATGCATAGTTTTATTCGTTGCAAGTTTTCAGAATCATGAAATAGCCTGATACAGCCTTATATTACTGCTTAAATATATTTTTTTGTGCAAACAAAAAAAAATTCAGTCTATAAAAGTTTATACTGTTATGTGGCAATGTTACAGCTATCTTAATAGGAAAAGGGCAACATTAGTCTTAGTTTAGTTTTCTATTTTTTCCTTGAAAACTGTGATCATTGATATGCTTTCAAAGATATAAGTCTACAAAGGTTTATGTAAATATTCTAAGCCATAAAAATGTACACTCAGTTGCCTTTGTTATTATAATAGGAATAAAAGTGCTGTGTATATCATCCTTGAAAATATAAATTAAGTATTAAACATAAATCAAATGCATTTTTTCTATACAACTCAAATTAGTCCTCTAATTCTGTTTTAGCTGGGAATGTCTAAATAATCACAGATTCAATGAAAAGTAGTGAAAAACAAAGTACAAAGTCACAAAATAAAAAGAAAACTTGCGTATGGAAACAATTTCACGTCTGCTTGTTTTCCTGTAAGCCTACCAGTATTTGGAAATAATTTACTTCTGTTGATCTGTGTGAAACCCTACCAATCATATCCCCAGCAGTCTCCTCATCTCCAAAACAGTCGTGCTCGAAGCAGTAMGTGTCTTCACGTGGTGCAGACTTGTCTCCGCTGGGGCTTGCCAAGGTGTGATCAGCCAAGACACTGTTGCTGCTCATTAATAGGCTGCCATCAAAGAAACTTTGTTTTCTTAGTGTTTCTGGTTCCTCACCTGAATAAATACAGAATTTCTGATGAGTCGTCTGTATGAATGTATGTGAAATATGTATTTAGTCATTTCCTATCTTATAAAAAAGAAATGTTGTAAGATATTGCACAAAGCAAACATTACAATGAACAATTTTAACTAATTCAGTTAAAAAACCCAGCAAATGATGGGTGTGATTCTCACTCTCCAACATCACATTACATTCTTTCAGCAGAGTACTGGACACAAAAATCTACATATGAGACTATATGACAGGCCAATCAACACTAACAGGAAACAAATTCTTTTTTAATAACATCCTTTTCATGTGTGCACACGACTCAGATTATTWAAAAAAGTATAAAATATACTTTTCCTTATGAAATATTCCTAATTTCTCAACTTCTCTCACCAAAGGTTCTATCACAGAGAAGTATATTGCTTTCGTAATCCTCTGCAAGTGTGATGTCTTCAGCTCTGCTCTGATTCAAGGTAAAATGTTCAGCAACATCAATGGCACTAATAAAAAAAAAAATTACAAAATACAGCATGAACTGAAACCCAGGGACCATTTAGCTGGAAAGTGAAAACCTTGTTTGCAGAAGGTTTTCAAACCTGATATTTTACTGAAGAAGAAGAAAAAAGACAACTATGATTTTCTATGGCATTGAAAGTACCCCAGCTGATCCGAACTTCCATGGAGAAGGCACTGCCTCTCAAAGTGATTAGAATTCAAACTATTTCAGATTTTATTAATAAAATTTACTACTTTGAGTTTCGTCTATCTTTTACTTCTGAAAATGCCAAAATAAACTACAGGAGGTAGGGAAGCATTTACTTTAGCTCAGGGAGTGGTGCTGCAAAATCATGAAATTCTTCAGGTAATGTGATGGACTGATAAGCAGCCTCAAAGTTCTCCGCTGGAAGGTCAACAAGTCCTAAGAGACACACAAAGCATAACAAAATAAACTTCGCCAGAATAAAAGTAATGTTCTCCCAAGTACATATAGTAAAGCTGTAATTCTGTCAAGGCCTCTAGCATCATAAATAACAAAAATAAAGTTTAGGTACTTTGTCACCAGGGCTCCATAATGGAATTAAAAATATTATTTTACCTATATTTTGGAAGCCGTATTGTTTACAGACAGACAGAGAAGAGTAAGCTGTTGTTGAAAATTGTTCCTCTGGGATCAACAACGTGTGTGCAGCAGGAATGTCTAAAATTAAGTTTAAAGAGAAGAGCTATAAGGGACACGGATGGAAAAATGCAGGACGTTACACGCACCGGGACGAAAGGCCGTCTTCATTTTTGTCAAAGCTTCACTACAGTCTGCCAAGAGGTATTTTGCCTTCCTGTTGTAGATTCGCACTACTCCTAAGAGTAAGTGTCCAGAGGTGCGCAGAGCAACTGCAAACTTCAATGATTAACATAAATAAATAAATAAAAATGGGAGGTAATATTCATATAACAAAAATATTAAAATGAAAATATACAAAAGAGTAACACAACTGTGGCAAATTACACTGCCGTGGAGTAGGAAAATTCCCATTATTTCTGCTCCTAAACATTACCATATTGAGGCTTAAGTTGTAAATTGATGCTTGCTCATTGTCTAAACCACCTCAGCTCACTGCAGCAGCAGAGCACACGCTTCAGAGCAAAACAGCTGCACCTACTCTCGAATTTGCCACCTGGGGTATTTTAAGAACCAGCTTCTCATTTAACAATGCAAAGTCTTCTGCAGCAAGAAATGGTAGGTGRTCCTAGATGACATTTTGCTAGATCACATTTTAGAAAATACCTTTAAGTAATAATATTGAGGTTACTCTAACCAAGTGCACTTACTTATAACCCAGAAAAGACAGGCAATAGCATTGAGATCACCAGCTCCTGAGCAGGTATTTTCACCTAAAAACTAAACCTGCTCGTACCAACAGGAAACCTTGGATCGTCTAACGCATCAGTTAGTGATGGTGTAAAATGTTCTGTACTCTTAGGGGGATACAACCGAAGCAGAGGGGCCAAGGACTGACTGAGTCGTGGGTACTTAACGACTGGCCCCATCTGTGCTCATTGGAGCCAGGCCTTATCTGTGATACCCAGAGGACTTCAGCCTCCAGGACTGCTGATACGCAGCCCTTCACGAGCATTAATATAGACTTAATTATGTATTTATCTCCTTATGGGCGTGGAGCGGGAAGAAGGCCACTTAAAGCAGAAGGATATTTATGAGAGTTTACAAATCAACCCTAAGAATAGCAAAAAAACCCCTCAAATGTTCTGGGTACGATTGGATGGTAATTTTCGTAGTCCCTTTTCTTTGGTTTTTGAGAYACTTGTTCCCTATGGAATATATAGACTTCAGCACCGGGAGCTCCCGGACACGTTCCCCTTGGCTGACCCACCTTTGGCGAGATGATCTTCTCGACGGTGCTCTCCAGGTTGCACTCGAACACGTGGCTTTTGGTGAGCTTCTTCTCCCAGTGCGCAGCCAGCCATATCTTGGCCAGGGGCCCCCGCTTGCTCACGAAGAGGTTCATGTAGAACATGGTGGCTACGCGGGTGCTTGCGGACCGCCGGCACTGTCACGGCCTTGGGGGCCTTCCCCTTCTCCTTCGCTGCGGGGCAGAAAACAGGGTGCAGAGGCGGGGGTGTTTGTGGGCAGTGTGCCTGGGGGCAGGGAGACGCTGCGGGGAAGGGCAGTGCTGGGGGCTGTGCTGAGGTATTGGGGTACCTGGTGCGGTGCTGAGGCGTTGGGGATACTCGATGAGGTGCTGGGGTGG
>PTEX01000319.1:307592-325092 GCA_003342815.1 Eudromia elegans
GCGCTGCGCGGCCGCCCCTCAGGAAGCGGGGCCCGGCGCGGCGGCGGCGGGAGGGGACCCCCAGCGAAGGGCAGGCCCCGGCGGCCTCTTTTGCGGGGCCCGGGGAGGGAGGGCCGGGCCTGGCGCGGGAGGGCGGCCTCTGCTCGGCCGGGCCGCGCGTTTGGGCCCTGGGGGGCTCTTTACGCAGAAGGGCGGCCCTTTGCCCCCCAGGCGGGCTTTTTGCCCCCCCGGCAGACTGATGTCCCCAAAGCCGTGTCCCTGGAGCCGGGGGTGCAGGGCAGGCCCGGCCGCTCGTGGCTCTTGGCTCCCCGCCGAGCAGGGCTCCGCCGCTGCCCCTGCTGGGCAGGGGAGGGGGTTTGCACCGTCCCTCCGAGCTGCAGGAGCGCCGAGGTCCTGCCCCTCGGTGCCTTGCGGCTCGGGGCCGTGCGGCTGCTGGGGAGGCCCTTCCTAAAAGAGCGGGCCGATAAGATTATGAAACACGCTGTGTGGCGTTGGTCAGATTACTTTATTCTTTCTCCACGAAGGACTTTGGGTGCCACCAATAAAGTTTGGATCATAAACACCCAGCTGCTGGTGTATTTTCTGCTGACGGCAGCGGTAGCGCTGTGTGGAGACTCACCGTGGCGCGTGCCTCTCTTCTGCAAGCAGAATCTGCGGGTCCTGAGCGGGTGTTTTAGTGCAGGTGTCTGCACCCAGGCAGAGTCCCAGGGGTGCAGGAGGAGTCTGCGATGGAGCCAGAGCTTGTCCTGGTGCAGCCCGCGCTGGGCTGGGGGCCTGGAAGGCTCCTGTTGCACTGACCATCGAGGTGCCGCTGTCTAAGTGGGTGCCCCATGCAGGTAACTGTGCCTGGTGCTCCGCATGCACTGGCCAGGCTCATGTGAGCTCTGCGCTCAGTAAACTGCTCGGGACAAAGAGCTTGTAACATGTTTGGGAATGAGCAGCTGTGTGAGGTGATTGAAGGCAACGTTGCCCTTCTAGGGAGCTTCCTTAAGACTTCTTTGCAGGCCTGGAGACTGCACTGCTCCCCTTGGGGCAGGCAACAGTTCATTTTGTACTGAAAAGCTTCTCTTCTTTTCATGAGATGTAGGATGAAATTAATATTTCCCAAAAMCACTCAGACTCAAATGGAGTTGCTGTTCATGTAATCTTGCCGACTGCCCCGTGTGCTGAGCACAAGTCTGTAGGGCAGGTCCCAGGTGCAGCAGAGGTGGTGTATAAAGCAGCTCACCTGTGTGCTGCTGATGTCAGGGTGATGTGGAGCATGGCAAAGCTCTGGCTGCTCGCGCTAGGAGAGGGGAGCCTGGGCTGGGCGTAGGTAGGATCGAGGGGCAGCGTGGAGCCTAAGGTGCTTGGTCAGCTTCTTATCTTCATGAGCTTTTAGATTAGGGTGATGTGCAAGTTTGTGTAGCAGGATGCTGTACCTGGTTAGGATCTACCAGCAGGAAGGGTGCCGTGTCCTTCTGAGGCAACACACACTGTGTATTTACCTGAAAAAGAGAAAACTGCAATAAAGCACAGAAAGATATCTACTCTAGTTAAAGAGGAGGCTGCATCCTTCCCTGTAGGAGAAGGTCTCCCTGCCTTCTGTGGCTAGAAGCCCATTTGAATGTCTTCTGTGAAAGAAGATTTTATAGCAAAGGTCTAGACCTTTACCATTATTACCAAGGCAGTTTAGATCTTGGGAAGATGGTGATCATTCCCTTTCAGCTTGGCAGTGGAGAGAGATTCCGCTTTCCTGTCCTGGCATGAGGAGAACCTCCTCTCTTCGCTAGAGTGGAGGAGGAGAAACTAATGTAGCTGGGCAGTCGGGTGAGGACCTGCGATGGGGATGAAACAGAGCAGGGAGAAGGGCGACGTGGGGTCGGGAATCCTGATACAGGAGGAGGAGGCCAGTATTTCTGAACAGAAGATTCAAAACAGGTTCTCTGATTAATAAATCAAAGGATTAATAAATCAGGAGAAACAGATTCTGTTGGAAATGTGGCCCTTCAGAAGAGGAGTAGAATAGCTAAGTAGGTTTTATAGCGACTCTGGAGAAAAAATGGATCATGAACTATTTAATGAAACTAAGTGGAGTTAAGTTTTGTGAAGTGACAGCTAATGGTGCTCATCTATGTGGAAAAATAAAGCTGGTGCAGAGTAAAAATGAAGATTAAAAGCCTGTAAGTGAGGATTACTAGGGAAAGGCCTGGTAAAATGTTGTTGCCTGAAAGAGGGAGACGGAATTACTTCAGTATTTGAGATTTTGAGCACTCTTCAAGTACTGGGGATTAAGTAACTAGAAATGAAATGAACTCCTGGAAGGCAGTGGGGGGAAGACAGGGCACCGAAAGGTAGTAATACATTTGTGGAGTTGTAGAGAAAGGAGTTCTGTTCCAGATCTCATGGAGGGAACGGCGTGATGATCCCTTCCAATTTTATTAAAGGACAGTGTCTCTGTGCCTTCCACCTGGATTCTTTTTCTGCATTTTCTCCTTCCAGAACTAATTTTCTCTTTTTGTCTTTCCTAACGTCCTCTGAGGAACGAGAGAAAAGAAGGCTGGAGAAGCAAACGAGTGACATTGGGTGGCATGATTAATTTCACATCACATTTCTGAAGAGGCAGAGATTTCTTTCTGGGTTACCAGGCCTGGCACCTCCACTGCTTGCCCATTATTGAATTGCTTGTATTAAAGTATCTGTTTTATGAACTACTCAGGCAAGGTAGATGGCAGCCTTGATTTTATTGTCCTGTCATGGTCTTGAGAGAATRAAACCCACAGGCTTTGAGGCCAGGGTGACTGCTGTTACTTAGTCTGACTGCAAACATTGTCTGCTTTTGATATTTTTTCTAAGCTTGGCTATCTCGTTCCAGGGGCTTCCAAGAGCTGACTTATCCTTGAATTGCAGAACCCAATTGGAGAAAAGGAGTTATCCTTTGGATCTAGAAAAACTGCTTTGAAGAGGAGAATGCTGCTTTCTGAGCTGTTGTTAGCACTGGTTGTGAAAGCAGAATATTTTTGCAGCTCGTTCTTTGGCTCCACCTAAGCTTACCGTCAAGATGCTAAACCTAGCTGCAGTGTGAAGGGTTGATAAAAAGTAGGGTTATTGATGGTGGTCATGGGAGCCAGGGTTCAGGGAGGTCTTTGTTGATTGGCGTTCAGCTGTAGTGGAACAGCAAAATGAGCCTGACATGAACCTTACCTGGTTCTTCATTCATACTGCTCTGGGCAGTCACATTCAAACAAATGATTTTATTACCTGTTTGAAGCTGCTGCTTTGGAAATTGAATAACAGTGGAGACATAGGAGCTCTTTTCAGACTTGGGGTGATACTGCCCCAGGCTCATACTTGGAAGGTTAAGATTTCAGTAATTTTAGTTTTATGCAGAATTTATCTTAGTTATGTCTTTTTATAAGAGGTAGATGGTGTTCTCAGCAAAGCCACCATAGGAGGCAGCTACTCAGAGTGCATCTTTACATACATGTGTATATATATTAGTTATCAATTCTTGTTTATTTTTAGTGCACTGAAAACGGATTAGTGTGGACATACACAACAGATTGATTCCAGTATGAAAAAGCAAGAGCTTCTGGAATATTCCTTTTTATTCTTTTATGAGCTTTGTTGCAGATACCTCTCTCTGTTGCAAGAGGCTGTTAAATTTTAGCCATAGCTTCTGCAGGTTAAGCAGTCCTTTGATTATATTCAGAAGGGAGAGGGTTTTTTTTCTTTTTTTTTTCTCARTGSTAGAATTCTAGAGGTTATCATCTCATCAGCTGAGGTTCCAAGTCAGAGTTTCTGCCAGCTTCAGCATTTTACAATTTACRGATGTGTCTCAACACACAGGAACTTTCCCAGATCCATCCGTTCCTGCAGTTCCATGGCCTGGCTTGGTGACTCCAAGGTGTGAAGAGTAATGCTGTGGATGGACAGACTTGTCACTGTGTGTGGTTACAGTGGTGGTTCGGTTTGGTAGCTGAGGGTGGGAGCTGACTAGGCATCCACATCCATGGTCAGGAGCTTCAGTTCATCTCCAAAACACTAGTGTGAAATACAACATCATTACGACGCGTTCCCCAGTTAGGACCTTTGTCTTGCCTGCTGTATCCAGGAGAGCTGCCGTATCCAGTTTAGTTGTCTGAATTCTAGATAAATCTCTCTCCTTACGTAAACCATAAGGCTCAGAACAGCTGAGGGATTGGTCTATCAGTGCTCTATGCTTGCTAATTAATGAGGAAAAAAATACATTGTATGTCAGTAATTACAAAGGTAGAAACTTCCAGAGGACACTGTCAGTTGACCTGATGTTGGTTGTAAAGAGCCCGTAGTGATACTAATGTGATTCTCTGTTTGAGCTTGTAGAAAAGTTACCTGCTATTGCCAGGGTCTCAGAGCCTGACTAAACGTAGTGATCCTGGTCTGGGTTACTGACTTAGGACTTGGAAAATGCTGTCCAAAGCCCCAGTGGGACAAGATTTTTTTGTGTGTTTTTTAAGGAATGCTCTCAGCAGAAGAATCCCTTCACATGGGAATCCTTACAAGTGCTCTTGCTTTGGTGTGGTCAAAGCTGAAAGGAGATATTTTCCCTYGAGGTGCTTTCTGCGGGTGCTGCTGCCTTTTGCACTCCCTGTAGCGCTCGGCAGGGCTAAAGGCCGTGTCCCCAGTGGCCACATTCCCGTGCGTGAGGGAGGAGGTGCCTGCAGAAGGACTGTTGTGCATCAGTTTTTCAGCCCCCATCCATTAATGTGTTAACCTGTTGTTGTTGGAATTAGAGTAGATTTTTAAGGATGTTAAAATGTGATGAGGCATCAGTGCACACAGGCATGAGTAGAGCAGCAAAGGGCTTCCTTGGAAAACGAGGCAATGGGGAGAACACTACACTGCCAAAATACTCAGARGTATCTGAGCCAACTAGGGGTTGTGCATACGTAGATGCTGAGCTAGTTCACCTGCTGCCGTTTTCCACTGGCCCGAGTTGGAGGGAATAAACTCTGTGGGAATCTGCRAAACGATGGAGGATTTGTCTTGCAGTAGGATAGCATTTCCACCCATAATTTCAGCAGTTGCTTATTTGCTGTATGCCCAGAGCCATCTGAGCCCCTTTAGGTAGGAGTGCCGTGATGTACACCTTAAGAAGCCGGCTTGGAGCGCAGCAGGAGCAGGCAGGAGTGCAGAAGGCTCCGTGGCTTGTGGCTTCTTCCCCAAATCAGCAAGGAATAACAAGCATTGAGGAGGTGGGCAAAACCTGGCTGTAGAAAATCAGCTCCTGGGCTGGGTGCCTTTGGGAGGGGAGCTCAGATGGATTGCTGCTTTCCACATAGCTTTTCTCAACAGAAGGATTTTCTTTGTTGGATATTTAGGTCTTGATGCTGAGTTTCTGAGCCTTTGGGACAGATAAAAGAAGTAGAGGAATGCTGCTTGTCTCCCTGCAACTTGAATTTTAATAAAAAGCAAGCATAGGAACAATTGGGAGCCAAAAAATAAGTGTTTTCAAAGCTGTTTARTTCTTTTGTATTTGAGGTAGTGGTGAAGTTGGTCCGCTGAGATCCTTTGAGAATTACAAATAAGTCCTGAAGTTGTGTTTTAAGTGAAAATCGATGCTTCTAGAACTTGAAACATCAAGAAAGTGCTTAATTTGGGCTGCACAGATGAGCTTGTAAATGCATCAGCTGTTATGTAGCATCATTTATTAATGCATTGCAAAAAGATGATGGTCCCGCAACACTGAGTGAGTGGAATAGTCTTGGTTACGTGTGACAGCGTGGAATTTTTTCTCAGGTGGAAGACAAAATACGTAAGRTGGTTGTTGCTTTTGGCTCAGAGCTGAAACGGAATTGCACATATGGATCACGTTGTATTTCTTCCCTTTTGGAAAGTTACCTTTGCCACCTTAAGTTAGAAGCAACTGGTTCAAAATTGTAAGGTGTGTGKGGGCTCTTATTTCTGTTAGCTGAGCCAAGTTCTCCTTTCCTCTCCAAAGGAGAGCAGACAAATAAATTTTYGAGTTCTGATGAATGATCCCAGGCCTCTGGCTGGTTTTCAGCCTGTGCTTTCTAACAGCTTTTAATGATTAACTTAAATATTTTTATATTATCTTGAGATTTTAACCTTTGGTTTATTTTGTTTCTGCAGTTGAAGATTCTGAAGCCCATCGGAGGCCTTTATCCTGACTCCAGCCTCGGAATTCTGGTAGCCTCCGATTTCAGACGTCTCCTTTCCRTCTGCCAACCTGTCTGATATGTCGGGACCCGTGCCGAGCAGGGCCAGAGTTTACACTGACGTAAACACACACAGACCCCGCGAGTACTGGGACTATGAGTCGCATGTTGTGGAGTGGGGGTAAGTCTCCGGACTGCTTATGGATGTCCCTGGCCTGGGATTGATCCAGATGTCTGGGATGCAYGGCACGTATTAGGATCACAGCTTTTCCTCATAATTGCAGGAGTAGCATAGTAACCTTTTGTGCATTTGAAAGTATTTGTAGTCAAAATTGTAAAGCTGCAGCAGTRCAAGAGGATTTTTAGCAGCTCTGCTAAAAGTTTGGTTGGAAGAATTCTTGCCAAGTAGTCAGGAAAATTTTGGAGGGAAGAAAGCCTTTTAATTTCAAAGAGTCAAAGGTGCTCTGGGTGCAGGGCTGGAAGAAGATGAAAACCTATCTGTTGTTTCTAACTTGAATGAGTGAAGAGWCTAAGCAGACTCAAATAGGTGCAGGTCACCTTGTCACTTGTTGCTCAGCTCTTGCAAGTGACTGGAAAAGACGTATGCCCCTTTTGAAGGAAGGGGGTGTCTAAATTGAGCTTATGACTAAATCGTCCAAGAACCAGACAGCAGTGATGTCAACTTAATAGCTCTGCATTCCTGCTTCTGCAGAGCAGGACCCAGACTGTGCAAATTCTGCCCTTGGCTTTGTTATGGTTCTTGGCTTCTGAAAGCATACACACTCTGCTGTGCATAAGCGTGAGTTTTGGGCCTARCCAGTTTTTAAAGGGACTAACATTTATGGCTTTGATCTTAATTTATCATTTTTTAACAAGGTTATATTAGGAAATAGGTAGCTTCTATGTATGTGTATATAAAGGCTGCTGGAAGGAATTGCTTGCATATGTTGGTGCTGAAATGTATAGCTGGGCTCATGTCATCTGTTGTAGAAGAAGCTCTGAATTGAATTTGACTTAGTGTGACAAGAAGCTTGCTGTTTCACTCCTAATTCTTAATCCTCRCTTTCAGGAGATTTAAGACACTAGTTAATCCAGCTTGTTTGGAAGGTGAGGCAGTGCTTTAGTATTAAAGAGTACTTTGTAAATTGTCGTGGGAATGACAGAACTCTTTGGGACTCTTAACTATTTTATCTCCACAGGAATCAAGATGACTACCAGTTAGTTCGGAAATTAGGCCGAGGAAAATACAGTGAAGTATTTGAAGCCATCAACATTACAAATAATGAAAAAGTAGTTGTTAAAATTCTCAAGGTGAGCAGGGGATGGGGTAAAAGATGAAATCTGTGATGGGGTGATCAGGAGGCTAGAAAGTGAAATATTTGGCCTAAATTGTCTGGTGGTTCTAACACTTAAGAGCCTGGCTATGGAGTGCCATTTGGTGAAATGGCARTTGTTTCAAGCCTACAAGTAGAAGCCCTTTACCTCTGCCTGTAAGGATCAACCTTTGTGTCAGAGAAGTCCTCATGTGCAATTTGTTTGCATTTGGAGCTAAAAAACCCCCGAACAGCTGACTAGGAAAATCYCAGGTCTGAGCTACCAGTGCCTTGGCATGCTTTCGTTTGAATAGAGGCCTCCAAGAGAGTAGGATCACGGTCCTTTAGAACCACTGAACAAATTCTAGGGACTGCTAGCTTAATTTTCTGTTCTGCAAGTTCCGATGCRGATACACTATCCTTCCAGAATAAGTAAGCAGTTCCTGGAAACTGGATATTCCACTGCCGTGATTTGTGAAATRCCTTTATTTAGTAGCCTTCAGATAGCTTGTGGACTAGTCATGGTTCTAGATTTACCGTATGCCAGCTAATGTTTTGACTATCAGAACAAGTTGAGACTGCTTAAAAAGGAAAAAAGAAAAAGAAAAAAAGGAAGAAAAAACATGCCCTCTTCCTAACTTTTTTTACATGCAGCTAATATTTGTAGCTGTCAGGATTGTGTCCTTCGAAAGGAGACTGCAGGTGTTTGAGCCCTTACTTGAATGATGCATAGTCAGATAAGAAGAAAATTTAGCTGTTTGAACTTACTTGCAAAGACTCTGATGTATTTTGCTATCTCCCAGTCWCCTACTTTTGCAATCTAAAATGAGCTGTCTGTTAGCCTCACCTACTTGGCTGCATTATCTTACCACTTTGGATTTTTATTCTTAGCCTGTAAAAAAGAAGAAAATCAAGCGTGAAATCAAGATCTTAGAGAAYTTGCGAGGAGGTCCCAATATAATCACTCTTGCAGATATAGTAAAAGATCCTGTGGTGAGTATAAAGGGACATTAAAGGGTTAAAGGGACACTGGGGTTAAAGCTGAAGTTGTTGAGTTTGACTTCAGCTCTGATTTGTCTTTTCCCCTCCTCTTAAACCCTGCGTTTGAATTGCTTAATCAGATCAGCTCTTAATCTGATTAACTTGTTTCAAAGGGCCCTTCCCCCACAGCTCAGTTCAGCCCCTCACCCTAACGTACAGATGTTAATTCCATTTACAAACAACCCTGCAATAGGCTTTGGTTTTAGCTTCTCTGTCTAGAGGGATATCCAAATGCCTCTGAGGTAGAGGGGCACTTAGCAGTTTTAAGAGTTAAAGCAATGTATGTAATTATCCTAAGTCTGAACACTTTTTTCTCCTCTGTTTTAGTCCCGGACTCCTGCTTTGGTTTTTGAACATGTAAACAACACAGACTTTAAGGTACAGTGTAATGTAGCTTACAATGTTTGCCATTTGAAGGCTGCTTTTCTTATGTGCTTTTCTGGGGAGGGACGGTGCTTAGGGAGCAGGCAGTTTCTTTAATGATTTGCTKGTGATGTAGCAGCTGTCCTTCGAGATGAATGCACTTGGGACTGAAGTTTGTAATTAAGCCCTCAGTAGCATTCTGTCCCAGAAGTTAGAAGATAAGGCTCAGGACTTCAAACTTCAGAGAAAATTCATTGCCTCTAGTTGACCGTCAGTACTCGTCACAGYTTTGCTCAAACTGAGACTTTAGAAACGTTCTGCTTTGATGTCCAACGTAGAACTATTTGCTGTGCACACTTTACATTTGCACAGCAGCTGTTTCCATGGCTTTCTATACTTCTAGGAAAAGGGGTGTAAATGTTTCTTTGTCCCCTTCCTGTTAACCTGCCTTGGGAGGAGAGTGGTTGTGTAGTGCCATATGGAATAGCTGCTGAATCTTGCAGAGCATCTTCAGACTTTTCGAGATCCAGTCTGCAGGCATAACTTATCATGCTGGTGGTGGTGGGCGAGCGCAACCTGAGGGAGTTAGTGACAGAAACCAGAATATCTGAGCAGCGCTAGAAGKAAACCATCTGAAAGGGGAGGGGAACAGGCTGAGCGTGTGGGATGATGGTAACCTGGGAAATTTTTTACTGTTCACTCAGTTGGAGTTCAAGAACCCCATCAGCAGAGAAGAGGGTTGAGTTGTTCTGGATTGGCAGGAGTATGAGGTTTTTTTCTCTGTGTTGAAGTGATGTGTTTGTTTCCCACAGCAATTATACCAGACATTAACAGATTATGATATTCGATTCTACATGTATGAGATTTTGAAGGTAAGTTGGTGTTTTCTATTTTATTAGTTTGTTTATTTCTAGGGTTTGCATCCAGCTCATCCTMTAGTGATGGTTGTTATCTTCTCACTTATCATGGGAGAAAAAGACTATGGCAGAGTGGGGTAGAAAGTAGTAGTCAAATTAGGACATGTTGTTTAACTTTGTTTCTACAAGAAATTTGTCCCCTTTTTAAGGACAGAGAAGCTCTCATATTTTAGCCCTTGCATGGACTTAATATGAGTGAATTTGAAAGATGCTTGTGACTCAAGTGTCCTCCTCACTTGTGTGCCCTCCAGGCTCTAGATTACTGCCATAGCATGGGAATCATGCACAGAGAYGTCAAACCTCACAACGTCATGATTGACCATGAGCACAGAAAGGTAATGTGGGACATGCTGGAAGAGAGGCTTTTCTCTTGGCAGACCAGGATTCTTCCTGTRTTGGGATGCTAACCCGCACTTCAAGGAGGGGGGTGGTTAACATTTCTATTATGTGAACAAATTCGAAAGGAAATTTTATAAACTGCTTTTTGTAAGCTTTCATGGGTTATATGTTTCAGTGGGGTTGGGAAGGAGAGAGACCTTTACATCATGGTACAGGGGGAGGGAAGTGCTAAAAGCACACTGGCTTTTACAGAGAAACTCCAACTTGGAGTTATTGAACTAGAATGTTTCCCCAAAAAGGCAAGTGATGCAAATACATCTTCCTTGAAATCAGCAAGTCAGTTAAATCCAAGCAACCAACCTTCTTCAATTCTGGTACTTGCAAAATATACTTTAATAGTTTTTCCAGATAGAGGAGAGAAGGAAGGGGCATGCAGTTAAAATAAAACCTCTAAAGAAAATTATTCACCAAGTTACCTGAAGATAGAAAACTTGTTTAAAAAAAATCAAACTAAATTTATCTGAATTTGTCTGTAATGTGGCTTCAGCRAGTGGAGAACTGGAGCCTCCCTTGAGCCTTTCTTTCTTTTTGCTTTCTACCATTTCTAGCTTAGACTAATAGACTGGGGGTTGGCTGAATTCTATCACCCTGGACAAGAGTACAATGTCAGAGTGGCGTCCCGGTATTTCAAAGGACCCGAACTCCTTGTAGATTATCAGGTAAGAATTACCAGGTTTTGTCACTGACTTTTATGCAGAAAGTCTGTGCCACTTCAAGGTAATGAAACAAATTTAGCTATCCAGAGGTCTGAAGCTGAAGACAGTCGGTTCTAAAATGAAAAAAAACAGTGGCTGTAAAGCTGCTGAATTAAAATAATAAATAATCTCAGGATCTAAGGAATGTGCACAGAATTATCATCATGGATCTTGGGATGCAGGTGTTGAGTATCTCTTAGCAAGGCTGATGTTGTAAAGTTTAAAAATAAAAGAAAATGCTTTGGGGAATAGCTAGTATTGTATATGAACTCCTAAATCAAGCTGCAAAAGCATCTAGTAATCTGATGACAGTTTGCATTATTGAAGTGCTGTGGGCTGGAAAAAACAGGCTTCCTGGTTGCTCTCAGATGCTGTGTTCTCATTCTGTGTTAAGGCGCTTCCTCGTCCGTCCCTGTGTTCTTGCCTTGATACTTCCCTTCTCAACCTATTTTTTTTGGTGCTTCACAGCACACTGGTCTGTAGTGAAGACAGTAAGAGGCAATGGTCKTTATTGCAGAGGGGTGGAAGTAGAATACCTGCTGTTCTGCTGATTGCTGTACCCCAGTTTGAGTAACTGGAACACAGTGGTCAAGCACTGACAATGCATAAGCAGCCTTCAGTCTGTTCCCAGTTAACATGGCCATGTTCCTGGCATTGAAGGGAGGGGCCTCTGTTAGTGTTGTGGGTTTATTTTTTTCTGCTTAATTCATTGAAAGCTGAATTGTGCTCCTGTTCTTGTACAGATGTATGATTACAGTCTGGATATGTGGAGTTTGGGCTGCATGTTGGCTAGTATGATATTCCGAAAGGAGCCCTTTTTCCATGGCCATGACAACTATGATCAGGTGAGAGCTGGTTAATGTTCTTTGTTTGCTTAGCAGAGTTTTTTTGTTGTTTTTGTTTGCTTAGCAGAGTTTTTTTGTTTGTTCTTTGTTTGCTTTGTTTTCGGCTTGCAGATCTGTCAGGGGATGGAATAATGTCAATATTTTTGTAACTGAGCTTCTTTGCTCGGTTTCAAACCATGTAGAGCATCTAAACAATTAAGAACTAGATTTGCAGAACTTCTTGTTCATGGGCTACTCAGTAGGTATCTAGAAAAGTTACAACAATCATTACATTAAGGCCAGTTTGTCCTGGTGCATAGAGGTTAAGTCAGGTGAAAAGTCTCTGTTCTCATTCTCTATAGTTCTCGTTCTCAGTAGTTCTATATAGACTCTGAAATCTTTATGTTGCCTTTAGACTGAAAGTCTTGTACTTTTAACCCATGCTCTGCATCTGAACTAATGTGTTCACATTGAGAACGTTGACCACCTTTTCTCACACCTTCATTCTGGAGCCGTCTGGGATGGCACTTTACCCTTTACAGACAAGTTAAAAAATGTCTTTTTTTTTTTTTGTCTGCTTATTTTTACTTTCCTACCCTGTTAACTTTGAGGGTTTTCTTTGCTGTCAAGGGAATTCATATTGCAAGATTTTAGTTTTTATGATGGTTAGGGTATGCAGCTCTTTCCAGGCTGCTTTAGATTATGAAGTATCAAGTCTGAGTGTTGAGCATGTTTATGATGCCTGTAATTCCACACGGCTGGAGGAGTAGGAGCCACAATGGCTGAGGCTGCTGCTTCACAGCACTCAAACCAGGCTCAGGCTCCCGAGGGATCCTGCTGCTGCAGTGTCTTGTGCTGGCTTGGGCATTGCTGTTCTTTCACAGTGGGACTTGCTTTCTTTGTTCCCAGCTGGTGAGGATAGCCAAGGTGCTGGGAACAGAAGATCTGTAYGACTACATCGACAAATACAACATTGAACTGGATCCACGTTTCAATGACATCTTGGGCAGGTGAGCCAAGGTCCAGAGCAGCCCAGAAGCCTCTAAGCCTCCGGTAAACCGGGACAGCTACTGCTTTGGCAACAGACCGTTCAGTAAACAAATACTTCTGCTTAAGGGGAAAGAGCTCTTCTTGACAGCAGTTGCTTCGTGGCTCCAATCCTTTTCACCACTGCTTCCCAAGGAAGGGCTTCCTCTGCTGATTCACCCGAAAGATTTTTAAATGTCATTTAGACAAGAAATGAACTGCTGGAGCTGAAGCATTAGAGGCAAATGATCTCTTGGTATTCTAGCAAGGAAACAAGTACCAGTGTTTCTGAGAATTAGAGTGCAGAATATCAGCTACTGCTTAAGATGGCATTTGCCTGGAGTTATTTCATGTGTGACAGAGACAAAACTACAAAGAACTAGTGTTGGGGGTGTTAGAGAGCAGAGCAGAAGATGAGGTTTCAGGCGTGTTAGCTCATGCTGAACTTCAGTGCTTCCGCTGCACCGCTCAACCCTTTGCTGCTGCACCGTGCAGCAGAGGGGAGGGAATCTGCGGCAGTTTTGCTTTTTAGAAATGTGGCATTTGTCGATTCATGTCCCCATCGCTCTCCTTCGTGTGTATTTTTTCTGCAGACACTCCCGTAAGCGATGGGAGCGCTTTGTTCACAGTGAGAACCAACACCTGGTAAGCCCAGAAGCTCTGGATTTCTTAGACAAGCTGTTGCGATACGATCACCAGTCACGACTCACAGCAAGAGAAGCCATGGAGCACCCCTACTTCTGTAAGAACCAACTCCTGCCATGAGCTGCGGTTTGAACGGTTCATCCTCTGCCTCTGGCACATGTCCGTTCCAGGGGTTTATGGAGAYAGGAGCTAAGAAAAGCCACACAATGTGCCTGCTCTTTGTGGGTACTTGCACTGGAGCCGAGACTGCTCCTTTCTCTGGTAGATAAAATAGGCCCGGCCATCTAAAGGAGCTCCAGTTAGATGCCCTGGCAAGCCAGCGAGTTGGCACCATTAAAGAAGCTTTAGTTTTAGCCCCGTGCAAATTCCAGCAGCAGCCAGGGTACTCTYGCTCCTGGTTTTGATAAAACCAGACCGATCTGTCAGGTAACAAACAAATTTGCCTCATTCTGTTTCTAAATGCATACCTTAGTGAACACTGTCTCCAGTTTTGTTTGCAGGTGTGTATGAAACTTTCACGAGCAAATGTGCTTAAATGCTTGCTTTCAGATAAATTAAACTTGAGGTATAGGTTTTGGGAACTTCATTTGCTCAGTTCTGTTGTCCTCGGTGCAATTAGCAAACAGTATAGATCTATATAGTGCCTGTGGCAAATGTTCAAGTGAAATGTTGCACAAATGTAAATATTTGTAAAGCTGAAAACTGTGAATGCAGTGAATGCATTTACAGAAGACATCAATTGTCATTGGAGCTCACTGCAACTCAAGAGCAACTGTGGGATGTGCATTTATATACAGTGTTACTGTAACTTGTGAAGATTTTACTGCTTGCTACACAAACCCACTTTAAGGGGGTTGGTTTTACTAAATCCCTCTGCATAAAAAGATTGACCTCCCCTTCATTTCCTTCAGCTTTTCTTGTCAAGCAGCACTGCCAAGCTAGAAGGCACATTATTTGAGCCCCTTGCAGTTATCCCACTTCCTTGGTTCTTTTCCGGGCACTTCCCGGTGGGGCAGGAGGGAAGGGCTGTYCGGGTGGACGGGAGCGGGTGTTAGCCGTGCCGCAGGCGGCCTGCCGGGCCAGCTGTGCCCAGAGCAGGCAGCAGGCTGGGGTGCTGCCTGCCAGCGCGGCCCTCACGCTGCTCTCTTCTTCCTAGATCCCATCGTGAAAGACCAGGCTCGGATGGGCTCGTCCAACATGCCCGGGGGCAGCACTCCTGTCAGCAGTGCCAGCATGATGTCAGGTCAGCGCTGCCATTGGGCTGGAGCCTGGCATTTTAAAGCCTTTATAATAACTGTGTGGATGCTGGGAGCCGGGAGAGTGAATTCTGCAGGGGGGACATGAAGTCCKCTCCTGGGGCTGATGACAAGTGCAAGGAGAGAGTGATAAAGAGACCCCTCTGCAGCTTGGTCTGCTTTTTGTTTTCAGTCTTAACTTTAAAGAAAAAATTGCTTTGCAGTTGGGTGTTTTGGAAGAAGTTTGGAGGACAGTGACTCTGTCACACAGGGCCACATCTGCCCTTAGGAGACGCTTCCATGCATTCAACTCTGAGCTTTCCTCAGAATCTTTAGAGAACATTTCTTTAGTGAAATATCTTCAATTTCAGTTTATTTTTGGAARCTGTAGAATAAAACAAAATGCCCGTAAACTGAACGGCAGAGATAGCATTTCATTTAGCAAGTTTTGCTGTCGTGGATAGGGATGGACGGGTTTTCCTCTAACTCCTGTTTAATTCTCTTTGTTTCAGGGATCTCTTCAGTGCCAACACCGTCACCCCTTGGACCCCTCGCAGGCTCGCCCGTCATTTCTGCCACCACCACGCTGGGGATGCCGGTTCCAGCTGCTGCCGGAGCTCAGCAGTAGTGATGGGATSTGTCTCCTGCCGCCTGGGCTGAGTCGGGTGGGGAAGAGGTTTCCCCTCCACCTCTCCTCAGGCCGCAGCTCGGGCCTGGCAGGGAAGGGAGGGGATGGAGCGCTTTGGAGGCACCGTGTCTGAACTGTTGCTTGTGGATTTATAGTAGTTCAGTCATTATATACAAAATTATTATAGGCTGATTTTTCTTTTTTTACTTGAACTTTTCGTAACTCAGGGGATTCCCTGAAAATACCTACAGATGGAATATTTCTCGGACAGTTTTTTTTTGCCCCCCCCCCCCAAAAAAAACAATACTTTTCATTTAAGAACAAAGATGAACCAACAGCATTTCCAAGCTATTGCATCCTGCTGGAAATCTCTTCTCTTCATGCTCCCACCATTATTCCTCCACCAGCCTACACCTTGGGGGATTGTGCTGTTCTCCAGAGACTACCCAACCAAGTCTTCATGAGGCAGGGGAGGGGGATTCTTAAAGCTACCTGTCACTTTAACCCTGTATCCTGCATACGACTCAGCTGGGGTACACTGAGGAGGCAATTCCAGTATGGAGAGGTGGTAATAAACTTAAAAGAAGTGCAGATAATGTCTTAAAACCCTATTTTGATCGAATCATGTCTCCTTAGGAGCCAACCAGAATGCCAACTCACTCCCTTGCATGTAAGTTTAGTCTTAAAGCATAAAGTTATTGATCCAATTGAAGTCCTTGCCTTTTCCTGGAAGAGGTGCTCCTGTAGAGGAAGGCTTACTCTAACCAGCACCTTTCTCATGGAGGGTTCTTCCTGCCGTTGCTTGGCTTGGATCTCTGGAATTAGTTTGTTATTGGGTATATTGTTTTTAAATGGTTCATATAGGTTTCAAGCTGGTGGCTACTTTAAAGCTGGAAAAATCAGACTGCGCCAAGTCACATAGGACATCTTCACCCACCATCCCCTCCCTCACGTGCCATGTGGTGAGAATACCAGTTACCTCACAGTCCTGTAAATATGCACTGAGAGGAAGGAGCGAGCAGACTTTAACGTAAACTGAAATGGTAGATCAGTAATTGTGGACAAATATTATCATTGACAACAACAAAGCACCCTTGTTACAGCCCTGCTACCCYTTGCTGTGTATATATACCTTGTCCTTCATATGTGAAAGATCCAGTGTTGGAATTCTTTGGTGTAAATAAACATTTGGTTTTATTTATCGAGGTTAGATTTAAGTTCCCTGTGTAGAGGTCTCGCGGGGCTGGTGTCGCACACTTGGACACAGCAGTAGCCAACCTCCCTGCACGTCCTGGCAGGCCGTTTCCCGCCTCCCTGGCGCTATCCRCTGTAGTGAGCAGTGCAGAGAAGCCTTAGGGAACCATCACCAGCCAAAGTAGCTCCTGGGCTAAGCATCTTTTGCTGTAAAAACAAGAAAAAAGCCCCACCACCCTCTTGTGCCTCAGTGCTGAGGGGCTGTGGCTGCTGCAACAATCCCGGGTGTTATTTTGGGCAGTCAAAGCAGTTTTGTTTGCCAGGTGCTCTACGAAAAAGGCTTTTAGCCCAAGGGCACCCACCAGTGACCTCCAGCCCTGGTCCTGTTCCCACGGGGGCCTGTTCCGAGCCTGGAATCCCCTCCCAGTTCCTGCAAGGAGTCCTGCAGCCTYGGCATCCTGCTTGGTTTGTGAACGTGTCACTTGTTAGTTGTTCTTTTGGGGGCTGTGACCACGTATTTCATCCTAATTTTCATTGATTCTGCAAGAGGGAAGAGTAGTTGGGTTAAACTGCCTCGAGACAGGGCCCCTGGTCCCCGCGGATCCCCGGATGAGGCTCTCGGTGGTCCGGGGACAGCGCTGCGCTCCGYGGCTCGCTCCAGCCTCGCCCTTGGTTGCTTTCTGCCCCGGACGCCGCGGAGCTGGACGGTGCCGCCCGTTCCCTCGAGGTGACGCACCCTAAGGCGCCGCGCGGGGCACCAAGGCCGCCTGTGGCCGCTTGCGCTGGGTTGCGGGGCCCGCGGGGCCCGGCCCGAGGCCTCGCTGTCGTCGTCGTCGTCGTCGTTATTCCTCGTGATGAGCTCGGCCCCTCTTCGCACTCCGGACATGGAGGCCTCGCAGTTGCCCAAGAGGGCTCCGCGGAGGCCCGGCCTGCGCCCCCTGCCGCCGCAGGGTGTTTTTTTCCCCTTTTTCCTTTGTTTTACGGCATTTTGGCGGGCCTGGCGGTGCAGCCGCGCCCTGGAAATCCCGCTTTTTTTGTCCTTTTCCTCAATAAAACCCCTTTAACAGCCGCGCACCGAGC
>PTEX01000319.1:325377-337453 GCA_003342815.1 Eudromia elegans
TGTCCCGGCGGAGCCCGCCGCCCAACGGCCTCGGCGCGCACGGTACCACCGGCACGGCACCGGCACCGGGACGGGACCGGGCGGGGGGGCGCGTGCTCCCCTCAGGCCGCGCGGCGCCCCCTGGGGGCGGAGGGAGGCGACGCCCCGCGCCGTGACACCCCCCCACCAGGCCCCCCGCGGCTGCGGCGCCCCCTGGGGGCCGCGGCAGGTGCCGCCCCGGCGCCCCCACGCGTGGCAGCCCCGTCCCGGGGCGCGGGGGCGGCGGAGGGCGCGCAGAGACCGCGATGGGGGGAGTTTGGCTGCCGCCCCCTCCGGGCCGGGGCCTCCCCCGGCGCCGCTGTGGCTCCGGGAGCGGCGGGGGGGGCTCCGTGGGCCCCCCAGCGTTACGTAAGTGCCAGCGCGCGCCTGCTCCTTGCTGTTGGAAACGCCGTTTCCTGCGGCCTTCCGCACTCGTCACCCCGGGCATCGCCTGCGCGCGGGCGGCTCCTGCGCGCCCGTCGCCACGACCCGTCCCGGCTCCGCGCGGCGCAGGGACCTGGGGACGCGCTCGCCGCGGAGCTCCCCCTCCGGGACGCCGCGTCCTGGGGCGGCAGCCCCTGCGCCCCGCGCTCCTCTCGGCGCCGCCCGCAGCTCCCGTTAGTGTTKCGTAGCATAGGGAAAAGTTTCTGAAACTCGCCCGCTTTTAGCACGTGCTGCYTTGGCCCTCTGTAGCTTTGAGCAGCGTAAGGGCTCTTTGCTTGTCAGCAGATCGGAGGCGAGGAGCCCCCGTAACCGCCCTCGGGTTCTCCCGTGTGGACCGGACCCCTCCTTGCCGGGCAGTGGGTGCTGCTGTGCGAGGTTTGGGAGTGCGTGTGGGCAGAGCCCGCGCCGCTGCGGGGAAGGGCGCGCGGGGGAGAGCCGCTTCGTGCACGGGCCCCTCTGCTTGCACAAGAGAGGGGCAGGAGGCGAACGGAGGCTGCCGTCGCCAGCGGAATGTTAAAAGGTTTAGTGCTGCCCGGGTTTGGCTGTTTAGAGGGGACTTGGAGATCTGCAACAAACCTGCAGCCTGTTTTTCATATGAAAAGCCCAGAAAAGGCTATTTTGCAAAGGGACAGCACCTACCACTTGACCTACTTGGGGTTTTGTGTGCATGTGAGCAGCCTCCCTGCCCTTTCCTCCCATTCAGGCACTTTAAAAGCTGAAGCTCCAGCACTTGCAAAGAGCTTGACAGGAGCAGGGAAATGGGCCAGGACGGGCAGAAATGCTGTAAAAATCACATGGACAGGGAACGACATGGGGTAAATGGCTGTGGGCTGGGCGGAGTGCTGAGAAGTGGCTGTTTCTGCATTGGGATTGTTTTAATCCTCCCACCCCTGGGCCTCTTCAGACCAGTTCCTTATCGAGTTAATGCAGTTTGGCATGCAGCAGGARTACTGTGTCCGTTCCCACTTCCGCGGGAAATGCTCCCGTGTCGCGCGTTCAACTCACCCAAACCCGGCCTCGGGRGTGCTTCGTGTGCGTTGTTCTCTTCATGTGAGTCCTCCAGCACACGTGCTCTGCAGAGCAACCCCCGCCTCCTTTAATGCGTGTATCAAACCAGGCAAGTTGGTGCTTGCAGGGAGAGGTATCTGTGTTGTGATGAGCGTGACTGATACAAGTGCAGCCTGCCTTGTGACTGATACAAGTGCAGCCTTCCTTGAGACTGTTGCGGTCGGGGTAGGTTGCAGGGGCTGTGTAGGACATAGGGCGGCTGTTCCAGACGCCCCAGGAGTCAGAGCATGAAACGCGGCTCTGGGGAAGCGGTTGTCACCCGAGCTGGCGGCCGAGTGGCCTTTCCTGGAGAGCAGAGAGCTGCAAAGGGCCCTGCCTGGCTGGCAGCGCCGCGCAGGGCGCTGGTTCCGGCGGCGGGAGAGGTCCTGCCGGGTTCTGGGCCGTGCCGGCGTCACCTTTGACCTGCTCCTCCGTGGTCTTCCCGCAGACTTTGATTCCAAGAAGAAGAGAAAAGTGGCGGAAATCGAGCAGGCGCTGCAGAGCGATCCCATCGACGTGGCGGCGCTCAGGCGCATGGCCATCAGCGAGGGGGGGCTCCTCACGGACGAGATTCGCTGCAAAGTGTGGCCGAAGCTGCTGAGCGTCGATACGGACGACCTGCCGCCTCTTCCAGGTACGAGTGCTCTGGACGGGGCCGCTCTGGAGGAGCGGCTCTGTGATCCCTTTGCTCCCTTGAGGAAGGATCCCAGCACTKGCATTTTCCCCATGTACACTGTGCTTTCCCCACTGTGTTTATGTGGGCAGGACACTTGAGAGCGAGTGCCGTAATAACTCCCCAAGCTCTGTTTGTTTCATGACACAAAGAATAGATTAGGAAATACACGACTTCCTACAAACACCGTTTCCATTATGTGTAAGACTAGTGACTCAGGTGGCAATAAGTTTGCCTGGCATGTGGTTGGTGTGGCCCTTGTGCAAGTAATTGCCATGTGTAAGTCAATAGGTGACAAAAAGTGACAAACTTAATTTTCATTGCTCTTGTGGGGAGGTGCCTTGGCTGAAGCCTGGCTCCTGGAGGTGCCTCTTCCAGGCATGGATGAAGCAGTTCATTGCAGGAATGTTGTGTGGTGTTTCATCAGGAGTGGAGAAGATTACCCTCCTCGTGAGATATGTACGTGGTTTCTAAACCTTAGCAACACAAGAGATCCAAGTCCTGCAGCTTTTACAGTTGCTGTTCCCCCAGTGAAAGGTTTTGTTGATGTTCCCGGACGCAAGAGGCCATTCGGAAGCGCGGATCCCCCGCGGCTGGAGCCAGACCCCTGGTCGCTGCTCCGAGCTGCTGCTGGACGCGTTCAGCCTCACGGGGCAGCACCGGCGCTCGGAGTGACGGCAAATTCTCCTCTCTTCTGTTTTAACTGTCTTAGTTGCTCCCTTTTAGGATTTGTTACTGAGTTATTTCTATGTAATAAACTGTTCTTCATGGCTTGTACAGCATGTTGTGCCCTGCTGCTGCTGCTGAGTATGTTTTGAATTTCCCAGCAAAAGGATGTTTCCAGGAAGACAGGGAGTGGTGTCAATTTAAGCATTTTAAAGTATGTTGTTTAAAGAAAGAGTAGTATTTCTTCTCATGCTAAATTGTTGTTAGTGTTGGAAAGCACAACAGCGAAAGTGAGAGCACGGGGAAAAAGCAGGTATTTGGTTGGGGTAGTGTGTGTGGGCCTGGGGGTGCATTTCAGCCTCCTTTTTTGGTTTGAGCGGGGCCTTTCCTGGCTTGCTCGCCCAGCTCCCTGCCTGGTGCCTTTGCACTGTGCAGAGTTGATGACATTGCTCGTGTTTCCCCAGGAAAGGAACTGCGAGAGAACAACAAAGATTACCAGCAGGTGCTGCTGGATGTGCGGCGATCCCTGCGCCGGTTCCCGCCAGGTGAGGAGGGGATCGCTCGCCCTGCCCGTCTGCGTGGGGGGTCTGGGAACACGGGGCACCCTGACCCAGACCTCCGTGCGCATCTCCCTCCCCTGGGCACCGCGATGCATCAGCAGGGACGATGCTCCCTTGCTCCAGGAGGCCGTCTCCTGCCAGCCTTATCCTGCCAGTTGGCAGCAATGTCTCGTGAAGTGAAGCTCTCTGCAGCTCTTGGTTCCTTCAGCTCCCGCGGGAGCTGCTCTTTGATGTGGTTCTCCTAATGTTCCCTTGCCCCCTGGGCTGCCCGGTCCCTCTGCAGGGCGCTGGTACCGCCGGGCGCTCGGCCCACGGTCCCGAGGGTCAAGCTGAGCACGAAGCTAAGGCAGCGTTTGAGGAATTTACCCTTTGCCTCAGTTACCTGAAAAGCCTGCAGTCCAGCCCGAGGGTGTGGGAGGCAGGTTCCTTGATGATTAGAGCAAACTCTGACTCTAAGTGATCTCCAAATCACTTCTTCTTTCAATGATTCATGCACCAAATTTCAAAGAACTCCTAATACTTAGAAACAAAGGCTTTTTGCAGTTGTTTAGTTGTTGTGGGTGGCTGGTGCCTTGTTGAGCTATTTATATTTTAGCTCGCAGTTATCTAACTCTGCAGAGCAGTCATTATTTCGGGCTAGAGTCTGCTTCCCTTTTTGGTTTCTTTTATTTCACATAAACAGTTGATCYCTTCTGATTGGCTTTGAAGTGAGGATACCATGTACAAGGCTGGTTTGTGAAGGGTCTGCTCGCACTTCCTCTCTGCCCTTGAATCGCAGCCTCCTGCCTATTTTTAGAAGCGTTAGCGAAGGAGGGAAAAAGGAGAACTTTGCCATTGCAGGGTCTCAGCTGGGAATTTCTCTGCTTGGCCTTTGTAYGTTATATCTGTTGACAAGGACTCTGCCAAAAAACCAGCTGCAGTTGTGCAGAGTAACGTTTTTTTTCTGCAATATCCTGTCCCTAAATGCGTGTTGTTAACAGAGGACCGACACAAAGGTGTGCCGAACAGGGGCCTCACCATTCAATGCAGCTGGCACAGTTTCTGTGAAAATAGGTCCTGTTTAATCTTCTCCCGAGCTCCTGGGAAATAAGCAGTGGTTGGAGCGTCCTCGGCAGCGCAGGGCGTGCAGTGCGGCTCGCKCAGCTGCGCCAGCCCCAGCGACTCCCCTATAGGTAGGGGCACTGCAGCTCAGCSTGAGCGACCTGGGCGCTTCTCAGCTCCCCGTGGGCTGGCCGAGSTTTCGGGGACAGGATTAGGCCTCTGAATTTCTCTCCCCTGGTTTTATATGCAGCTCCTTGCACCACATCCCTTGTGATGAGGCTGTAGCTGCCTCTGCCTCACAGCCCGTGCCTCGGACACTGCAGCCACCGTCACTGCTGCAGTAGGTGCCAGGCCAGGGCTTGTCCCACCCCCATCACCTGGTTCTGTCCCCACAGGGATGCCAGATGACCAGAGAGAAGGGCTGCAGGAGGAGCTCATCGACATTATCCTGCACGTCCTCAAGCGTAACCCCCAGCTGCACTACTACCAGGGCTACCATGACATCGTGGTCACCTTCCTCCTGGTGGTTGGTGACAGACTGGCCACGGCTCTGGTGGAAAAGCTCTCGACGCATCATCTCAGGTAGCTGCCTCGGCCTCATGCTGCAGGGCCGCCCCGTCCCGGGCCAGGCGGCCCCTGGAAAGCAGAGCCCCAGGCTGAGGCCACCTGTGTCCGCAGGGATCTGCTTGGGAGCACCATGGCCACAGGGTGGCCCGTGGCTTTGCTGGGAGTTGTGCTCCAGGGAAGGGATACCTGAGGACTGGCTCATCAAACACCAGTTTGATTTGTAGCATCTCCTGAGGCTGGAAAAGCCAACCTATGTGTGTTATTAATAATTCTGTGGTCGGCACCGCTCTGGCTCAGCACGGTGCTGCCCACTGCCCCGTGAGGCCAGTGCCCTGAGTGCCAGGGCGGGGGAGTGCCACGTGTGCCCCGGGGCAGGAACTCCCCCTTGGCCAAGGGCCGCTCTGGGGGGTTTCCCTCCTCTCCCCGGCAGTGCTGCAGGGGGGTCGGGCTGCGGGGATGCAGCGCGGCAGCGTGAGCAGAGGTGCCAGTTCGCACTGAGCGAGCCCAGCCCTTCTGGGTAGCCGAGCCCTCTGTGTCCTCCCGTGGGCGGGAAAGGGCTGTCCCAAAGAACCGGGATTCCTCGGGAATAGGGGCCAGCCTGGCAGAAAAGCAGTTTAGTGCAAGTCTGTTTACCCTCTGCCTGCTTCCCTGGGCTAGGGCGCAGCTCAGCGACAGGGTTACCTGACAGAGCTCTTGTTTAATCTTTCCCCAGGGATTTCATGGACCCAACGATGGATAACACCAAGCACATTTTAAATTACCTGATGCCCATCATAGACCAGGTGAACCCTGAGGTGCATGACTTCATGCAGAGGTATGCACATGTTCCCGGGAGCCTCCTAGCTCTGTCCTCTYGGTCTGGCATTCCTGCTCGTGGTTTCATTTGCATCAGCTGGGCAGCGTGTTCGCAGCACCGTGGGGCTTCCTCGTTGCAAAGCAGCAGCTGGCCCAGAGCTGCCGATGCTGCCTTGTCTCGAGAGGCTTTCAGGGTGGCCTCTGCACCCTGGCTGTCTGCACTCACATGAGCAGTACCACTGCTTTGTCCTGGATTTGTCCTCCTTGTACCGGAGCTGCAGCTCCCGGTGCTGGATTAAGCTCCAGATGCTCTGTGGATTGGCTCCTGTGTCTCCCCTTCCAGGAAGGGAGGCTGTTGGATAAAGCACGTGCTGGGCAGGGATCACCCAGGAGTATTTTGGCGCCGGCCGCAGGCTGCTGGCAGCTGTTGACCTGACGGAGCCCTTTCTGTTTGTGCAGTGCGGAAGTGGGAACCATCTTTGCGCTCAGCTGGCTCATCACGTGGTTCGGGCACGTTCTCTCCGACTTCAGACACGTCGTGCGATTATACGACTTCTTCCTGGCCTGCCATCCACTGATGCCCATTTACTTTGCCGCCGTGGTAGGTACCGGCCAGGAGGATGTGGGCAACTTATTGGACCGTGGAAAAGGGCTCGTAGTTTGGCACTCTTGAAAAGGGCTGGAAAATACAGTGCACCCTGCCCTGCGGGGGCCTCCGTGAGGCCAGCGGTGTCCTCGGGGACGTGGGGGGCAGCGGGTGCAGGAGAGCTCGGCGTGCCGGGCAGCGCCGGCCCTGCAGGCTGCAGAGCCCCTGCTCGAGGCTGTTCGGGCTGCAGTCCTGTCCTGCTGGGGTTCGGCCCGACTCGCGGGCTCTCCTCTGGAGATGTTGYTCCAGAGGGGCTCCCACGGCTTCAGAGCTGCGGGAAGGGTGGAAGCAGGCCCTTCCCAGAGGAGCGCTCCGTTGCAGTGGGTGTTCCTGAAGCAGGGCAGGCCTTTCCCATGGCAAGTGAAATGTTTTCCAGCTCGGAAGTTAGTGACGGGCAGTGCCAGGGAGCTCCTCCCAGCTGACCCCGGCGCTCTCGCTCCTCTCTGTAGATTGTGCTGTATCGGGAGCGGGAAGTTCTGGACTGCGAGTGCGACATGGCCTCTGTCCACCACCTCCTGTCCCAGATCCCCCAGGACCTTCCGTACGAGACTCTCATCAGCAGAGCCGGGGACCTTTTCGTGCAGTTCCCGCCGTCCGAGCTCGCCCGGGAGGCAGCTCAGCAGCAGGCTGAACGGTGAGTGCAGGGCAGCGCGGCGCTGGTGCCACCTCCACACCCGGCCAGGCCCCGCTTCCGCGAGCASATCGTCCTGCCCCGGCCCTGCTTGGTCCCTGAGACACTTCCGAGCTGCTCCTGACCCGTTTCTTCTCTTGCAGAACTGCTGCTTCCACTTTCAAGGACTTTGAGTTGGCATCGGTGCAGCAGAGACCGGACACTGTGTTGAGACAGCGCTTCAGGGAGCGACTCCGCGGGGAGGAGCGGACAAAATCCATCCTGACAAAGCCAAGGACCAACCGCTTTGTGAAGCTGGCGGTTATGGGGCTGACGGTCGCGCTGGGAGCAGCTGCCCTGGCCGTGGTGAAGAGCGCGCTGGAGTGGGCGCCCAARTTCGAACTGCAGATCTTCCCCTGACGCCAGGGGAAGGGCCTTCCCTGGCACCACGGCCGCATCCCTCCCCGCTGGGAACGCGGGACACTCGATGAAAGGACGTGTCTGGCAATGACCTGTCTGAGGAGTTTTCTATTCTTGCTGTGTCCCCATTGACACCTTTGGCCTTTGCGAGAGACACTCACGGGAACCAGCCCCACGGAATGGTCCCCGCGCCAACACTCACCTGGTGCCCTGCGGCATGAGGAGCCGGAGGTACGGACGGGTGCACGGAGCGCGCGGCGGCACCRGAGCCATCCCGCTTCCACCGGGGAACGAGCCGGAGCAAGGGTGGACACTCGCCCGCAGAGGAGCGTCGTGGTGGGTTTGGGTGAGGGGTTGGTGCTCCCGAGCCCCCCGCTCTGCAGCACCCCTGTCTGCAGCCTGGAGCACTGCCCGCCTTCCTTCGCCAGTAGCCTGAGCCTTCCCTTTCGTCATCAGCAACCTCTGCATTGAGCCAAATCATTAACTAACCCCTGTCAGGACTGAGAGATGGGGATGTCTCCAGCGTGTAACACTCCAGGACTCTGCTTCCCAATCCTTGCAGTGGGGAGCGGCAGGGGACAGGAGCGTGGCCCCCACGGAGGGCTCGGCCCCGGGGCGCCTTCACAGGCAAGAGCGTGGCCGGGTCCCGGCTCGGGGACACGCAGGCGCCGCTTGGGCCTCCCCGGAGGCGTCTCGTGCGGCGAGCCGGGTCGTGTCCCAGCACGGGGCAGCTCCGCCTGCTCCCCCTGCACCCCGAGGGCAGCCTCTACAGCAGAGAAGGGCTCTTTCCACGTGTGACATAGTTGGCACCAGACAGAAGTTGTCCCATAGGAAGTCTGTTACATTTCCCTTCTGCTAAGTGGTCAGACTCCCGCATGGCCCACTGGAATAACAAGAGTGAGGGAATTCCCTGGGAAGGTCCCTCGGGAGCCTGCAGAGCTCCCCCTCCTCGCCAAGTCSCACAAGAGCGTCGCCCTCCCTGCCCTGCTCGAAGCAAACCCCAGGTARCCTGGTGTCCCCGCGAGCCAGGCCCTGCCTCTACCTCTCCCTGCGCTGCTGCTCCCTCCCGCAAGTGCCCTTACCCGGTCTGTGACGGCTGCGCGGGACGTCCCTGCAGGGCTCCGCACTGCGGCCCGCGTGACGAGGCCCGCGCGCTGCCGCTGCTCCTGGCCACAGCCGCGTCCCCGTGAGTCCGCAGCCGCCCCCGCGCAAACCTGGGTGTCCCCCGTGCGCCCTCGGCCTTTCCCGCTGTCCCGGCGCGGCCGGCGTGGTGGCTGCCTGGGGGTCCCAGCGCACGGAGAAGGTTCCTCTGCTGCTGCGGGCCGAAGGCCGGAGTGTTTGAAGGGGCTCTCAGGCAGGTAGGGAGGGGAGATCGCGCCCGCATCCCTCGGTGCCGCTGCCTGGCCGCGTCGCTCCCGGTGCGGCCCCGGCCTCGGGAGCTGCAGGCTCCGCCGGCTGCGGTGCGCGGGCAGGGACGGCGCAGAGGAGGCGGCACGAGCTGCGCTGCAATAAGGTGGCGGGGGGGCCGCGCTGCACGTCAGCACTTTAGAAACGGGCCTGGCGCAGGGAGCTGCATCCCGCCTGCCCGGCGGCCCCGAGCTCGGCGTTCCCGGGGCCCGTGGGAGCAGGGAGCCTCCCGTGCACAGGGAGCCTCCCGCCCGCAGGCAGGGCTTGTGTGGGGGACCCCTGCTGTGCTCGGAGCCGCCCGGGTCCCTCCGCGCCGTGGGGCGCTCGACACGGGCTGGGCGCGCTCTGCAGCCCTGCCCGTGCGTGGACGTTTGTACGGACCTGCACTTGTAAAATAAACAGGTACCAAACGCGCGGCCCTGCCCGTGTCACCYGCCCGGGGACAGCTCTGCACGGGGCAGGAGCAGGGACCGGGTGGGAGAGGGGATGGGGCAGGAATGGGCCTGGCCCCAGCGGTGCCTGGCGGGACAGTGGGACCCTGTGGTGACAAGGACAGGGCTGGGCCCTGTGGTGACCAACCAGGGCAGCGCTGGGATCGGGAGGGGATCCCGCTGGGATGGGTGGCTGCTGCCCCAGCCCTGCTGCAGCTGATGCTGCTCCGAGCTGAGTGCGCCGTCCTGGGCTGGGCCTGGCGCCCTCCTTCCCGGCTCCCTCCTTCCCAGCCTCCTCCCTGCACCCACCGCTCCAGCTGCCCCAGCCCTCCGGGGCTCCCTCCCTGCACCCCCCTCCCCTCGGACGGGACGTGGGGCCCGCTCGGTGCAGGACACGGGGCCGCCGTGGAGGTGCCCGGGCCCGGCCGGGCCGCAGGGCGGGCAGTGCCCAGCGCCGCTCGGGGAAGTGGGGTGGGCGGGATGCGGGACCGGGAGGAGGGATGCGGGGTGGGATGCAGGGCGGGAGCAGCCGCGACCCTTTCGGTGCTGAGCGGCAGTGGGACAAAGCGCTGGCGGCGGCCGCGGCCCCTTCCCCACCACATGTGTGTGTCCCCCCCTCCTGGTGCTCCAGGACCCCCCAGGCTGGTGCAGCCGGGACGAGGCTGCAGCCCCCGGCCCYGCTCCCTCCGGCAGCCCCCGCTGCTCCCGGTGCATCCGCCCAGCCCAAGGGGGCTGCAGCCGGGCCTGCAGGGCACACATATGTGCATACATGAACACACAAGCACACACAAGATGTGTTTGTGCACATGCAGGATCCACACACGTGCACACTGAGCACATGTATGTGCACACCCCCCAGCTCCTGCACATGAGCAAGGCACACGCAGAGCGCATGCGGCGGCAGGCGGGGACACGCGCACACGCTCCCGAGCACGCGTGCGCACACATGCGGGGCGGCACGGGCACGTGCGCCCACACGCCCGCCCGGCCCTCGGCTCTGCCGTGCGGCGGCGCGGACACAGGCACGGAGCAACCACCACGCTTTATTGCCCGGTCCCCGCGGCGGCCCCGCGCTCCCGCCCACGGCTGCTCCACGGCACCGCACACGGAGCCGGCCCCGCCACGACGCTGCGGAGGGGCACGCGGAGGGGCACGCGGAGCGGCGGCGGCGCCCCCGGGGCCGCTGCTTCCTGAGAGAGGTTTGGGTTTATTGTTCCTGGGTGGGTCATGGTTTGTTCTCGGCGGCGTGACTGGCGATGGAGGCGGGGGTCGGGGGGCTCCGGCGCCCTCGCACCGGGCGGGATCCGGCTCCCGAGCGGATGCCGAGCCGGGAGGCAGGGGAGGCTCCCGGCCCCGCTCCGGCACCCCCGGCCCCACGTGCAGAGCACGTGCGGGCAGCACCGCACCGGGACGGAGCCGTGGCCACAGAACGGGGGTGCGTCCGCCYGGCGCCTCTCCCCAAGGGCGGCTCCACGGGGATTGGAGCCACGCTTGGAATTGCAGGAAAAATGATGCAAAAAGGGATGGGGAGGAAGGGGGCAGGGGAAGCACCAGTAAGGGACATCACAGCGAGGGAACAAAACGGGGCAGGAGGAAGATGGGGAAGGGGAGTGTCCGGAGCCGACATGGATGCGGCAGCCGGAGCAGAACACAGGGAGCAGGGAGGGGAGGGGCTGCTGGAGGGGACAGGAACAACGAGACCCCCCCCAGCCGAGCCCAGGACCGACGGGGCGGAGGACGGACGGATGATGGACGGTGATGGATGGAGCGGTGGGTGTGAGCCGTGGGGCCGGGCGAGCGGCGCGCCGCTCCAGCGCCTGCWCGGCAAAATACCTGATTCCTGCATGTAAACAGCTGGTTTGGTTTGGTTTTCCTGGGTTTGTTTTTTGTTTTTGTTTTTTTCTTAGTAAGACCTGATCACAGAAAAAAAAAAAAAATCAAAAATTAAAAAATCAAAAATTAAAAATTAAAAATCAAAAAAAAAAAGATCACCCCCCAAATGAAAGCAGCGTTACCTGCCGAGCGCGCGGCTCAGTACGTAAAGACCAGGTCGGAGATGCTGGACATGAGCCAGTCGCCCGCGATCATCTCCGTCACCTCGGGCGTGCAATAGTCCGGGAAGTCGAAGTGCGAGGGGCCGCCGCGCGGCTCCAGCTCCTTGTCCAACAGCGACCAGTCCGGGGGGGCGGCCGCCACCGCGGCCACGACGGCCCCTGACGACGCCTCCTCCTCCTCCTCCTCCGGCTCTTCCTCCTCCGAGGAGGATGAGGACGAAGGGGGCGATGCGGGCGAGGGCTCCGCGGCGGCGGGCAGGCTGGCGGGGCTGGGCGGCCCGATGGGCCATGGTGCTGCCGGGGGGGTGGCGGCTCCGCGGGGCTCCTCATCCACCGCCGCTTCACCCCTCGCCTTGGCCCTGCGTCCTGGCGCCGGGGGCTTCGTCTTCGGCCGCGTGCGGGGCCGGGGCGCGGCGGGACCCCCCTTGCCGCGTTTGCGGGGCCGGTACTTGTAGTGCGGGTAGTCGGCCATGTGCTTGAGGCGCAGGCGCTCGGCCTCGCGCACGAACGGCACCTTGTCGGCGTCGCGCAGCAGCTGCCAGCGGCGCCCCAGGCGCTTGGAGATCTCGGCGTTGTGCATGTCGGGCCACTGGTCCATGATCTTGCGGCGCTCGTGCTGCGACCACACCATGAAGGCGTTCATGGGCCGCTTGATGTGCCCGCTCGGCGTCTTGCACCACGCGGGCTCCGCGGCGGC
>PTEX01000319.1:338544-367262 GCA_003342815.1 Eudromia elegans
GCGGGCCGCGCTGGGCTCCGGCCCCGCCGCCCCCCGGGGCTGGAGCTGCCGCCCCTGCCGCTCCTCTGCCCTCTCGGAGAGCGGAGCCGGGGCCTGGCCTGGGTCGGGGCACCAGCGCCATGGCGGGGAGGAGGCCACGTGTCCCACCCCGTGCGCCCCATGCTCTGTGTCCCGTCACATCCSGTGTGTCCCGTGCACCCCATCCCATCACATCCCATTCCGTAGAATCATATGCATTCTGTGGAATCTATATAGACTTTCTTGGAAAAGACCTTCAAGGTCATCGAGTGCAACCGTCAACCCGACATGACCATCCTGCACGACCTGCTTGTCCCCAGCACCGGGTCCCGTCCCGTCTACTGCGCCTGCCCCATCCCACCCGCGCGCTTCATCCCGTCCCGGCACATCCAGCACGCGTCCCATCCCAGCCCGTTGCATCCCAGCTATCTCATCCCCCACCCTACCTCATCCAACCCATCCCATCCCACCCTGCCTCATCCCAACCTACCTCATCCCATCTCATCCAACCCGTCCCATCCAACCCCATCCCATCCCACCCCATCCCGCCGCCGCCCCTGCAGCGCCGGGGCTGAGCCGGCAGGGGGCGCGCCGCCCCGCGCGGCCGCGCTGGCCCCGCCCGGCCCCCGTACCCGTCGCCCTGGAGACGGCGCGGGCCGGGGACGCGGACGCGGCTGCGCCACCTGCAGGGCGCGCGCGGGGCCGCCGCCCGCCACGGTAACCGGGGGCSCCCCGGGCTGCGGACCCGGAGACAGGGGGGTCCTCATAGGGGCAGGAGCGGTGCAGGCAGCAGGGCTGCCCATAGGGGAGGGGTACGAGGTCCCTCATGGCACAGGGGGCACCTCGGGGGCCGGGGGATGAGCAGGGGGCGCCCCATGGGGCAGGGAGGATGAGCAGGGGGATCCCCACAGGGCAGGGGAGGGAGGTGGTACCACAGTGACACCCAGGGAAGCCCGGGAGCTCGCCCAGGGGATGGGGTCGAGCGAAGGGCCCGGCCTCCTGCCTGGCTTCATCCCTCCGCCTTGCAGAGCCTGCGCGTTCGGGATGGACGAGCAGGGCCTGCTCCCAAACGCTGCGGAAGRTTTCAGGAAAAGGGTAAGTGTGCCGCTGCAGAGGGGCTGCCGTCACGGTGCTCCACGTGCGGCCGGTGAGGGACACCGGGAAGCCCGAGGGGGCCGTACAGGGCGCTCCGGAGSGGGGTGCCTCGCGGAGGTCTCTGCTCGCGGGGTGCTCACGGTCATGTCCTGTCTGTGTTCGTGGAGTTTAGGACTGCAGCAAATGGCAGAAGACAGAAGCAAAGGAGAAGAAATCTCCAGCCCGCCAGCTGACTTTGCCACCGATCACAAGCGAGGGCAAGAAGAAGAAAGGGAAGAAAAACAAACCAGGTTTGTGAGAGAGACTCCCCTTGTACAGCACCCCAGGGCGCTGCTGCTTGTGCCTTCACCCAGCGCGCTCTGCTGAGAACATCCAGCAAAAGCGCCAAGAAACCCAAGGGGAAATGCTGAGAGTAAAGAGGGAGGGCCCGGAAAGACCCGGGACCGCTTTGTGGACGCAGCTCCTGGGCTGTAGCTGCTGCTGCTCCTGCTGGGCGGTGGCAGGCGTGAGTTAGGCCTCAGGGTGATTCTTCATGTTTCTCTCAGCTGTCACAGATGACAGTTGATGAAGGCATTGGAGCTGGACTCTGTAATAAACACGGGGCTTTTCTGTTTCACCAGTTACATTTAGGTTGAATAAAAACCCACCGTTGCCTTCAAAGGCATTACCCACCCAGGAGAAGCATGGGAATTTTACTCAGAAGAAATCTTCGTTCAAGGCTGATGAATTATCTAAAAACTTGGAAGATATCAGAACTATCAAGGTACTTGAGACCAATGTGCTGTGATGTAGGCAGCAAATCCGCACAGCTACGCTGGCTGACTTTACAGAGGGAATTCTAGCAGTCTGATTCACTCTTGYGAAACGACACATGGTGATTTATTAATACACTGGAGGTAATTATGGGGTTTGTTTGTTTGTTTAATGCTGGTGAAATCCAAACATGACACTGTCTTTTAAGAAAAATTAAGAGAAACTSAGAGAGTTCGGAGTATACCAACAGGAAAGTGAGGTTGAGGAAATGTGACCTGTTAGAAAAGCTTGTCAGAATCAGGTTTGCTCAGSCTAGCAAAGAGGTGGTTGAGGTAGACGACACGACCTTTTGGTAGGAGACAGCGTTTATAAAATTGGCAGTGATCAGTCGCTCTCTGAGATTTGGCAAAGATCAGAAGAAAACTGGCCAGGGTTGCCTGAGAGAGACTGCAGATTCTAACTCTCAGGGCGGTGAAACACGAAAGGAGGTTGTGGATGCTGYTGTTTGGGAGGCTTTAGGAGCAAGTTAGGAAACTGTCTCTGGTGTGAGCTGTGCTTGCTCCCGCCTCTGGGCAGAGGGTGGATCCGGGAGCATCCCTGCCTTCCAGCTGCGCCGTTCGTTGACTCTCTGAGAACAGATGTGCTCGGTGCACCTCACAGAGCTCCCGCTGCCCCTGTGGGTGCAGCGAGCCGCTGAGGGGCAGAGGGACGCAGGGGCAGAGCCAAGAGTGCGGAGCTGCAGGGGGAGCGCAGGGAGCGGGTGGCGTGCTGGGGTCGGGAGGGGAGCGTGCCTGGGCACCAAGACCGGCCGTCCTYGTGTGGTTCATGATGCCACGACGGCCGGGGTCCTGTCGCTGCTGCTTCCATGGGACAGAAACRGCTTGGGAAGGGCAGACAGTGCCAGGAAAACTCAGGGTGGGTGGGACTAGCGGAAACTACAGCCCTTTAACCTAAAAATTCCTCTAGCATCTGGCCAAGCTGAAGACRACTTTCATAGAGAAACTGAAGCAGCACTGCACCTACCTGGCAGAGACCAACTGCAGGCTGATGGAGGACATTCAGCACACTGATGACCGCACTGCCAAGCAAGCCAGAGACCTGCTGCAGCAGTATGAATTATTCGGGGTGAGGCTCTAGGGTTGGCCAAGCCACAAGAGCATCCCAAGTGAACCTGTTCCATGCCACAGATTTCATAACAGCCCAAACACTTCCCTCCATAATGCGCGTGGCTTCAGCTGGCTCCTGGAAGCACCAGGGCACTCCCAAGCACAGCTCCCGTGCTCCCCACTGGGCACAAGCTGACGGTAGCCAGAGCAGTGGATTCCCTTTGGCTGTTCCTGCAGGCAATAGCATGGGAGAGAAGCATTAGGGATGCTCTAGGGGGACATTCCTGAGCTCTGTGGAGTGATCAGTGACTGGATTTCTCTCTGTGCAGACAGTCAAGTCAACAATGCAGAACTTCACTCAGAACTGTCTGGATACAGCAAGAGCAGAATTCGAAGAAACAGAAGAAAAAATGAAAAAGAACCTGGGAAGTATGTTGCTGCCCTCAGTACAAAGCAGTCTGTGTAGCCGTGTTACCTTCGCTTTCCGTCTCATTAGATGCAAAACAGTGCATTGATGTGATAAAAGTCAAACACTTCCATTTCTGAAGAGTAAACCCGTGTGCTCCGTGGGCATGATCCTCCTGCCYGCGGTGGCTGGGGAAGGGCAGAGCCCTGTGACCACCGCCAGCCCATGCTGAGAGGGGCAGGAGGAAGCCCCCCTTGGCAGCTGCTTGCTTGCCTGGGTCCCCGTTGAGGCAGGCTCTGGTCAAAGGGGCTGGCTAGGGGTGCTTGTTTTCCCGGTTCCCACGTGGTACCTAATACCTGTAAGAGACTCRGCAAATACGGGAGAGACTCCTTAGCTTCACCAGGGGAAGCTCCTGAGCCCCAGGGCTGAGATTTCCTGCTTTGGCTTTTCGGCAGAACTACAGCAGCAGCTGGATGAAGCCACTTCGAAGGTGGAGGTTCTGCAGRATGAACTTCACGTGCTGCGGAACTACATGGACAGGGAATACCCAGCAAAAGCCGTCCGGATAGCCTTCCTGCTGCGCAAGATCCAGAACCTGAAGGAGCAGCAGCAGGTGCCGAGAGCTCCCCTTCCCTGCGGTRCTGCAAGGCAGGAAGGGCTGGAAGGGGGGCAGTGTTCCTCTTGATTAATGCTTCTGGGTTTTTTACGCACCTTTTCCTGGCGCAGCATGAGATAGAGGAGACGGAAGCACTGGGGAAAGCCTTCCTGGAAGAGCTGGCAGCGTCACTGCGGGTGGAACAGGAGGAGCTGCTAGACAGAGTCATGGAGGTCGGTGGGCTTCGTTTGCGTCCTCAGCAGGGATCAGTTCTGTCAGGCAGCGCAGGGGGTTCTCACTTTGCGCGTCCGCACCGGGCCGGTGCAGCAGCGGGTAACAGCACTGCTGCTCCCTTCCTGCACGGCCGCTGCCCGGAGCCGGGGGCGGCGGAAAAGGGGAGCGCTCCCGCCTTCCTGCAGGACTCCGACGGGCGGAAGTGTTCCCAGGCTCGTGCCGGGGAGTCTGCCCTGTGAAGGGCGAGCGCCCTGCGACCCCGCGCTCACTCTGCCTTTCTGGTCCCTGCTTCCTTAYGGTATCTAGGCAGCTGCTTGCAGCTCAGCTGTGACACCACCAAGCCAGTGCACGAACATTGGTAATAAATTCATGAGAAAATTAGACCGTGTGCAGCACTGCCGAGCAGGGACCGCCGTGATTCTTCATGAAATGGGGTAAATCCTGTCAGACAGTTTCTCCTGCATGATGCACCTAGCACTTCTGCTGTGCTAAGAACGTCCCAGCGCTCTCTAGATGCTGGCTACAGCCTGCTCTAGCACAGGACTGCGCTCCCCTTGTGCAGGTGAATCTGTGAGCACAGGCAATAGGAGTAATCCGAGCAATGTTAGTCAGCTTTTCCTGGGGAACTAAATTGGATCTTGTGAWTTCCCAGTTTTGTTTCACAATCAGCATAATATGGTCACTGTTAGTCTTTTTCTGATGCTGGAACCTAATCCCTTTTTCCAGTAGAAGTTGTTTCCATGAGGAGTAGTGTGTCTGTGTGACTAGCTATGGCCAACACTGGCACCTAACGGTGGTTTCCTGCCAGTAGTTACTGYGAGCTTCCTTCAGCTCCTTTCCTTTCCTCACCCCCCCAGGAGATCCTAGAGCATCAGGACGGCCTGAAGCAGATGTTCATGAACAACCACATCCTGCAGTGCGAGGTAGAGAGGCAGAGGGAGGTGAGTGGTTTGGTGCCGCCCTCAGCCGTGGCCCCGCGTGGGGAGGCTCTCGTGTGCCGCGGTGGGACACGTTGCCTTCCGTTGCCATCGGGATCGCCGGGCTGTCAGGAGCTGAGGGCGAGCGGCACTATAGATGGTCCAGGAAACCCTCGGGGATTTCCTTGTGTGGGGGGTGTTTTCTAGCCCTGGTGTTTGTAAATCTCTAAAAGGTCCTGTTTCTGTTGCAAAATAAAGAACTTTTCAAAATGTAATTCATTCAGATTATTAAAGACCTGGCAGATGAGATAAATGAGCTGAAAATAAGCATCCGGACACTTCAGCAGAGCAGCCGCGACCCAAGAGAGCTCATCTTTGCTGACGTTCTTCTCCRCAGACCCAAGTAAGGCACCATGCTCCCTGCAAAGCAGCCGTGCTCGTCATTGGGCAGGCCTGTTTCTGTCCCCTTTGGTGGCACCAGGCGTTTCCCCTTCGGAGCCTTTAGTGCTGAGTAGTAATAACCTCATCCCCACTGTTTCCACAGACCTGCCATCTAAAGGCCTGTGTGATACAGCAGCTCTTACTTGATTGTCCCTTTTACTTCATGACTGAGAAGCAACACGAGGGGTTGGGGTGGGCTTTGTGGGAGCCCAGGCAGGTCCTACCCATCTAGGGACACTTKACCTGGCTATTGAAGTCCCAATGGTTGTGACATTTGATTCCACCGTACCCATGGCAGGGAGCCTGTCCCGCAGGGCAGCACCCGCCTTGTCCCATGGGGACAGGGCACCGTGTGGAGCACAGGACGTGCACAGCAGCCTGGCAGCCTGGGCGTCCCAGGCTGCCGGAGTGCCCGGGAGCACAGACGGGAGTGGAATCGGGTCAAATCTGGTTTACTCTCGGGTGTGTGCAGTGTGAAACCTGTGTGCCCCGCAGCGTGCGCACGTGCACCCTTATTTACAGCAGGGGCCTGTGCAAGCAGCTCCTGGGTGCCGGGATGCCTGTTAGCGGGTGGCTGCTCTGTAGCCCACGCGGCTGGCGTAGCTTCGGGCCGGCTCCTCTGCAGCTCTGCGCTTCACCCGCACAGACAGTGTTCACCTTGCCTGAAAATACAGTCCTTGGTGGTGACACAGACTCACTCAGCAAACTGGCGGTGCTGGAGACGCTAAGCAGGGCTGGCTCTGCCCCCTCGCAGGCCTGCCTTTTAATTGCAAGCCCAATATGGCTGCGGAGACACGGCGCGAAGCAGGGGGAAGCCTGGAACGTGTCAGGAGCCCGCGGGGTGAGCCTGACAACTGCACGATGGAGTAACGCAGCTTAWTTTTTTTCAGATAAAAGAATGATAAAAAAGAGAATTAATTAGCCTCAACAGCTGGTGGAGCTGGGGTTACTGAGGGTGGCTGGGAAAAGAGTTAAAAATAGCAGAAAGGCCCAAGTGGAAAGTTTGTGTAACATCACAAGTCAGGCATTTGGTGCTTACCCGCCCCTGGCAGGCGGCAGCCCGTGCCAGGCCCTCGCCAGCGTCTCTCAAACATTCCCCRCTGGCCTCCCTGGAACTTTTCACACGACTTCGGCAGCCCCTCAGCCTCCTCCTTAACCCTTTGGCTCCCGACGCTGGGTTTGGYTCTTGAAAGAGCCAAGTTGCTGGTAAGCTGTGAGAGGGCTCTCGGGCACGCGGGAGCGCGGAGGGCTCCGGGTGGCCCCGCGTGGGCTCGCTGTGCGCCTTGAGTCCAGGGCGGCACTGAGCCCCTGCACACCCCTTCGCTTCTGCATTTCCCTTTCCCTTCTCTCAGTCTGTTTGCACCAAGGGCCCAGGTTGGACGCCCCTGGCAGCTCCCAGCCCTGCCCTGGGGCTCTCTGGAAGCCCCGGTCACCTGGAGGGGCCCGCGGGCGGGTGGCCGCGTCTCCGTCCCAGCTCGGGCGCCACGTCTCTCTGCTCTCGGCAGGGAAGCRGAGCTGATGCTCTCACCCAGGTGCCTCCTGTCTGTCTTTCGGGATGGACAAGTGCTGAGCTGGAACCTGCAGCTTCTCATGGGCAGGAAGCACGGGCAGCAGCCGGGGACGTGCTGGGCTGCCCTGCAGAGTTGGACAGGGCTTTGGTTCAACCCTCACCTGGTTTTAAAGGACCTTTCCCCCTTAAAATCCCCCAAATCGGGTCCATCCCCCTGGAAACATGTCCTGGAGTCCGGGCAYAGGGGGCTGCTCGCTCACACAGCACGGGCTTCTCACCGTCCACCCGTGCCCCCTAAACGCGGGGCTGTTGCACGGGGGCAGCAAGGCCCCGAGGCCTGGGCCGGCTGCATGGAGCGTCCAAGGGAGTCACCAGCTCTCGCCCTGCTTCTCGCCCAAGCGTTTCTGCTGCTCCGAGTCCCTCGGAGCCACCGGCCGCTTGTCCCGGGTCGCCTTTGYCCGGCCCCCCGTGACGCTGCTCTCTCTGCCCAGGTGCACACCGGACGCCGAGGTCGTCCTCAACATCCCCACGGAGGGCACATCTCTGCTGTAGCACCGGGCCAGGCCTCGCTCGCAGGGCCCTCCCGTCTCGGCCACGTTTGCAGGGGTGTCCTGCGGAGCCCTCCTTTACCCGCCAGCCTCCTCATCCCAGCCCCGCTCATCTCCACGGGAGGGAGACGGCGGAATGCTGCGATCTTCCTTGCTGCCGCCACGCGTTGAACGGAACCCGCTGCGAGAGCAGGGGTTCACAGCAAGACCCGTGACAAGAGCAGCGACCAGACCCCTCCGTGGCACCGCAGCAGCACCCARGGAGTCACAGCCAAGGCTGGATTGTTCTTCCCACCCTGGTGCCCGGGAGCTGTGCAGGCGCTGGAGGGGCCTCGGTGGCGCGAGGGCTGACGGYGCAGCGAGCGCGGCGCTGATGCAGYGGCACGAGGCCCGCGCCCTGTGCTCGAATACAAACAGCTCCGTTTCCCCGTTCAAAACAAGCCCCGAGYGCTGCGCTCGGCCATAGGGCGCCTCGGGGACGGCGGCGTCTTCCAAACAGGGGCAGGGGGCGGCCCCGGGGCCGGGCGGCGCTGCCCGCGGGCCCCCCCGGGCCGGGTCCCGCTCGCTCCTTACTTGGCCAAGGGAGCCGGAGCCGGGAACGGGGGCGCTGCCGCAGCCCGGCGGGGAGCGCGGCCGCCCCGCACCGGCCGCCCCGACGGCAGCGGAGGCGCCTCCCGCCGCTGCTCCCGCGGACCGTCCCGTCCCCGCGGCGGGACCCTGGCCCCCCGCCCGGGACGGGGAGGGCCAGCAGGGACCCGGCTCCACCTCCYGGGGCTTAAAGCGCCGCCGCCGCCGCGGGGTCGGGCACGGCGGGGCCGGGGCCGCCGGGGCGCAGCCGAGGTGAACGGCGGCGGGAACCGGGACCGGGACAGGGACAGGGAGGGTGTCCGGGGGCTGCCCCGGCCCCACGCTCCGCTCTCGCCGCAGATGACCCTGAACACGCAGCGCGGGGCGCGCAGCCCGCTGCGCCGCAGGGCCAGCACGCCGCTGCCGCTGCCGCTGTCGCAGCAGGCGCGGGCCGAGGCGGGCGGCCCCTCCTCGGAGCCCCGGTACCGCGTGGTGCTGCTGGGCGACCCCGGCGTGGGCAAGACCAGCCTGCTCAACCTCTTCGCCGGCGTGCAGGAGCGGGAGCCGACGGAGCAGCGGGGAGGTGGGTGCCCCGCGCGCCCCTCGCGGGGCCGCGGCCGGCGGGRGACCGGGCGCTCCGGCCCCTCCGCGACCGCCGCTCCGGTCTCGCCGCCGGCAGAGGCCGCGTACGAGCGCACGCTGTGCGTGGACGGCGAGGAGACCACGCTGCTGGTGATGGACACGCGGGAGCCCGAGAAGCGGGTAGGGCAGCGCCGGGGGCCGCTCGGGGGGTCCCGGCCGCCCCGTGAGCGCCGCGAAGCCGCCGTGCGGCCCCCCAGCCCCGCGCCCTGGGCTGTCCCGGCTCGGTGCTGCTGCGGTGGGTCTGGGCGGGCGCCGACCCCGGGGCCAGGCCCCGCTGCCGGGACGGGTCCCCGCTGCTCTGACGGGTCCCCGCTGCCGGGACGGGTCCCCGCTGCCGGGACGGGTCCCCGCTGCCGGGACGGGTCCCCGCTGCCAGCCCTGCGAAGTGCAGCGCTCAGGGGACGGGAACCGTCTCTGTCGGGACACAGTGCAGAGTCCAGGACGATGCTTTAAAAGGCAGGGACGCGAGCGCCGCGGCTCCTGCCCCCTGCGGCAGCCGGGCCCCGAGGCGCTCCCGGGCCTGCACATGCCCCGGGGCGGCTCCTCCCTCCGCGTCCTTCCCGCGGCTCCCGCCCCGGGGCCCGCGCGCTCCCCGCTCCGCGCGGCGGGCGGGCACSGGGGCTGCACCGGCAGCATTGCGGTGCTGCGGTGCCCGCGGGTGCTCCGTGACACCGTCCCCGGCGGGGCTGCCCCACGGCTGGCACTGCACCGGGACCCCGGGAGGGCGGGCGGGCTGCAGCGCGGAGCCGCCCCTGCCCCTACAGCAGAACGGGGAGCGCAGCCTGTAGCCCACGGAGCGGGAGGGACGGGGCGCCCACGCAGCGCGAGCAGCGTTTCCCCGGCCGCGCGGCACGAGCGCTGCCTGCAGCGGGTGGGCGCTCGCCCCGTCCCTGCGCGGGGCGCTGGGCRCAGCAAGGGGCGTCCCGGGGAGCACCCGCCCGGTGACAGCCGCCCCGGCGCCGGGCGCAGGGCGAGGGCGGCCGCCTCGGCAGCCGGTGCCTGCAGGTGGGGGACGCCTATGTCCTCGTCTACTCCGTCACCGACCGCGACACCTTCGAGAGCGCCTCGGAGCTGCGCATCCAGCTGCGGCGCGCGCGCCAGGCCGATGACATCCCCATCATCCTGGTGGGCAACAAGAGCGACCTGGTGCGCTGCCGCGAGGTCTCCGAGGAAGGTGAGCGGCCGTGGCCGGGGCCACGGGGCCGGCGGCGCCGAGCGCTGCCCGTGGCCTCGCCTTGCAGAGGGCCGCGCGTGCGCCGTGGTCTTCAACTGCAAGTTCATCGAGACGTCGGCGCCGCTGCAGCACAACGTGGCCGAGCTCTTCGAGGGGGTGGTGCGGCAGATCCGGCTGCGGCGCGGCGGGCGCGGGGCGGGAGCGCAGGCCGCGCACCGGCGCAAGGAGAGCCTCACGGCGCGCGCCCGCCGCTTCCTCGACCGCCTCGTGCCCGGGAACAGCAGGAAAGTGGCGCTCAAGGTGCGCTCCAAGTCCTGCCACGACCTCTCCGTGCCCTGAGAGCGGCGTCGGTGGCAGCTCCCCTGGCCAGGCATGGGGACACGGGGACCATCTCCTCCGTGGTGGCACCGCGGTGGCTCCGCAGGCCCTTCCAGCTGGCCTGGGACTTCTGTGAGCGGAGCCACAGCTGCTCCGTGTCGGAGCGATGAGGAGGGAGCCCCCGGGGCTGCAGGACGGTGCCGGGGGATCCGGCGCCCCGGGAAGGGGCAGGGAGCGAGCGGCACGGCAGCCCCATGGATGTGGACGTGCCGGRCGGCAGTGATGGCCCCGGGCGCGGTGCCAGCCCGGATCCGGTCCCCCTCCTCCGCAACTCCGGGGTCGGGTCGGGAGTTTCCACTGGCTCTGCCGGAGCGGGGGCAGCGGTGGCGGTGCCGCAGGGAGCGTCGCGCTCCAGCCGCCCGGCCCCACCGGAGCCTCCCTCGCGGATCGTCCAGCAGCTGCCGCCGCGTCGCTGCTCCCCATCCTGCTGCAGGGGCAGGTCCCGGCACCCCCTTCCTTGGTGCCGCTGGAGGGACAYGGTGCCGGAGCCCCCCGGAGCGCGGCCGCGGCACTCGGAGCATCCCTGCAGCCCTCCGCTCCTGCCCTGCCGCCTCCTCCCGCCGGGCGGCAGCCGGGGGGGCGGATGGAAAGTTGGCAGCYGGCGGCGAGGGGAGCGGAAAGAATGAGCTCGAACGCACAAAAATGCGGCGGTGCCGGGGGGCCGAGGGGCCGCCGCGAGGCGCCGGGGCCAAGCGGAACGGAACGGAGCGGAGGCGCTGGCCGAGCCGTGCGGAGCGCTGCGGATCCGCAACGTCCTGCAGGGGCTCCTGGGATAACCCAGCGCCATCAGAGCCAGCAGCATCCATGCCAGTGCCTCGCATCCCGGTGCCCCTCCCTGGTGCCCTGTGTCCCGGGTATTCCCGGGTCCCGCATCCCAGCGTGTCGCCCGGTGTCTCCGCTGGCTGCTCCGGTTTCCACTCTGTTTCCACTGTCCCTGGGTCCCTCATCCCCGAGCCAGGACAGCAGCGCAAAGCAAAGAACGGGGGGCAGCCGGGTGTCCCCGCGGCCCCTGGGACACCCTCGCCCCACGGGGACACTCCGGGGCCACAGGCTGAGCCCGGAGGCCCATCCGGTTCCTCGGGCCCCAAGGCTTCGCTTCGGGTCCGACCCGTCCCCGTCCCCGTCCCTGTCCCTCTGCTTTGCCGGAGCGGCGGGGGCAGCACCGGGGCAGCCCACGGAGCTCCCCAGGGCCYCCGTGTCTCCGCAATGGAACGCGCCCGGAGCTTTGGAGCTTTGGGAGCTGTGGAGCACCCGGTGCCTCAGACGGATTTTTTTTTGTTTTAAAGTGTGGAAGGAAAAAGGGTAAATATTAAAACGGAGCAGCCTTCTCCTGTCTGCTGTGCTCTCACCCAGGGTGCAGCTCCGACCTCCCCGGGCTGGGAGCAGGATCCAGGGGCATGGGGATTCTGGGGCGTGGGGATGGATCCCAGGGATCTATCACTGTGGTAGGTCCCAAGGGAGCAGGTGTCAATGATCCAGAGGGAAGATCCTGTGGATCCAGCATCGTGACATGTACAAAAAGACCYGATCCTAAGGATCCAGGAGGCAGATCTTGGAGATGCATTACCATGGAGGATCCCAGGGGGGCGGATCCCGGGAATCCAGGGGGGATATCCCCAGGATCCAGGGGCAGATCCCAGGGATCCAGCACCATGGTGATTCCCAAGGGATAGATCCCGGGGATCCAGCACCACGGAGGATCCGGGGGGCGAGCAGGCCGTGGTCCCCTAGCAACGCCGTGGGGCGCGTTGCTAGGCGGCGCGTTGCTAGGCGGCGCGTTGCTACGGGGGGCGTTGCTAGGCGGCGCGCGTGGCGGGTGGGCGGGGCGCTCCGCGTGACGCCCTTCCGGCCGGTAAGGGAACGTGTCCCTGCGCGCGGGCGGCGGGCGGAAGCGCGGGGCAGCCATGGCGGAGGCCGCGGCGCACAACGGGAGCGGCGCCGCCGCCGCCGCCCGCGCGCCCGCCACGGCCGAGGGCATGGCGCTGGCCTACGGCAGCCTCGTGCTCATGGCGCTGCTGCCCATCTTCTTCGGCGCGCTGCGCTCCGTCAGCTGCGCCAAAAGCAAGGTAACGGCGCCGCCGGGCCGCCAACCCGCCCCGCGCCGGCGGGTCCCCCTATCGGGCATCCACCCCGCCCTCCGTTTGGCCCCGGTGCCGGAGCTTCCCTCGTCCCGTTGCGGTACCGGCAGCCGGGCCCCGCTCTGGGATGTTGGGATTGAACCCCACCGGAGCGGCCACTCCCCACCGCGATACCGGAGCCCCTGGGGCCTCCCCGAACCGGGACCACCCCCCGGGGCTCCCTGCCCTTAATGAGCCCCGTTACGTCCCAGCCGCGTCCTGGGCTGGTTCTGGGGACGAGGCGAGGGATGGGAAGGGGCTGGGAGGGAAGAGCAGGACACATGGATGGGGAGGGGTGGGGACAGCCCTGCCCTGGGCACGGGGATGGACACGACCCGCGCACGGACCTTCTTCATAAGGAAAAAACGCAGTAAAATGCAGCGGCCCTGGGAAGGACAAAGGTTGGCAGGTCGGTCTTTGCCACCTCGGGCTCTGTCCGTGCCCTGGTGCCCCCTGCGAGGGCCCCGCGAGGGCTCCGCGCCCCCGTCCGCGCGCAGCCCGGCCCGCACGCCCYCCCCTTGCCCCGCAGAACTCCTCCGAGATGCCGGAGACCATCACCAGCCGCGACGCCGCGCGCTTCCCCATCGTCGCCAGCTGCACCCTCCTGGGCCTCTACCTCTTCTTTAAGGTGGGTGAGCGGCGCCGGCGGGGCCGTGGAAACGGAGGCGGCTCCGTCCCTCCTTGCTGCTCGTCCTGCTGCGGTTGACTCCCGGGATTTTGATGCTGTTGTGGCCTGTGGAGCTGGAACGGTCCTTTGAGCCTGTGCGCCTTGGGTGGCCCGTGTGCCCGGGCAGGAGGCCGTTAGGGCTCCCCTGGGCGCTGATGTTCAGGGCTCCCCTGCCGCGTGGTTGGCCTGGAGGCAGCGGTAGAGAAGCACGTTCGTCCCGAGCTCTGCCTGGCTCCATGGGCCGCCCAGCGGTGCCCGAGGTGAAGCCAGCGGGTGCCAGAGGCTCCGGAACTGCAAAAGCTTCCGTCCTGGATACGCCGCTTGCCGCGCTCCTGAGGCYGCTCCGCTGCAGGCCCGGCYGTTTGCTAGGCAGAAAGCAGCTTACGGACCAGCTGGGATGGGTCTGRGGGAAGTGTTGGAGTTAGGTGACAGTTTGAGTCACAGAAAGGGATCTGAGCAGCGGGTGCTTTACGCTGTGTATCTGTGTTTGAAAGTGGATCTTGGCTAAAAGCCCCTCTGGGTACCYCTGCACTGGGAGCACGCGGAGGGCCTGGAAAAGCTGCGGATTGTCAGCACGGGCGGGTGGGCAGGATCCTGCGTGCAGAGGGTAGGAGGCCTCGGCAGCCCCGGGCCTCAGTGCTGGACTGCCCGAGAGGCRCCCCAGCCCGCCCAGGGACAGAGCTGTTCCCAAGGGAGAGAGCTATTCCCATGGCGGGATCCGGGGTTCAGCACTGGGATGACTCGGCGGAGCCGCTCCGGCCTCACCCGGCACGTCTGTCCCCACTGCCTGGACAGCCCCAGGCCCACGCGCTGTATCCGCCAGCCCGCCCTGTGCTCATGGGCCGGGTGCTCGGGGCTGGGAGCTGCCACAGGGCGCCGGGTGCGCRGGCGGGTGGATGCAGCAGGAGACCGGGCGGGCTGGGTGGCCCTGCAGCCCTGGGACGGACCCTGGAGCCCAGCCTGTGTCTTGGGGACCTTTCCTGCCTCTGACTCCTGGCTGAGGCTGCAGCTCCAGGAAAAGAAGCACCGAGCGTGCGGTGTGACCCRGTTAGAGCTGCTGCGGGATCGGAGGCTCCTTCCATTTTAGTGTCCACATCCTGCCACGGGCACCAGCATCCCGGCAAAGCTCCTTCCAGGAGGTCGGCAAGGCCCGAAGGCTGCACTGGGTGCATCCGCTGTGGGCTGGGCCGCATGGGGGTTGTGCTGGGGCTGGGGGGAGCAGCCGTGGAGGGCAGCAGTGCTAATAATACCCCGCAAAGTAGGGCAGGGAGCGCGCGGCGGGGAGGCGCCGCCGACCCCTCTCCGGGGACACCCCGCAGGAGCCGCGCGCTGCGTGACGGGGGCACTGGGGAGCCTCTGTCCTCCTTTCTGCAGCACAGGAGTTATTTTTTGACCTGAGCTGTTCAGATGCTCAACAGCTTGCAGGGCCCTTGTGCTTGTTCTGCAAATGCATCGCTCTTTCCTATGTGTTTCACAGCAGCTGTGTTAGAACGATGCAAAAATTTGGGTTATCGCAGCTCTTCTCCCCAAAATGGTGATGCAGCGACTGCTGGTTGCAACATAAAACGGTTCCTTGTGGCTAGAGACGGGGAGGGTGCTGTGGTGACCCTGTTCTTGTCTTTCAGATCTTCTCCCAAGAGTACATCAACCTCCTGCTCTCCATGTACTTCTTTGTGCTGGGAATCCTGGCCCTGTCGCACACCATCAGGTAGCGCGCGGGGCGGGAGCCTGGGCGGGGGGCTCCCGGCCGGCCGCTCTGCGGCGGGGTCAGCACGTGGTGGAGCCACGTGCGCCCCGTGGGGCGGGGGGAGCTCCTCGGCAGCCTCGTTCCCCACGTTGGGGYGGCTGGAGCGGGCGCTGGGGCTACGGCGGAGTCCTCGGTGTGTCCCGCGTTGGGGCTTGGTGTGAGGTGTTGAAAGCTCGGGCCCTGTTTCAGTAACTGAAAAAATAAAACTGGCTTCCTGTTTCCTGAGCTCCTGGGGACCAGATGCCCTCCGTGGGGCAGGGCTGCTGCTCCGCTCCCGGCTGCGGGAGCTGCTCTGTGGTGGCCTGCCCTGGGTGGCCAGGACATGGCAGGGCCCAGGGCAGGAGTTGAGGTGTGGGGGGCTCTCCCGTCCCGTTGGCGATGCCCCGTGCTGGCWYGTGCCCCTTGTCCGAGATTGTTTTAGGGACAGTTGCCTACRGGCTGGTCAAGGTCCTGGGGAGGAYGAGTTCCTCTGCGCTGCCCAGTGAGCAGGGCTGGGCCTTGTGCCTGTCCTGATGTGCTGGTACTTGGCGATGCCCCCTCGAGAGGGGCGCGGGTGGCAGCCTGGGGTCTGTCCTGCCTGTGGCGCGGGCGCTGGGCAGTGCCTYGTGCTGGGGCTTCTGGAGAACTGCCCTTCTCTGCACCTCTTCTTTCAGCCCCATGATGAACAGATTCTTTCCTGCAAATTTCCCCAACAAACAGTACCAGCTTCTCTTCACCCAGGGCTCCGGGGAGACCAAGGAAGGTACGCGAGCTCACCGGTCTCTCTAGGGGCCTCTGTGTTTTCTGCCTTTTTGGTTTCTTGCTTGCTTGCTGTTTCAACATTCCACTCTGAAAMAGGCCCTCCGAGACTTGTGTCTCAGTCCCCATGGGGCTTCTTCAGCCTCGTTAGTCCATGCAGAGCTGGGACTGCTGGGAAACCCCAGAAACTCTAATGCTCTGAAAATGGGCCTTGTCATCACTATTAAATGTGCTACCTTTAATGTCATGRTATGTTTTGTTTTGTTTTCTCTTTGTATCTTAACTAATTTAATTTCAATCTCTGCGCTGGTGAAGGTTCTCTGGTAAGGATCCCCCCCAGTAGCTTTGGTGGAAGGGGCTGTTTCTCCTAGTAGTACAAGCAGGAGTAGAGAAAGGGCAGAACTGTCCCGTCCCCGCCATAGACGGTGTCCGTGTGCAGGCTCCTTAGTGACAGGGCTTGCAGGTGCTGTCCATGTGGCAGAGCCGGCCCAGCCGCCTGCTTGCGCGCTGCGTTCGCCCGTGGCTGCTGCGGGCACGGCTGCTGGCGTGCTGGAGTCCCCCTCCTGGCCCTGAACGTGACGGCTCTGCCCCTCCCCTGCTTGGACACACACTAGCTGCTGCCCCGCGTGCGGAGGGAGGCTGCCCAGGCCAGCCCGGATCATTCTCCTGTGTTTTATTGCAGAAATAGTGAATTACGAGTTTGACACCAAGGATCTCGTGTGCCTGGCCATGAGCAGCGTCGTCGGGGTCTGGTACCTGCTGAGAAAGGTACGAGCAGCAGCACTGCAGGGAGGCCAGGGGCTGGGCTGCATCGGACCCCCCTTGGTGCYCCCACCCTCGGGGCGGCTGCCGTGGGGYGYGCAGCCCCACATGGGGGGGTCCAGCTCCAATCCCTGTCCTCCGCAGCACTGGATTGCCAACAATCTCTTCGGCCTGGCCTTTTCCCTCAACGGGGTGGAGCTGCTGCACTTGAACAACGTCAGCACCGGCTGCATCCTGCTCGGGGGCCTCTTCATCTACGACGTCTTCTGGGTAAATGGGGACGTTCCTTGGGGAAGGATGGGGGTTCAGCCGTTCGGGGAGGCCTGTGTGGGTGTCGTGCCCGTTGGAGCTCACATGCTGCCCACGCTCGTGTTGGCACCCGGGGTTTCCTCTTTCTCAGCCCAAAGGGGTATGGTGGGCACAATGACTGAATTGGATGCTGGCAAAACTCAGCTCTGCAAATGTATATTTTAATTTTTGGCCCAACTGGAGAGTTGGGGCTGGCAAGGATCTCCTCGGGTAGTCCTACCGTTGTAGGCTATGTAGGTGTTCAGCATGATAGCTTTGACCTGCTTCGTGTGCAAGAGCTGCTCAGTGGCCGGCTCTCCGCCAGCGGATCCTCAATCCGTTTGGCTGCAGCGATGCAGCTGTGGAGCAGGTGAGTTGGTACGTGGCCGTCTCTGATCAGCTGCAACGTGGAGGCTTCRCTTCAGGGGCAGAGTTGCCAGCTCGCAGCAAAGCTGCTTGTTGAGTGACCCGAAGCTTGTGACTTTGCCCTTCCTGCTACCACCGAAGTGCTCCTGGGTCCTGCTCCTGCCCGCAGAGGCGGTGCCTCCGCTCTGCCATCTGCCAGCATTGCTGGCGCCCTCCTGCTCTGTGCGCAAACACCGGAGCCTGGAATTCCTCCAGCCCTTCCCTTCAGTGCTCTGCTGTCTTCGTTTCARGCTTTTCCATGTCTTTCTGCAGTGGCACTGGATCTCTTCCTCCTCAGTCCTGTGTCCTGTCCRTATTCCTCGGTCTTTGCTGTTTTCCTCTGCCTTCTGGGTTTTTCTGTTTCAGGTTGCCTAAAGCCTTGCATACCTTGAGGTCTGTCCAGCAGCTCTGCCGCTGCCCGAGTAGTTCTTGCCCCTTTGAGCCTGGCTTCTGTGTGATTTTGTCCCCAGCTGGTGCYGCCCAGGGTTTGAGGCTTGTTGGGAGTCCCATGGACTGGGTTCATGTGTCTGGGTGTCAGTCCAGCACTCGCAGCTCGAGATGATTCATCCTCCTGACCGAGCACCGAGCGCGCTTGGCTGCGGTTGCTGTCCCTGCTGCACCTACCCGGCACCAGAGAGGCAGGGGGGGGCTGGGGCCCTACAGGCTGCGTGTGTCTYGTGAAGGGGAACGTTTTTGCAGCGTTTTGGGGGCAGCGGCAGCGCAGCCTCCGCCGCTGGCTGGCGGCGGCCGGGCCGGGCGTCTCCAGCAGAGTGCAGTGTTGGAGCACCGTCCTCCACGGCCTTGCCCAAAGACAGGCCTCGTGCACAGACAGCGCCCCTTGCAGCGGCTCTGTGCRCATGTCACTGCACCTTGTCGTTATTCTGGTGCCCGTTTGCCTGCTCTAAGTCATCTTTTGGTCTCCAGATCTTGGATCTTGCTGAAAGGCGTTAAGCAGTGCTTGGTTCTTATGCCTACTGCTGGCATAGTCAAGCCTGGAGGTTTGTAGATGAAGGGGAATAGAAATCAGGGTGATTGACCTAGATGTCTACAGTCCATCCCACAAAAGAGGCCAATACTCAAAGCGGATGGTGCAATACAAATAAATGACACTGGAACAAAATGCAATTGAACCAGCAGTTGCTACGGTCCCTGTTGGCAGTTTGCAGGCAACAGCAGCCTGGTCTTGGCTGGGTGCTCTCAGCYGAGGGCTCCTCTCCTCGGGTAATGTCTCCTGCTTGTTGTTCGGACTTTGCCCTGGCCTGGTTAATGAGAGCTGAACAAACCCCCCTCAGTCCCCTGTACATGATCYGGGTGTTCCGTGTTGGGGAAGGATGGGGTAGAGGTCAGCACAGCTTGTGTGAAGTGAGCAGTGTCCCAGGTGCTGCCCTGAAAACAGGGCAGCCTTGGTGTATTTACCTCCCTGAATACTGTCTTGTCCCCTGTTCCCTGGGACATGGGCTCCAAGCCTTGGTWTTTTGCTAGGGGGCATCGTCTTGCCCAGAGTTTTGTGGCTCTTTGGCTGCTCCCTGCTGCTGTGGCTGCTCTGGAGCCCGAGGTGAGGCTGCAGCTGAGTGTGTCCTGTGCAACTGGGGTCACCTTGGATCCTCTGCTTGCCCCTAGGTCTTTGGCACCAACGTGATGGTGACTGTTGCCAAATCGTTTGAGGCCCCGATAAAACGTGAGTAGATGTTCCCCCTGCCTGGGGCTCCAGGGCCTGTCCTTTCTCCTGCGCCCTCTGCCCTGTGCACCCTCTGCCCTGCTGGCAACAGATTCTCCTTCTGGAGCTCTGCTCAGAGGGTGGGWTCTTGTGCAGGAGGGTGCTGTTAGGAAGCCCCTTGCTGCTGAGCTGTTGGACTGCTGTGCAGTGCCATCAAAGTGCAGTGAGCAAGAGCAGGCGTCTGGATTGGGGCTGGGGCCTTGGGGACAGGCTGCTGGGTGGCCGGGCTGGCGGCCCTGGAGATATGGGGGGTTGTGGAGGAGGCAGGAGTTTGAGATCTGGGAGCGTGGGGCAGGGCCTGGGTCCCTCCGTCCACTTTTGCAGAACCCAGGGCTGGCCCAGGARGGAGGGTGAGGGGAGCTGGAGATGAGACGGTGGCCCAAGGTGCAGGGAGGGCCCTGGCCTTGCTCTGATCCCTTGTCACCAGGCCTGAGGTCTGCTCTGCACAGGGATCCTCCCCCCTCAGTGTGCTCCTCCTAGTGTTATTTCCCAGCTTGTTTTTCCTAGTGGTTTTTCCTAGTTCCAATCCTAGTCCTCTCTGCTCTTCCTAGTGGTTTTTCCTCAGGACCTGCTGGAGAAGGGTCTAGAGGCTGACAACTTTGCCATGCTCGGTCTGGGAGACATCGTCATTCCAGGTACGGATGGGAGAGGGGCTCCTTGCGGGGTCACCAGCCTGAAGTGGCTGTGGGCAGTGGGGCGCGTGGCGGTGAGTGACCTCTCTGCCGTGGGCCCCGCGGGGCTCGGCACCGGCGCAGCCTCTCGGCGCCGCACGGGGCTGCTGTGGGGCGGGCTGCCCTCGGCGCCGCGTGCCGCGAGAGCGCTCCGTGAGTGCAGGCAGGGCCGCCGTGGAGCGCGGGGCCCAAGGCAGAGGGGCTGCCTCGCTGCCTGCCCTGCCGCTGTCTCCCTCTCTCACGGTGCCCTTCTCTCCCCAGGGATCTTCATTGCCTTGCTSTTGCGCTTCGACATCAGGTGAGTAGGTGACGGGGAAGGGTCGCTAACTGGCTGCATGCTGCAGCGTATTTGAGCTGTGCTTTGTTGGGGAGAAGCTGCTGGGAGCAGAGCTGTGTGCTGTCCCCGGGGCTTGGCACGGGGCCCTGGGGGGCTGCTGGAGCGCGGAGATGGAGCCCTGGAAGAGCAGGCAGGGCCAGGGCAGGAGCAGTCGGGTTTGTGGGCAGGCCCTGAGCCTTGTGCTGGGGAGCAGCGCGGCCGAGGCAGGAACGAGCCATGGGGGCCGGGCAGCTGCTCTGCAGGGCTCGGCCTCGGACCAGGCCCGTGCGGCGAGGCAAAGCCGGGGAAGGAGCTGGGCACGGGAGGCGCTGCCGCTGCGGGTGCAGTTCGGGGCCGGCAGGGGTGGCTGCTGGCGCTGGGAAGGGCGGCTCCTTCCTGCGCGGAGGCTGTGCCGGCGCCGCGGAGCAGCCCTCTGCAGTTGCCCCACGCCGACAGTCTGCGGCTCGGCCCTGGGAACGGCCCCGGTGCGGCTGCGGTGGCGGCCGCGCTCCCGCGCYTGCACAGACCCGCCGCTCCGTGCCAGCTCTCCCAGGTGTTTCCACCCACAGCTCCGCTGCACCTGCTGCGGATCCCGCTCCCTTAGCCTGCTCGTAGAGCAGCACGTGCTGAGAGGGTGCTGGGGAAGGCGGCGCCTCCCTGCGGGGGGACGCCCCTCGCCGGGTCTGCAGTCCTGCGTCCCACCCCCCTGTACCCGTCCAGCAGCACGAGCGGGCCTCCCCTTCGCCCGCTGCCCAGCGCTGCTGCCGTGGGCTGGGAGAGCCGGGGCACAGCGGGGCGCCCCCGGATAGCGGGGCCGGCTCCCGCTCCGCACGCGGGTTCTGCCTGCTGGCACTGCGGGCCCTGGGCTCACCGCAGCTCTGCCCCTCTCCGTGTAGCCTAAAGAAGAACACGCACACGTATTTCTACACCAGCTTCGTGGCCTACATCTTTGGGCTCGGCCTGACCATTTTCATCATGCACATCTTCAAGCATGCCCAGGTAAGCTCAGCTGTGCTTGCAGGTGCTCCCCAGCCCTCCCCAGGCACAGGAAACGCCAGCCTGGCCACGGGGCCCTGGCATAGAGCCAGGGCAAGGCAGTGTGCTTCCTCTTGCCTTGTGTTCTCCAGTGCACAGACCCATCCCCTGCCCAAAACTCTGCTCACTGCGTGCCTGGGGCAGTCCCATTTAGGGAGATTGGTTCAGGCAGCTGCATTCCCAGGAGTTCTGTGCTGGAGCTGCCCTGGAAGAACCATCCTTGGTGTGGAAAGGGGCTCCGAGAGCCTGCCTGTGCTTGGATGCTCTTGTTGGTCTCTCTGGGAGCCCTTGGTGCGTTTGTGGCCTGCTCTGGAGTACTGGATAGGGGCAAGTGCAGCCCACGGGCAGCCCGTTGGCTCTGGTGACCGCCGGCCGGAGCGGTCTGGCAGGGCGCTGGCGTGGGGGGTGAGTGCAGCAGCCCTCGCTCCTGTCACCGCTTCCCCAGAGCGCAGCTCTTGGGTGCCCCCGTGCCCTGAGGAGCCCAGCGCTCGTGCCTTCCCCGGGTGGACCTTTCCCAGCTCTTGTGAACAGCCAGGTGAATTGGTGCCACCTGAGACCGGCAGCCCGGCCGTCTCCGCTCTGGGCAGTGTGAGCRCCAGGCCTGGGCACTGTCCCCATGCGGTGTGGCCGCTGTCCCGCYGCAGCGGTGCCGCGGCTCGACCCGGCCCCTGGGCAGCACCAACACCCTGGTGCTGTGGGTGCCCCGGGCCCCGAGGGGCCGGGGCCTGGCGCCCTGCCCGAGAGGTGTCTCCTGGATTGATTCCGCTCTTGTTCCTCTTCCCCACAGCCGGCTCTGCTCTACCTAGTCCCCGCCTGCATTGGATTCCCGCTGCTTGTGGCCTTGGCAAAGGGAGAAGTAACCGAAATGTTCAGGTGAGCGTCAGCTGCGCGCGGGGCTGTTGCGCCCGCGGCGCTGGCGTGCACGGAGCGTGCAGATGTTCCCACGCCCGGGCACAGCTGGAGGGCCGGGCTCATCCGGGCCTGCTCCGCGCGCGTAGGCGCAGGGAGCGGGGCTGTTTGTACACGCTGGCCCTGGCTCCCGCCACTCCTCGTCATTGTGTGGGAGCTTTGGTGCGGTACCAACAGGCAGCAGCATCTGGGTTGCTTTACGCCCCGGTGACAAACTCTTCCCATGAGCTGGCAGCCAGGGCAGGGTGGGACCGCGCACCTGGTGCGGAGATACTTGGTCATTGTGTCCCAGGGCCCGCGGGTGGGGGCCAAGGGAATTGGATGCAGCTGCGAGAGCAACTGGGGCTGGTTTGAGCACATCCCGGCCTCCCGGCTCGGGAGAAGCAGCCTGTTTGGAGCAAGGCTCCGTGCCACTGTGGGGGTGGCACTGGGGTCCAGCTGTGCCCTGGCCTGCTGGGCACTGTCCCTCACTGTGTGTGACTGCGGTGGAGCCGCGGGGCCCCGCGTGGGTTWTTGTTTGAGGATGGCTGAGGAGGAAGGAAGGGAACTTCTGTCCCCAAATAGAGCAGTGCTTGCCGCAGCACAGCTCGGCCTGGCAAGAACAGGAGACGTGTGCCYGGTGCTGGGTGCCCGTGGCCGCAGTCCCCAGGCCAGTCAGGGGGACAGCAGCAGCCGTGGGAGTGTGCAGGTTTCCGCAGCCGTGCACGGGATCCAGGATCCAGGCTGCCCTCGCTCCCCTCCCTTCCCGGGACACACGTTCCCTGCTCCRGCCCTCGGCACCTGCCCCCCTTTGCTGCTGCCGCTGCAGGCGCTGGCTGTGCCGGGCTCRTCCTTCCCTCCCGTGCACCCGGCAGCGCGGAGCCGCTCGCCACGTGCGCCTGCGCGTCGGCAGCGCCGGGCCGGGGCCGAGCCACAGGAGCGCGCGGAGCTGCAGCGGGATGCAGGGATGAGGCCGTGGCAAAGCCCCCGGAGCCGCCTGCAGAGCAGCGGAGCCCTCCTGGTTCCTCTTAGCTGAGCCCAGGACAGCAAACACAGGGGTAGTGTGAGTGCACGGGGGCCTGGGGGGGTCCCCAGAGTCCAGGTCCCGCCTTGGAGCCGCTCCAGTCTTGGGTGGAGGAGACGGGCTGCAATGGGGCTTGTGCCTGGAGGCCGGGGGCCTCCCGCCGCAGGAATGCGCCGGGTGCCGCGCTTTGATGCGCCCCCTCCTCCGAGCGCCCGCGGGAGCCGGCAGCTCCCCCGTGCTCCGCGCCGCGGGGAGGCCGGGGCAGGGACGGGGAGCAGCAGCAGCCAGCGCCGGGCTCGCCCGCGGCTCCGGAGCCTGTCCCAGGCTGCAGGAGCCCTGGGGCTCCCTCTGCTCCGAGCCAGGAGTCGCAGGGAGAGGGACCCTGCGCTTGTCCCCTGGCCCGTGTCCCTGCGTGCAGCCGGGGCCGCCTCCTTCCCCRCGCTCTGTGCAGCTCTGTCCCTGCCCTGGGGCCTCCCCACAGSGAGGGCTTGGCCAGCAGCCCCCGGGGCCACCCAGCCTGGGCCAGCGGGTGACAGAGCCTGAGGAGAAGGGGGCCCCGGGACTCCCTCACACTCTGCTCCTCTTTCTGTCTTTCTCTTTCTCTCTTTCCCCTCCGGCCTCCCCTCCCCGCCTCCCGTCTCTCCTGCAGCTATGAGTCCTCTGCTGAAATCTTGCCGCACACTCCGCGCCTCACGCACTTCCCCACGGTGTCCGGCTCGCCCGCCAGCCTCGCTGACTCCATGCAGCAGAAGCTGCCGTGTCCCCGCCGCCGCCGCCAGCAAAGCCCCAGTGCCCTGTAGCCCCCGGGCCCTTCCCGCCTGTCGCTCTGGCCAGGTAGGGGCTCCCTCCGGCTCTCCGCTGCCCCATGCAAGGGCAGGAGGTGCCCCCTTGTTGCCCTGAGCTGGCCCAGGGGCGGCAGGAGGTGACAGCTCTGTCCTCGGTGTCCTGCCTGGCCAGGCCAGCCCTTTTCCTGCGTTTCCTCCCTATCTTTGCTGGCTGTCGTGGGGCTCTGCGGCTCCCCTCGCTCCTGCACTGCTCCGGGTCCTGGCGCATGGCCCTGTCCCTAGGGAAGCAGCCCCTTATCCAGGATGTCCAGCTCGTAGCGGCACCCAAAAAGCAGATCCAAAGGGCAGGAGCAGCCGGGAGGGTCCCCTGCCCCCGGGAGGGGGGGCTGTGCCCCACAAGGGCCRGTCCTGCCATCCCCTCACCCACCTGTGCCTCTGTCCCCAGCTACGAGGAGACCTCCCCCCCCAAGGAGGTGCCGGGGGCCTCCAGGGACGAGACGACAGCGGGCGACAAGAAGGAGAAGTGACGTTGCCCGCGGGCCGGGGCGCCCGCCGCCGCCGTCGTGCGAGACCTCGTGTCGTGTGTGTGTGTCCGGGGGGCGCCGCCCCCGCCACGCTCCCCTTTATTTTATTGTCTCCTTCGTGGGTACCGAGCGGGCGGGGGGCATCCGCAGGCCCTTTTTAAATTTTGTATCATGCATCTGCTTTCTCTCATATTAAACCATCTCAAAGGAAGGGGCTGCTGGGGCTGCCCCGCGGGTGCGGGAGGGCCGCGGCGGCTCCCGGCAGCTCCGCTGTCCCTGCGCTCTTGCAGCGGGGCCATCCCTATGGGTCCCTCGGGGCTGGAGCGGGGCCTTCACAGCGCTCAGGGAGTTGCTCTTCCCACTGGGACGTTGCCAGCCCCAGGGCTGGGCTTCTTTCCTTGGCATCGGCGCTGTGCCCTCCTGTGCCCAGCTGCAGGGCCGGGCGCGTGGCCCCGGGGCRGGAGGGCGTTGGGGATGCGGCCCCCATGACCTGGGGCTGCGCCTGGAGCCCGGGGTCCCCTCTGCCCATGGACACGAAGCCGGGGCCCCCAGCACCGTCCGGGGGCAGGGCCGGCCCCCGCGGGCTGTCCCGGCCCCTGCGGCCCCTGCCCTCGCGGGGCGCCGCGGCCCTGCCCGCGCCAGCAGCACCACGCGTGTGCTGCCCTGGCGGCGCCTCCGCGGCACCGTGCCGCTCGCCCCGCGCCGGCTGCGAGCACTGAACGTGGCGCCTCGCGTCCTGCCAGCTAATGACCCTGCGCGGGCTCTGCAGATGTTTTCTATGACTCGCAGCTCCTTTTCCAGCAGCCCTGTCCGCAAAAACAAGAGGGGCCACTTTAATTCCAATTAAATACCTCCAGCTAAGCAAACAGAGTGCAGCGGGCTGGGCACCGCGCGGCCGCCAGGCCCGGCCCACCGAGTCGCTCAGTCTAGACTCCAGATGTGGCTCCACCAGCGCTGCTGTCCCATGGAGACTGCGCTGGGCACGGCCGGGATGYGGCTGCCGCTTCCCTGCCGGCTCTGGGACCCCGCGGGGCAGCGGCGTGTCCTGGGAGCACTTGGATGTGTCCCCTTGTCCAGGGCTCCTCCCAGCACGCGGCCCGAGGAGGTGCCCAGCTTGGGGATGGGGCCGCTCTCCCAGGCAGGGGCCTCCCTGCATGGAGCAGAGCGGGTGCCGGGGTCCCTGCATGTCCCCAGTGCTGCAGCGGGTGGCAGACGGGGACCCTGGCCTGTCTGGGTGCAGGGAAGCCCCTTCCCCACTCGCTGTGTCCTGGGAGTCCCTGGGCACCCGGCTGGGGTCCTGCCAGTGCCTGCTCCGCTCCGAGCGCCCTGCTCCTGCAGCCTCGCTGCGTGCCCGGTGCTGCGCGCTCCGTGCAGCACAGGCAGCACTGCACAGGGTGCTGCGTGCCCGGTGCTGCGCGCTCCGTGCAGCACAGGCAGCACTGCACAGGGTGCTGCGTGCTCGGTGCTACACAGGGTGCTGCATGCTCGGTGCTGCGCGCTTGGTGCAGCACAGCACTGCACAGGGTGCTGCATGCTCAGTGCTGCACAGGGTGCTACATGCTCAGTGCTGCACAGGGTGCTACATGCTCGGTGCTGCGCACTCGGTGCAGCACAGCATTGCACAGGGCGGTGCATGCTCGGTGCTGCACAGGACACTGCGCACTGGGTGCAGCTGCAGGGCGCAGGGCCGCGGGTGGCAGCGAGGCTCTTGTCACGGCGCCCCAGGAGCTCTGCAAGGGCTCTCGGCCCGGCCAGGGGCAGCGGGAAGCTGCGGGAGGGCAGAGCGGGGCCACCGGGGCCGCGGGTGCCCTGGCCCTGCTCGGCGCAATGAACGAGGCCAGGGTTGGGCCACAGGAAGGAAGCGCGGCCGGCCCTGCGAGGAGCCGGGAGGAGCCGCGAGGSCTGCGAGGAGCCGSGAGGAGTCACCAGGAGCCGCGAGGGCCGCATCCAGCTCCATCGTGGCTGCGCCTGGGCCGCTGCCGCCCCTCTCACTGTGGCCGGCTCCGTGCGGCTGTGGGGCCCCTTCCAGASAAGGGAGCACAACGGGACCCCCCCGTGGAGCCTCCGGGTGTCCCCGCTGCGCTGCAGCCCCCGGGGGCTCCGGGAATGCCGGGGGAGCGGGGCTGGGCGCTGCCGGTGGCGCCGGCCCGTGTGGCGCATGCAGCGAGCGGGGAGAGGAAGCAGCCGGAGCGGCCCCAGCCCGCGAGTGCCGGCCAGGAGGGGCAGGAAGCTGGAATAAATCCCAGGAAGGGCCGCGCGGCTCCAGCCGGTCTGGGCTGCAGCGGATGGAGCCGCGGGACGGGAAGGCGGGAGGAGGGAGGGGAAGGCGCCAGGGCTCCCTGGCCCTGTCCCGGCTCCAGCTGCGCCGCAGGAGCCACCGGCCYGGGTCACATCTGCAGGGACGGCGGGTGGGCCAGGCCCGGGTGCGGCAGCGGCGCGGGGGGCCCTGGGTGCCCGTCCTGGGCACCGGGACAACCGGTCCACAACCCAGCACCGCACAAAGGAGCCGCGAGGTGCCGGGCTGGCAGCTCAGCCCCGCGARCACCATATGGCCGGAGCAGCATTCCCCGTTCCCAGGATTGACATGGAAATGAAGCCGTCCGTCCCACGGCGCCACGGCCGCTTCCCCGCTCCAGCCCTGCGGGTCTCCTCGGCACGGGGGGCGCGAGTGGCGCTCGGCCACCCCGGTGTCCCCAGCCCGGCCGCCCTCCGCACCGGCACCCGCGCGGGAGCCACTCGGTGCCATGCGCCCGCCCAGGGGCCACCGCGACCTCCCGGCCCCGGGGCCCCGGGCTCTGACATCTGGCTAATTCGCGCCGAGCGGCCGGGGCGGCGGGGCCGGCGGYGGCGCATTGTTGGCGGCGCAGCTGCGGCGGCGGCGCTGAAAGGCATTCCTGCGCACAATGTCCCCGCGCCGCCCCGCGCGGGGCCACCGCCGCCAGATGGGGGCTAATTAGCGCCTTTGATAGCCGCGGTGGGAACCGCGCCGGCACCAGGCTCTCCGCCGAGCCCTGAATGCAGGGGGCGACCCCAGCACCGGGGCCACCCTGGGAACCGCCGGCGCGGGGGGCGCGCGGAGGGAGGGAGGGATGCAGGGATGGAGGCACAGATGGATGCAGGGATGCAGGGACAGAAGGATGGAGGGATGAAGGGATGCGGGGACAGATGGAGGGAGGGAGCCGGGGCTGGAGGGAGTCGGGGAAGGGGGTCAGGGGGATGCAGCGATGCCGGCCGGGGCTGGGGCTTCCCGGACAGGCTGGCGGGTGCAGAGCCCACCCTGAGGAGGTCCCACGACCTGGGGTTGTGCCCCTCGTGCTGGGACCAGCTGCAGCGGCAGCGAGTGCGGCCGCAGCCCCGTCCCCACGGAGCCGAGGGGCTGCAGCAGGGGCTGGAGCCGCCCGGTCCGTGTGCTGGCCCTGCTCCGGCTTGGTCCCTGCAGAGGCCATCGCTGCTTCCTGCCGCCACACCAAAGCTGTGGCACAGCCAGCCCTGCAGCCACCCCGGGGACAGGAAGGGACGGGCTGCCCCCACACRCGTGTGCGTGCACATGGGTGCCCCTGCACGTGTGTGCGGCTCTGCACAGCATGTGCAGTGCTGGCGTGTGCACCCGTGGCGTTCTGCATGTGTCCGTGCACGTCCCTGGGTGCAGGCGCCCACCCGTGCACACACACACACACATCTGTGTGTGCGTGTCTGCTGCACACCCGTGTGCACGCGTGTCTGTGCCCGCTCCCGCGTGCCCGTCCACGAGCGCAGTCAGTGATGGGCCGTGACGCTGGACGTTTTTCACTTGCCCTCATGCTGCTTCCTGCCCTCTGGGGCTCGGGGACGTGGGGGCTGCTTCGGAAAGGGCTGAAAAGGCCGGGCCAGGCGGCCGGGCTCCTGCACGGCCGTCCTGGAGCCCCCAGAGCCACCACACCGAGCGCGGGGCCTGTGGGACTGGGGCGGCCTCAGCTGCGGGTCCGGGACCGTCCCCTCCCGGTGCAGGGCCGCTCTTCTCCTCTCCCCACGGGGCTGGATGAGCTTCCTCCAGGTGCGGGGCAAGGGAAGCCTCCTTACTGCTAATTAACACCTGGCTCGGAAGCCCCGGGGCAGGGACTGGCTCCTGCTGCGTTCCTGTGCAGCGCCCAGGCAGCCCGGCCGCCTCCCGGCCCTGTCCCCGGGAGCTGCCTCCTGTCCCCAAGAGCCATGCGGTGCCACCGCGCTCAGCCCAGCCCTCGCTGTCCCCTGGCCGCAGCTGCCCCCCCGAGGCTCCCGCGCTGGGGACGTGGCGGATGGGGTGGCCGGGCACTTGGCTGCCCTGTGTCCCTTGTGTGGGMCGGGGAGGACCCGAGCCGGGCGCAGCCCAGGACACGGAAGGGCCGCGGTGCCCACGCAGGGCTGCCGGGGAGGGGGGCACGGACCCCCCCGCCCCGCTCCGCAGCCGCTGCAGAGGCGCGGGCCGGGGGTTCCCCAGCACCCCGAGCCCCCCGGCACCCAGGGGGGCGCCCGGAGCCGAGGGGCGGCCTTGTGGGGAGGGGCGCGGGCAGGACCCGGGCGCTGGGCACCCCCCGGAGCCGGCGGCCGCCCCGCCCCCGTCGCCATGGACACCGCCCGCGCGGCGCCGCGCTGACAGCGCGCGGGGTTTATGAATGGGTGACGTCACGGCCC
>PTEX01000319.1:372853-391853 GCA_003342815.1 Eudromia elegans
GGCCCCGGCGCCCCTGAGCCCCGCGCTGCGCCCAGGCCGCCGCCTGGCGCTGGACGCGCTGCGCTCGCTGCTGCACGCGGAGCACGAGCTCAACCTGACGGGCACCCACCGCGTGCCGCTGCTGGGCGAGCTGCACTACGCCGTGCCCCGGTGAGCCCCGCGTGCCCGCGGCTGCCCCGCCTGTCCCCTGCGTGCCTGTGTGTCCCCTGCGTGCCCCTGCATGTCCCCTGCATGTCCCCTGCATGTCCCCTGCATGTCTCCCGTGTGCCCATGGGTCCCCCACATGTCCCCCATATGCCCCCTGCATGTCCGGGTCTCCCTCGGGTGTCCCCTCTGCGCCCTGCATCTCCCCCATGGTTCCCTCACGTGTCCCCTGTGTTTCCCTCATGTACCTTCATGTCCCCTGCATGTTCACATGTCCCCGTGTGTCCCCTGCATGCCTGTGTGTCACTTATGTGCAYATCCCCTGCATGCCCTTGCATGTCCCCCCTGTGCCCCAATGCATCCCCCATGCACCCCTTGCATGTGCCCTGTGTGTCCCCCATGTGCCCTCCCYGTGTTCCGTGTGTGTCCTCTCCACGTCCCCCCACGTCCCTGYGTGTGCCCGTGCGGGGGCCGCCGGCTCAGCCCGCGCTGCCGCAGGCTCCGYGTGCAGCGGCTGCAGCTCAACGACTCGGCCGTGGCCTTCGCGGCGGCGCTGGGCGTGCGGCTGGCGCTGCGGCACGCGCAGCTGCAGCTCCGCGCCGAGTGGGCAGCCCGGCTGTGGCCAGCGTGAGTGTCACACGGGGCGCGCGGGGTGGGACGCGGCTGTCCCCACCCCGCTCAGCTGCTGTGCCCCGCAGCCGGGATGGCGGCACCGTGGACGTGCACGCGGGCGACGTGGCCCTGGCGGCGGTGCTGGCGGTGGGCGCCGACGAGCACGGCCGTCCCGCCGTGCGGAGCGCCGGCTGCCGYGCCACCGTCGGCCGCCTCCGCCTGGAGTTCCACCACGGGCAGAGGTACCGGGGCCGGGCGCGGGCGCCGGGCGCCGCTCAGGCTGCCGTCCCCGCCGGGCGCCGCTCAGGCCGCTCTCCCCGCAGCTGGCTCTACAACCTGCTGGCGCCGCTGCTGCAGGGGCCCCTGCGCRGGGCGCTCGGCGAGCACGTGAGTGCGCGGCCGCGACGGGGCTCCCGTGTCCCCTCCCTGCTGGGTCCCCACGCGGCCCTTGCTGATGTCTCCTCCCTGCTTGCAGCTCTGCACCGAGCTGCAGCGCCTCGTGCGCAGGCTGCAGGACACCCTGGACAGCTGGAGAGGTGGGGACGTGGGGGGACATGGAGACTTGGGGACAGGGATGTCACAGGGGACACAGGGGCCATGGGGACGGGGCTGTTGGCCATCTGACCCTGACCTGCGGCCCCGCAGTGTCCGTCCAGCTYGACCCCTTCGCTGCCATCGACTACTCGCTGCTGCAGGAGCCGGAGATCACGGCGGAGCACGGGGACCTCAGCATTAAGGTAGAGCCATCCCCCTGCGTGTCCCCTCGTGTGCCCGCAGGGCTGGGCTGGCCCCAGCCTTGTGTCCGTGCACCCGTGTGTCCACACATGTGTACACTCGTGTGTTAACCATGTGTCCGTGCAGGGGGAGTTCTTCGGCGTGGGCCGGCGGCAGCAGAGYCCCTTCGCGGCAGCCCCGGTGCCGCTGCCGCAGGCGGAGCAGCCCATGCTGCTCCTGGGCGTCACCGAGTTCGTCGCCAACTCCGCGGCCTTCGTGTACTTCACGGCCGGCGCGCTGCGCTGGACCGTCACCGGTGACATGGTACTGCCCAGGGGGACCCGAGGGGACCCGGGGGGACCCGGGGCAGCCGCAGTGCTGAGGCCCCCGCGGCGCCCAGCCCACGGCTCCGCTCCGCCTGCAGCTCCCGCGGCGCTTCCCGCTCCGCCTGAGCACCGAGAGCCTGGGGCTCTTCGCCCCACAGGTGAGCGGGGCCGGTGGGGTGGGACATGGGGTGCCGGGCGGGAGGGGGGGAGGGGGTGAGTGTGTCCGTGCAGACCTGTTGGGATGCAGGGGATGCGGTGTGGGTAGGGGGAGATGGAGGCAGGGCGGGCAGGACGGGATGGATGCAGATCGGGCGGGATGCAGGGCGGGCAGGACGGGATGCAGGGCAGGCTGGTTGGGATGCAGAGCAGGCGGGTCGGGATGCAGGGGGATGCAGGGCAGGCTGATCGCGATGCAGGGCAGCCTGGTCAGGTGCAGGTCAGGCCGGTCGRATGCAGTCCCGACCTCGCGGGCCGCWCYRGGCGGCGGTGCWGCCACTGGGGTCTGCCCGGGAGYGTGGCCGTCCCCGTGGCAGCTCYGTCCCCGYGRTGGCTCCRTCCCCGYGRTGGCTCMRTCCCCGCRRYRGCTCCATMCCCRCGGTGGCTCCGTCCCCGYRGCRGCTYCGTCCCCGCGGTGGCTCCGTCCCCGCAGCAGCTCCATCCCAGCGCGGTCTTGTCTCCCCAGCTGCAGGAGCTCTACCCGGCGCAGCCCATGGAGCTGCGGCTCTGGGCCCGCCGGCAGCCCCTGCTCTCGTGCCGCCCCGACGGGCTGCGCCTGGCCCTGCACGGCGCCGCCGAGACCTTCGTGCTGCTGCCCAACGGCACCCGCGCGCCCGCCTTCCTGCTGCACCTCGTGAGTGCCCGGGGGGCGCCGGGGGACAGGCAGGGGCTGGCCCTGCCCCTGACGCTGCCCCTGCTCCTGCTCCTGCTCCTGCTCCTGCTCCTGCCTGCGTGATGCTGGTGACACTGGGGCAATGCCGGGCCGGGCTGCGGGTGATGGGGGGTGACACTGGGCGATGCTGGGGGCGATGCTGGGGTGCAGATGCTGCCCCTCTCTCTTCGCCACCTCCTCCCGCTGCAGGACGCCAACGTGACGGGCAGGCCGGTCCTCACCGCGAGCAGGATCGGGGGCTCCATGAGCCTGCTGGGGTGAGCGGCCCCCCCGGGTCCCCGGCAGCTCCCCCCATCTCCAGCCATCTCCCTGTTCCGACCCCCTCCAACTCCTGTCTGTGCCCTGCGCCTCCTGCTGCCCCTGTCCCCATCCCTATGCCCGTCCCCATCCCCGTGCCCATCCCCACACCTGTCCCCGTTCCCGACCCCTGGCGCCCCTGACCCCGCTCTCTCCCTCCAGCCTCAGTGTGGAGCAGAGGGAGTCGCACGTGGGGCCACTGGAGGTGAGTGGGGGGCAGCCGGCCCCAATGCAGATGCTGCCCCGTGTCCTGCCGGGCTCACGGGGTCCCCCTGGGCTCATGGGTCCCCCCGTCCCGCAGGTGAAGAGCCTGGAGAACCTGCTGAGCTTCGGGCTGCGGCTCTTCGGGCTGCCGCTGGCCAACCGTGAGTGCCGCCCGGCCCAGAGCYGGCCCCGGCCCCGGCGCCGCCGGCCCTGACGCCTCCGCTCGCCCGCAGGGAGGCTCCGGGCCGGCTTCCCGCTGCCCGGCACGCGCCACCTCCGCCTGCTGCAGCCCCGCGTCTCCCTGCACGAGGTGGGTCCCGCGGCCGGGCCCCGCAGCCGCCCTCCCGCACCTGCGTCCCCACCACGGCCCTCCCCTGCACCCCACAGCCTGCACCCCGTGCCCCATGTCCCGCACCCCGTGTCCCATGTCCCGTCCCCCATGTCCCATGTCCCGCACCCCATGTCCCGCTCCCCCGCTCCCCGCAGGGCTTCGCGCTCGTCGCCACCGACCTGCAGTACGAGCCCTGAGCCGGGGCGAGGAGCCGCCCCGGGGCCGTGTCAGYGCGCTGGGACGAGCCCCTGGGCAGGAGCAGCCCTTTGGCTCCRCCGGCGCCAGCAGAGACGGCCCCGGCTGCAGCGCGGGGCCCACCCGGGCTGGGGGCTCCATGCCCCAGCGCAGGCCCCACGCYGCAGCCCCCGGCACGGCCGGCACCGCTGCAGCGGCTGCAGCTGCGCGGCTGCCCAGGCGGGGGAGCTGCCGCCCGCGCGGGGACCCCGTGTCCCTGCGGCGCCGGGGCCACCGCTCTGCCGGGCGCCCCGCGGGCAGCAGCGCGGGGCAGGGGCCGGGGGCCTGTGCGCGGGGCCTCCTGCCGCTCCGCGGGGCCGGCCGTGCCCGTGCCCCGCCGTGCTCGTCCCCCCGCCCGTCGCGCAGCCCCGGCCCAAGAAGCACAGCAGCCGCGCGGCTCCAAGGACAGAGTTTATTAGTGGCCTCACCTCCACCTGCAAACCGAAGCAGCCGCGCTCGCCGAGGGCGCGTGGAGCGGGTGCCCCCGCAGCGAGGCTGGCGCTGCCCGCGCCGCCCCCGGCCCCGCGCGCCCGGCACGGCACCACACATAAATACAGACATACGGATAACAAAAATAGCATCAGAGTATTCACAGATGAATAAAAACTACTCGGGTATTTACAGCAGAGCGCGGGGCGGCAGCTTCCCCACGCGGGCTCTGCCGGCCCCGCACTGCGCCCAGCATGGCCCCAGGCCCTGGCACGCGCCAGGGCGGCCGCGCTGCCCTTGCTGCCCCCTGCGCTGGCTGGAGGCCACTCGGGCGCTGCTGCCCCACGAGCCATGGGGCGACCTCCCCTTGGTGCCTTCCTCGAGCCGGCAGGTGACAGTGGCTGGGACAGGGTGGGTGACACAAGGCCCAGGGCAGGGGCTGGGGGGCACGCGGAGGGGCCGCGCACTGCACTCCACATTCAGCAGGGGGACGAGGAGGAGGAGGAGGAAGGGCAGGATACCGTGCGCCGGGCTCAGCCCCAGGCCCGACCCTCAAGGAGGGTGGGCACGAGGACATGACCACGCTGGGGACAGGGCCGGGCCCTGCGGGGCGGTGGGAGCAGCTGCGCAGGGCTGAGCCCCCGAGGGGCTCCCGGCCCGGCCCCTCGCTCTGCCTAAGGGCTCTTAGATTAGTGAGACACCTACACACACGCACGCACTCACACATGCAAAAATAAGTCTATTTATTCTTCCCAAAGTGACTGAGAGGACCCTGCGGGGCCGGGGCGCCGTGGCGGCAGCGCGGCCTCGCGGGGCCCTCCCCGGTGCTGGTAGCGGCATCGGCCTCAGCGCCTTTAAAACACAACGGAGGGGAGCGAGGAGGGGCGGGAGGGCAGGGGCTGGGGCCCGGCGGGCGGCGGAGGGCGGGGGCCGCGGGGGCCGCGCTCACTTGCGGCTCAGCAGGGACCCCAGCAGGAGCACCCCGGCCACGGTGGCCCCGGTCAGGAGCCATTTGTTGAAGCTCTCCTGGCCCTTCCTCATCTCGGCAGCAGCATCATTCCCGTAGAGGTCCACGAACCGCTCCTGCGGGGAGAGAGGGAGCGGGAGTGAGAACCAGGCGGGGACGGAGAGGGTGACAGGAGCCGCGGGCGTCCCCGCTCTGCGTCCCGTGCTCAGGGCCGCGGGGCAGCGCAGGACCTGGGGAGGGGCGGCTCTCAGCAGGGCTCTGCGGGAGGACCGAGCGCAGGGCACGGGAGGCATCTCGTGGCCCGGGCTCGCTGCAGGCAGCGGCGCTCGATTCTGCTGCCGCGGGCGCAGAGCAGCGGCACGGCCGGGCCGGCCCTCGCCCACCGCGCTGCTCCAGCGCCAGCCGCGGCACCGACCGGCCGCTCCGGCTCCAGGAATTCCCGCCTCTGCCGGCGCACGGGGAGCCAGCAGGAATGCCGTCACTCCAGCCCCGCCGTCCCCGCCGACCTGCTCCGCTGCCCCTCCAGCCGGCCAATGCCCGCGGGGCCGGCAGAGCTGCCGGGCCAGGGTCATCAGGTGCCTCCCATGCAGAGCAGGGCTGCAGGGACACTCCGGTGGGAACCACGTCATGCAAAGGCTGCTTGTCCATCCTGGACCACAGTGAGGTCTAAYAGCCTGGGCCCTGCCGCTGACGGGCCGGGCAGCGCCGCAGGAGCGCTCTGTGCGCCCTGGTCCTGGAGGGATGCGTGGGTGGAGTCACGCTTGGTCCTGGTCCCTGCAGGATGCGTGTGCGGAGCCACACTGTCCCGGCAGCACCTCCAGCAGCAGCCATGGGCCCAGCCCAGCTTCCCCCCCATCCCGGAGAGCCGGCGCTCCCAGCAGCATATYCGGCCACTCCTGTTCGCTCCCATGAGCAGCAGGGTTCCCACGGGGGCTGCATGGAGGACGAGCCGGTCCCGCGGCATGGTGAGCGCCAGCCAGGACCCTTGCCAGGGCCAGCGCTCCAGCGCTTGTCCCTGCTGTCACTCCCCCAGCCAGGACACGGCCATCCTGTCCCAGCAAATGCCTGCACTTTGGAGGGGGGACAGCGTCCTTGGGGAGGGGACAGCGTCCCTCTCTAGAAGGCCCCGTGGCAGCCATTTAGGTGCCGAGGCGCGTGGGCGCACTCCCTGTCCGGTGAAGGCCATGGAGCAAGTGCTTTGCTGCAGGGGACGCAGGGACGCCCATTGCAAGGCCAAGCAGGGGGTACTGCTCGTTGCAGGAAACCTCTCGGCGGGTACGCGGTGACAAGGAGCGGGGTGGGGACAGAATGCAGATGCGAGCCGAGGGCGCAGGCTCGTCCAGGATGCCTCTTCCCAGAGGCTCTGTAGAGCCCACAGACCATCCCTCTGWCCTGGGCCCTCACAGAGGCCCTGGTTGCTGGGGCTCCCCGGTGCTCCAGAAGGGAAKCAGGAGCTGTGGGGTCCTCACGGGGTCCCCGAGTGGCACTCACGTCACCTCCACAAGGGTGTGTGCYGGGCGCCACTTCCCAGAAGCAGGTTGGGGGCCCTCACTTCCAAGAAAAGGAAGCGTTTGCTAAGCAAGAGATAACTGGCACAGGGCGCAGCGGGAGCTATCGGCTGCTCCAGGCGGAGCCGAGCACCAGGACCCGGCGCGGGAAGGGAGGGGACACAAAGCCCCCGTTCCCGCGGGCCGGAGCAGCAGCGCTGGGATACCGAGTGCCAGGCTGGAGCTGCTCCCTGCCCTGGGCTGAGTGTCTGGGAGCCGGGGGCACCCACGTGTCCCCTGGGAAAGGAGGCCAGAGCCTCGGGGGTGGGCGGGAGGCCGGGTGCCACCGTGTTCCCAGCCCACCCCACGCGCTGCACCTGAAACCCGGCACTGCGAGCACCGAGTCCAACCTCTCGGCCCTGCGTTGGGAGCTCAGGCTTGTCCAGACACGTCCGGATATTTCCAGCCTCCCCCAGTCACCTTTATCTCAGAGGAAATATTTGGAATTCCTGAGTCACTCCGAAGGAGGACGCTGGTAGCAACAGCACGTTACTGTCTCAATGACCCTCTTTGTGCGGCCGGGACAGCCTGTTCCACCGCAGCCGGCACATCCCCTTCCCACCCCCGGGACACACGCGGCCCAGGAGGATGCTCCGAGGCTGGGAGCGGAAGCAGCAGGAGGCCGTGCCTGGATCAAAGGCACTCCCGGCGTTTCACTTCACCTCCCGCATGGTTGAAGGACGTTTCCCTGCCCGGGCTGGCCTGCAGGGCTTCCTCCTGGCCACGTGTGCCCATCTCCAATGGGACGGAGCACCCGGAGCCACCAGATCAGGGGCAGGTGACGTCCTGCAACACTGAGGGTCTCTGGCCTGTGACCGGTTGCCCAGAGGCTCCTAAAACAATTCCAATGGGCAATCCTGGCGGGCAGCGCTCATTCCGGCCTCTTGGAAAGGCTGCGGTCTCCGCGGGGCCGCGTGGCAGGGCCTGGCGCCGCTCAGTGCCAGCGCAGCACACGGCAAAGAGGGCAATGCCCGGCCGAGCGTGCGCCCCGTCGCAGGCGGGACRCCGGGGACACCAGGCGCGGGTTCAGCCGGGACAGGGTCCACCTCCTGTCCCAAAAGCAGCAAGGGGAAGAGGGGAGGTTTCGGCCGTGCCGGGATGCCCAGCAGAGCTCCGGCTGGTTTCACTGAGCGGCACCGCAGCCCCCGTGGGCGGGCAGGAGCCGCCACGTCCTCCCAGGGAAGCCGAGCAGAGGGGGTTCCTCTTTCGAGCTCAGCGCTACGCGCAGGGAAGCAGGACGCGGCAAGGGCCAGGGAGGCGCGAGGCAGCTGCAGGAAGCACATGCGGGCAGTTAATCCCCATCTGCGCCGCTCAGCAGGGCACCGGGGAAGGACCAAGTCGGCTGCAGGGGACGGCAGCAGCTTGGGCACTCGGGGCTTCCCTGGGTCCTGGGACGCCAGCCCAAAGGTCTGAAGACCCAAACAGCAGAGCTGGGCTCTAAGCGCCCGATGAAGGGAACTGGTGGCACTTGGGGCACCGGGAGGACGGCACGGCGCGGCCCTGCMCAGGCGCCCGGGGCCACGGGAACYGCTGCGTCACRCTGCTCTGGCCCGGCCGACCCTGCRGGGTGGCTGGGGACRGATGTGGAGCGGAGCTGGGGACGGGCTGGCTCGTTGGCCGCAGGCGCTGGGGCAGGCTGGCTCTTTGGGGACGTTGGGGACAGGCTGGCTCGCAGGTGCCAGCGCTGTGGGGACCCAGCTCTAACTGTTATGCAAATAGCGGCTCCAGGGAGGCAGCTGGCTCATCTCAATGACAAAGGGTGGCCTCGCTCTGCAGCAGGGAAACGTGCTCTCCAGCAGGGAAACGTGCGGTCCCGTCCCGGTGTTCGCCAAGGGACGTGGGCGGCTCCAGGGTTTCTCTCTAAGGGTCAGCAGGGCGGGCGGCCCCGCGGCCCCAGCGCCTGCTCCGCTGTGAGCAGGAAGCCCCTTCCCGGCACCTTCAGCCTCGCTCCTCCCGCCGCAGCGTCTGTCACACTGGTTTCATCAGCGGCTCCAGGGAGCCCAGAGCAAGGCGGGTTCAGCCGTTTCCAGCGCAGGGAAGCGGCACCCTGCACAGCTGTAACCCTCTTCCCTGTCCCGGGGGCAGCCGGAGACTGCAGCGGAGGGAATTGCCCCATTGCAGGAACCTGCTGAAACATTAATGGGCACTAAGGCAAGAGGCGGAGGGGGCAACTGAACCAGAGCAGCTCCGAGACGCGGGCGGGCTGAGGACTCCAAGGGTGCCGCGGTGTCGATGGAGCAGCGGCACCGGGGGCAGCGAGCCCCGGGCAGGGGCGCAGCAAAGCGCGCAGGCCGAGCCCATCCGCACAGCAGATTAGCACCTGCTGGGACGGGATTGTTTCCAAAGGGTATTAAATGGAACGGGCCAAGGGAAGACGGTGCCCAGCAGACAGATGGTGTCTGAGCCCCGCGCGGAGGCCGCGGCTCCCGCGGCGATCTCTCGTCACCCGGCGTGGCGATGCCGGCAGGCGGGCGCGTTAGCGAGCACGGCTCGTGACACTCAGCTCAGTGCCCACCTTGTCACCGCTCTGCCCAGCCGCCGCGGGGCTCCTGTGCAATCAGGCCCTTGTGCAACGCGGAGGAGGCCGCGCCGAGGCTAGCGGGTGCTCACGCGCTCGCAACGCGCTCCCCTCCTCCGGGCAGGGCCGCAGCGCTCGACGCTCCCACGTTCGGCAACCGCCGTGCGAGCCAAGGTCCCCCTTCCCGGCCCGGCTCTTTCCGAAGCAGGCTGGGTACTGGGACGCCCCCATTCCGCGTCCCCGGAGCCCTGGGACGGGCACGCTGGCTCTCCTGCCCAGGCGCCGCTCGCGCTCCCACATCCCCAAAGGACTCCAGCCACGTCTCCCCCTTCCCGCCTCGGCCTCAGCGCCTCACAAGGCTCCTACGGCCCTTCCAGGCCTCTTGAATGGAAAAGGGGAAAGGGCGGAGGTGGAGGAAGAGGGGCCGTTTTCACTTCCTGCTAGTCCGTAGGAAATCAAGTGATTCAGCCCGTGGAGCTGCTTTTAGCAGAATCCCGGCCGGCCGGAGGGGAGGAGGCAGCRCCGGGAGCTGGTGCAGCCCAGTGAGCCCGCCCAGGAGACGCTCCCTAAGCAGGCGCCTGCACAGAGGAATCCCGGGAAGCAGCCAAAGCAGCTCGGCCGGGCTGGCACGGGACATGGAGTCTCGTGTGCYGGGAGCGCTTACGACACCGCGCCCGCTTACGGGCAGCAACCCCTCATCTTCCTAATGCCTGAGTTACATGTCACCCTGCAACAGGCAGGGCCACACGCAGCCCAGCTTCCCCTCCGGCCCCGGGGAGCCACGGGTTGCACATGCACACGCTCGTGTCACGCACTGCCACCAGCCTTGGCTCTTGCATCACAGCGCGTGCGGCGCCCCGACCACCCCAGGCGCGAGCGGTGACAGAGGGCTCGGCGCCGAGGGCGGCGGGACCGCTCCGGGACGAGCACCGCACAGACCGGGGCCTGCCGCACAGCCCGGCACACAAACACAGCACTGCCAGCGACACGCGGGAGCCCGGCCCTCCTCGAGAGGCTCCGGCATTCCRGGAGGGCTCCTTTCTGGAGCCCTGGCCTTTCCTTTTCCTCCATGCTGCTCCCAGGAGCAGTCGCCAGCTCAGTGGTGCCCCTAGCATCTTCCAGCAGCTCCCTTTGCCCGCGCACAGCTCCCAGCACTCGCTGCTCTGGGACCTCATGGGGCTCCTCACAGCCCTGGGGGCTGCAGCGGCTCCCGCCGGAGCCTCCTGCTCCCGCCCAGGCCTCCCCGTGCTGCCAGTTGGAGTACGTGGTTTCAGCTGGGCTGGCAGTGGGACAGGGCCATGGGGCTGCTGGTCCTTGTTCCTGCTCCCACGAGGACACCTGCCTAAGCCGGGACTGCAGCTGCTGCGGGAAGCGGGAGCCCCCGGCCCAGCCAAGGGCACTGCCCAGTCCGGTCCTGCTCCACGGGGGGCTCCGCACCTCCAGAGCAGGCTGCGGGTGCCGGGAGCGAGCTGCCAACCGCGTCTGCCAAAGGCAGAGCCCCACGCAGGGCTGAAACAGGAGCTCCGGCAGGAAGGAGGACAAAGCTGGAAATCCAAGCAGCTCGTCCCAAGGGAATAGGACAGACCCCCTCCAGAACCACCCTCTGTCAAACAGGGCTCATCGCCCTCCCGTGTGCTGCTCACGCAGGCACAAGCAGCTACACAAACAGCAGGCAGCGCAATGGCTGCGGAAAGGCCGGCAGCTCAGAGCACGCTCATCCCGCGAGCAGGGGAGGCAGGGGCAGCGCTGCAATCGTCCCCGCGGCCCGGGAACGGGGCTGGTTCAGGCTCTGCCTCTGCCGCTCCTCCCTCCCCGGTGCCCGCGGGGCAGGCGGCAGCTCCCCGTGCTGCAGAGCCCGTCACAGAGATGCTGGGCGACAGCGCRGGGCCGGCGCACGTGGCTGGGCACACGGGCGGCTGGCGCTGGTGCCGGAGCAGCCCGCTGACATTTGGGTTTTACTCTTTTTCCTCCTTCTTTCTAACTAAATTAAACATGAGGATAAAATAAGCCAAATACCTAAAAATAAAAAAAAAAGCAAGYGCTTGTGCAGCGCAACTAGGTCACGGCTCGCTGGCACGTGAGCGCGCCGCCTCCGAGYCACCGCCTCCGAGCCGCCTCTCCGAGGGCCCCGAACACGCAGCTGCTCCGCAGCCCGGCCACCCGCCGACGGCTGCGCCCGGCCCCAGCACCTTCTTTCCCACCTGGAGGCTGGGAGCAGACACTCAGAGCGGCCCCGGCACTGCCCGGACAGCCCCCGTGTCCCCGGAGGCTGCAGTGCCACTCCTGGAAGCAGGACACGGTGCTCGGGGCTCGCATGTCCCTGGAGGCTGCAGTGCCACTCCTGGAAGCAGGACACGGTGCTCGGGGCTCGCGTGGCCCTGGGCCACCCTGCAGCATCCCGGGGCAGGGGTTCTGCTGGCCAAAGGGGCTCATCTGCCCCACGTGAGGCCGCAGGAGCACACGGAGGAGGCCCCAGCAGGAGCGCTGCTCTTGGCACTAATCTCACGGCCTTGGGAGCAGCAGTGTGGTCAGGAGCATCCCTGGGGATGGAGGGGAGGAGGCGGCCGCTTTCCCCGTGCTCTAGGGCAAGGAGCACCCTGCAGCGRCGACGCTGGAGCCCTGAATCACACGGGGAGGTTTCTCCAGCACCCAGTGCTTCCCAGGGCCAAGAGCAGCCCCTCGGGAAGGCACCACTAGCCCRTGTGCTCAGCAGGGTGGCTCTGTGCCTGTCCCCTCCCACCTCCTTGCAGCTCCTCCCGGGAACGCTCCAGCTTCTCCCTTAGCAGGGAAGCTGCTCCCAGGGACTCCCTGCAACGCTGGGCACGGCTACTCCTGCAGCCTCCGCACGTTGGTGGAGATCAAAGGAGAGAAGCCTAAGCAAAGRGTGCCCGGCCTCTCCCCGGCAGCCTTCCCTCCAAGGCCGCCGCGCGGTGCAGGGCTGGCGCCTTCYGGAACACGAGCCGCGACCAGGGCCGCTGCCGCCCAGAGAGCACAGGSAAGGCAAGGGAGTGCACGGAGCACCCTGGGAAACCGCCACGTCCAGCGTGCCCACGGGGCGGGAGCACCGGAGCCCCAGGCCTGAACAGGAGTCCCAGGCCTGACCACGACAGGAGGGGCCGCGAGCAACAGCAGCTAAACCCAGGGCATTAATTGGGTGACTCTTCCTTAACTTGGCGGCTTGGGTTAGAAGAACAAGGCTCTTCCCAGAAGCACCTGACAGAGCAGAGCTTCTCCCACACACTACAGGACATTGGGGCCCAGCGTGGCCTTCCCAGCATCTGCTCCGATCCCCCAGCCTGGGAATGGGATCGAGCAGCACCACATGCAGAAAGGCAGTGGGGAAAACAGCGGGACCCAAACAGCATCAGAAGCAATGGGTGAAGCCCAAAGCTCCGAAAATGTGATTTTCCATCTTTCACTTTCCAGCAGCAGGAATGCAGCGGCGGGGCCGGGACGGGAAGCGCCCGTGGAAGTCATTCCAATGGCATTTCCTGGAGCGCAGCAGAGAAGCCTCCCAGCTCGCAGGCAGTCAGAATGCTGCGCCCGGAGCAGGGACCTCACATCTCCCCTTGGTGGCAACACGGGGCTGCAAGAGCCTGTGCCGGGATCCCCACGAAGACGTCAATTGTGCCAACGGCTTCCGGAGCCGGGGGAACAGCCGGTGCTCCAAGGGGACGCGAGGGGCCCAGCTGGCAGGGAGAAGAAYAGTTTGTCAGCACGAACAGGCTGACAACGGGGACGTGCAGCATAAAACCGCTGGAGAGGACAGAGCAAAAAGTGCCAGCTCAGACGAGTTTTGCAGGCTTCAGCCCCGGGCAGTGCAGARCATCCTCGGTCCTTCCACCCCTTCCTAGCACAGGGGCCGGTGCTCTGTGCTGGCCAAAACTGCAAAGCGGCACCTTTGGTGCAGTGGGGACGGGAGCGAGCCCGCGTGCACCGGAGAGCCAGGGTGCCAACGCTCAGGTGGCGCCCAAGGGGCAAGCATGGGCACCACCAGCTCCCCAGAGGCAGCTCGGCCCCCCGGCATGGCAGGCGCCTCCTCAACACGGGCCTGGAGCTGGAGCCGCCCTCGGCGTCTCCAAGCACAGCAGCACAACCCAAACCTGCTCTGATCTCACCCTGCCCAACCGGCGAGACCTGAGGTCTGCAGGGCCGCCAGGTAACGTGGTGGCTGCAGGGGCAGGAGTGTCCGGGACGTCGGGACAAGGGGGTTTGCGCCTCTCCCCCTGCACAAACACTGAGGTGCGTGGCAAGAGGCGACGCTTAAAGGGCAGTGCTAGAGTCCAAGCTCCAGCAAGGCCCGCGTTACAAAGTGCTGCGCGGCAGGGAGCGGCGCGGCCTCCCCGGCTCCGGAATGCGCAGCGAGGAGGAGCAGCCGCAGGTGGAGGCMGAGGGCACGGAGCTCTTGGGAAGAGCCAAAAATCGACTCCAGCTCTGAGCCTCAAAGCGTCCGGGGGYGCAGCTAGAAGAGAGCATGAAATCCCAGCCGCACGTCTGTCATATGACACAGTCTGAATMATTTCCTATCATTCAAGAAAGCAAATAAAAAAAGCCAGAGAAGGAGCTTGCTATATTTACATCCTTAAGGGTTTTCCCCAAGCCTCCATGCCCCTGCAGAGCAACACAACACGCAGAGCCCAGCACCAACACGGGGAGCAGCTCCAGCCACCCCGGTCTCCCTCAGCCATGCCCARGTTGTTGGGATTCGGGAGCTACAGACCCATGCAAAGCCACTGCCTTGGCCCCAAACGGAGCCGGGCATGAGGCCGGTCCCTATCACACGTGCAGCAAAAGACAAAACTGCCTCTGGGCACCCAGAGCCCCCACCAAACACCGCACTCAAACCACGCTCTGAGGGCAGGTTTGGTCTTGAAGGAAGGACTCTGGTCCCTGGAGGGTCACAGCCGGGCAGGCCCCTTTGGACGGATGTCTGCAAGGTGCAGAGCCGAACCCGGCCTCGGGAGCTGCTCCCTCTCTTGCCGGGCTCCCAGCGCACCTTGTGCTTGCCCCGCTCCGTTCCCCCTCACCACTCTGGTTTTCTGGGGTTCCTTTTGTTGCTGCCGGGTTCACTGTTTAAAGTTTACAGCTGCTGGAGTTTGGTCCTGGTCAAAGTAGCTGCTGCAGGAAAACATCCTACTCGGTTTGGATGGCTCATGTGGGCAGCAAATCTCTCTGGACCAGGGCTGGTTATTAAATCCCTGCCTCAGGTTTCTGTCTGCTTGTTTTCCCAGTGGCAGGTTGCGGAAAGGAGAGGAAATGCAGGCAAACGGAGCATCCCGGGAAGGCGGCACGTGTGAGGCACCCGAGTGGCCTCCGGGCCAGCCCTTTGCCAAGCCTGGCACAGGCACCCTGCAAGGAGGGAGGAATCCCGAGCCCCTTCCAAGCCAGGGCTAGGACGTGGCAGGAGCAGCAGCGCGAGGCGGCCGCAGCCCCGTCCCCAGCGCGCCCGGCGCATCCCGCCCCGGCACATCCCAGGCCTCCCGGCTTCCCCGCAGCTGCCAGCACGGCCAGGTCGAAGCCTCCTCCAAGGTTACAGGCACAGAGCAAGGGCGGGAAATGGGGCTAGTGGGGATCTTCAAAGCAGGAGCTGGGGGGCGGGTTGGATAAAGAGCAGTCCTGAGCCGTCTGCAATCTGCTGAACAAATATTTGCTCCAAACAATGCATTTAGAGACAGACAGACACAAAAAATGAAGAGTCTTAACCGTGATAGTTGGCTGGGGGTGGGGAATGGGGGGAGGATGCATTTCATTCCCCACAAGCAGGGACCAGTGATTTTCCACCAGTGATTTAATCTAAATCCTCCAGAGAGTTCATTTACAAAAAATCAGATTGCATTATCGCCTAGGTCTCCAGGATACAACCCAACCCGTCACCAACAGCAACAGCCACACCAGCACRGAAGCCTCAATTCGATCACTCAATTCCAGGACTAATCTGCGGTTTAAAAGCCCAAGCCGGAGGGGGAAGCGCTCAGCACTCGGCCAGGGTTATCTGCTCCACGGCCGTGCTGATGGGCCGGACCTGCGTGCTGAAGCGGCCGCCAGAGCCGGGTTATTACCCGAAACCCAGCAGCTCCCACGGAGCCGCCCCACCCAGGCAGTGCCCGGGGCAGCCACATTCCAGGGATTCCTGCGCCATGGGTGCACCAGCTCCCTCTCCCTGGGTGCACCCGCTCACCCCTCTCCGCGAGCCCTGGGGGAGCAAAGCAGGCCAAGCAGCACGGGGGGCTCCAGGGGCTCCTCTGGCAGAGGGAGGGCAGCCAAAAGCCGGGCTCAGGGGCTCCCCTCCCCTGGTCGCACGCATGGGACACGACGCAGCACTGCCAACTGCGGCGCGGAGACCCGGGCTCACCAACTGCCCAGCAAGCAGTTCCCCCATTTAAATGCTAATAACTGACATGGTGAACTCCTTCCAGTGGGCACTAGTAAAGGTTACAGCAGCGGGGAATCGCTAAGATGCAGACGCAGGAGCAAGCAGCAAACCAGACATCTGCAGGCCATATACCTCCCGCTGGCGGCGTCCCACGCCGCACCGCACGGACAGAGCCGGCATTTCAGGAATGCTTCCTGCAGAAATGCTTATTCATGTTAATGCATAACCATGGAAAGCRGCCTCGGCTCTGCTGCTCCGGGCAGCTGGGGATGGGGCTCCACGCCAAGCCCGAAGCAGCGGCAGGTTTAGCAGCACCCAGCGCGGTGGCAGCCACACACCTGAGCTCTGGCCTGCGCCACACCAGCGCCGCCGGCCCGGGACGGGGCTGCCCCGGGAGCCCCAGCACACGYGCACCTCACCAGCCCGTGCAGCAGAAGGCAAGTGCGGAATGAAGAAGTAGCTGTTACCCCACCAGACCGCAGGGCTGACCCTTCCGCGGGCTCCACGCACACRGGCAGGAAGCTCCCCTTCCTGCTGTCAAATGGCACCAGGAATGTGTCTAAGAACAAGAGCTCCCTTGGAAAGACCAGCTGGATTCTGGAACGCTCCTGGAAAACTGCCTTTTACGTAACATTCAAGGCRAAGGCAAAGGGAGAGGGATGAAGGAGGACAAAGTAGGTGTTTTTGCTCCATCACAGTGCACTGACCCTCTTCTAGCACAGCATTAAGAGCACAGAGGGCAAGGCCACGCAGCAGTTTATCCCCATGCTAGCACAAGGGCACCAAGCTGCTACCTGCCCTAGCGTGACCAGCAGCACCGACGGTCTTGAACGAGCAGGACGCAGGGAGCTACCCCCCAGGGAGAAGAGCTCTTACCCATCCGCCGTTCTCTTGGATCCAGGGATCTAGATGGTCGGTCAAGTACGTGGTCATCCAAGCTACAATGCGTCCAACCAATACCCGCATCTCCTTGTCGACGCTCTCCACGCACAGCGCCCCTCCGAAGGAGAAGAAAGCCACGATGCGACCCCAGTTGACGCCGTCGCGGAACAGTTCGTTCACCACCTGCTCGAAGCTCTGGTAGGCCGTGCCGGGGGTGATGTGGAGCTGCGAGGTGAGGTCGCTGAACGCTCGCCGGTACCTCAACTCAAATTCGTCTCCCGCCTCTTTCAGCGCCTGCCTCACATCGGCGGCTTGGACGATTTCATGGACTTCGGGGCTGCTCCTGTGCACAGCGGCTCCGTTCACTATGTGGCTGGCAGGGGGGTGCCAAGACGGGCTCCCGTTGAGGACACCGTCCATCTCGGGCTCTAGCGCAAAGTCAGTCCTGTTCTCATCCTCTTCCTGCAGCTGACTCCAGCTGTACCCCTTCTGCGAGAGCTTGTAGGAAACAAAGTCAATCACTAATTCCCGGTTACTGTTGGACATTTTTCACACTAGGGAAACTCTCAATGAGTCCATGGTCCAGAGCACAAGCAGATCAACACACTTAGCAGGTCCTGACTCCACTCTTCTTTAGGCCTGATGCAAGCATTTGACCTCTGCGCAGACAAACGCCAAAGGGAAAAAAAAAAAAAAAAGAGAGGCGAGGAAGCGGTTAACATTCCTGCTTTTGAAATGCATTCACGCCATTAACACCAACAGCTTATCATTAAGTGGAGATCAGGAGGCAGCGCCAGCCGCATTCAGGTGGCCTGGTGAGCTGAGAGCCAACCCCCCTCCGAGAGGGGCAGCAAAAGGCACCAGGGACCCCCGAAATGCAGCAGGGACCCCCGGCCTGGGGCAAGCGCCCCCCCCAGGCCCAGCTCAGCGGCCCCACGAGTGGCCGGGCCGCAGCTCCGGCTCCACCAGGCTCAGAGCGCACGGAGGCAGCGCCGGCGCCGCCCAGCCCGTTAAAGGGCCCGGCCGCGCGTTGCCCAACAGTGACGGCACCAGCCACGGGRGCTCCCACAGCCAAGGCTGCTTCCGAGCCACACGGGGCATTTCCTGGGCCCCACAGCACCCGGCGGGGCGCAGCTGCCACCGCCAGCACCACCACATGGCCCTGCTGCCTCCCAAACAGCCAGAAACAGCCCTCTGAGTCCTGAAATCCCAGCAGAAATATCCTTGCTCTCCCTCCGACAAAATAGGAGAAGGGAAAAAAGAAAAAAAAAGAAAAGAAAAAAAGAGTTCAAAATATCCTACAAGAGGAGCAGTGCATGAAGCCCATCCTTCTGCCACAGAAGGAATGCACAGGGTCACAAGTCAGTGCCACCTTTACAGTTTTCAGCATAGCCCTAAAATACTGCMTCACGAAAAGCAGGCACAGAAACAGCCCCAAAGGAAGTCTCCTAAACACAGCAGCGTGTCAGCTCCGGTGCTCAGATGGAAGCACCACTGCCTCAACCACACAGGGGTTTAATAKGGTTATTTGTCAGAGGTCTCCCCATAATGATAATAATAATGAATCATGCTGCTACTCCCATAGAGCTAAGGCCCCTCCCAAAGACGGGGCTGGGCGTTTTGGCCCTCACCAGAACCTACATCCACCTCACGGCTCTTCACCCCCTGCCTTTTTCCAGCACTCATTTTTACTGGGGGCGGCTTCTCCCAGCCCCATTGCTGCTCTGCAYGGGGCCTGCGAGGGAGGCAGAACAAGGCTGCTTCCTTTAATCTTCCTTTCCACGGGGATCTAGAACAATGGGCAGGATGCGCTGGTCCCCCAGCAGGATGTGGGCCGAGGAGAGCGCGTGTCTGCGTCTCGGTACTCACCCCGGGAGGAAACTGCGGAGAAAGCTCCGGACCGGGAAACCTCGGCTCCTTTGCCTGCTGGACCAGCTGCAGCTGAAAGTTTGGATTAAAGTAATTTGACACTGGAAGAAGGCAACTCCCCGGCCCTCCCACCCCGCTTCCCATCCCGCCCCTGCCTCTCCCCAGCCCTGCAGGGACTAGAGGCTTCCAGGGGCTTCTCAGCGCCACAGCCGACACCTTTCGCTCTTCCAAGATTCCCCGGGGCTTTGTCACCGGCAGCAGGCGCAGGGACGAGCGGCACAGGAGCAGGGTTTACTCTGCGCCCTCCAACACGGACGGACGGACGAGTATCCCGGCCGGGCCGGCGCCGGGAGCCGCTGCTGCCTCCGAAGCCGGCACGTCCCCGGCTCTGCCTGCCGCGCCCGTTGCACAATTTATTTTTCTTTTTGCTCAAACCCGGCCTCCTGAGTCAGCGCCGCACCAGAGGACAGAGCGGCGCAGGGGCGAGCGCTGACGGGCAGGATCTGACCTGGCCGCCCGGGAACGCCCGCGTTATTCACCGCGCCGCGAGGGGCCTCGCCACGTACCTGCGGCGGCGGGCGGGGAACCGGGCACGAGGAGCGGGAGCCGCCGCGGGCTTCCCCGCGCCTCCCGGGGCCGAACCGGCGCCGCGTTAACGAGGCCC
>PTEX01000319.1:392406-421316 GCA_003342815.1 Eudromia elegans
AGCCCCCGCGCTCCTTCCTCATCGCCCGCCGCGCTCCCGGGCCGCTCCGGGGGGGTGCGGTAGGGTGGGAAGGGGCAAAGAGGGGGCGGTGCGCATGCGCGGCGCGAGCCGGGGCGGGGAGTCGCGCGCATGCGCAGGGCAGGGGGGCGGGACTGGCCGTTGGGAGGCGGCGCGGGGCAGTRCGCACGCGCGGCTCGGCGGCGCGCAGCCTGGCGCTATGGCGCCCCCTGCGGGCCGCGCCAGGCCGTCGGCGGCGCCGCGGTCCGGGGRCACCGGGCAGCAAAGCGGGAACGAGCCCGGCCCGGGGGCGGCAGGTCGGAGCACCGGCCTCGTCGGGGGCTCCCTTGGCACAGCCCCTCCCCCGTGTGCCCGGTGCCGCAGTCCGGCCTGGCTTGACGTGCTGCTTCCCGCGTCTCCGCAGCCTGCTGCCCCTCTGCAGCATGGGGCTGATGAACGGAGAGCCCCACGGGGCAGCCTTGCACGGGGTCACCGGCAGCTTCCGCTATTAGCTGCCCACCGAGTGACTTTCTGCACGTGTCGCAGCAGCGGGGGGTATGCTAAACTGGAGGGAAATGCCAGGGGAAGGGAGCTCTCCCTGAACAGGAGGCAGCCTGACGGKGCTGGGAAACCGGACAGACGGGCAATAGAGGGCGTTTTCTGCAGGCCAACTGAGTTGAAGGAGTTAATCTCCAATCTGGACCAGGCTGCATCAGGTAGAACGGGAGGAAGCAATGCGGGCCTTGCAATTGCAAGTGAGGTGCTGGTTGGGGACCACCCGTGGCAGCAAGGAGACGGGAATGCGCGGCGTGCGTTTCCAGAAGCTGCCAGACAGATGCAGCAGCAGTCACGTGCGCTGCGGTGGGAACCGGACTGCTCTGCTCGGACATGCCGGCGTGACTGCTTGGGCATCAGCTGATTTTAGGGGCAAAAAAAAAAAAAAAAAAGGAAAAGTCCTGTTGCCAAACTGCTACTTGCTGAGTCACGGCCAAGCGACGCTGCAGACGACGCTGAGCCAGGAGCCTTATCTCTGGCCACACTCTCCCCGACGGGCCCCGTGGCCGGCCCAGCGGCTCCCGCCGCTGCCGGCCCTAACGCCTGACTGCGGCTCCACACCCCGGGGTGGGGCCTCGCGGGCCCCGTGCCCGGCTCCCTGCGCCCGTCCCAGGTCCCGAGGGCGCTCGGACCGCCAGCGCTGGCCGTAGAGGCAGGCCATGGCGGCAGCGGCCGCACTGGGCGAGAGAGGGAGAGTCCCTCTTACCTGATAGGGTTCCTCTGGTCACGAGGCGCAGTGTCCCGTTTCATAATTGGCCTCCCTTTTTCTCCCCGGTGTCTTATGGGAGTTGTAGTTTGCCTTTGTCTCACTATGCGTCTCTTCCCGTGCATGGGCACTACGCTTCCCGGCAGGCTCCACGCGCAGCGGCAGGCGGGGGGAGCGGCCCTTGTTTATCCGGGCATCTTTTCCCATGGGCGGCTCGTCCAATGGGCGCGCGGCGAGGCGCCTCGGCGGGTGCTCATTGGTGCGTTCGGACTGGCGGGCCGCGTTTCAAAATCCGTTAACGGCRGCGCGCAGAGCGGCTGCGGTGCTGAGGTGAGCGGGTGAGGCTGGCGGCGGGGACCGGCTGGGGTTCTGTCCGCTACCGGGGCGGCTCCTGCTCGTGGTTCCCCTCAGCGCTGGGGGYGGGTGGAGGCTCCTTCCCGGTAACCGGCCCGGTGAGGCGCGGCTCTTGACTGGCTGCTCCGTGAGGCGCCTCCGAGCGCCGCCGTCAGCGTGGGGAATGGGGTAAACCGGCTACGGAGCCGCCTCGGGGGGGCGGGCGGCGAGCTCGGCCGCAGCGGTAACAGCGGTGAGTGGCGGAGCTCGAGGGGACCCAGTGCGACGGAGCCGATACCAASGTGTAGCTCCAGCCTAGACTTCCCCTCTCCGTGTCGTGGGCCGTGCTCACCCTGTCCCRGTAGCTGTGACACCGTTAAAATAAACCTTTGTGCCAAGATCCGAGTCTTCGGAGGAACGCTCCCCAGATCCGACCCCAAGAAAGGCTCAAGGGAGGCCCATTTCCTTCACGGTAAAACAGGGGAGCACTGGGCAGTGCTGGGCTTGTGCTGGCAGGGCCGGGGCCACCCTGTGGTGCATTCGGGTCTTAACTGATCATTTGAGATGAGTTAAGTAACAGAAAGCTATTAACTTAGCTATTCCTGTGCAGGGCTTTTTTTAAACCAGGAGCTTCAATTTAACTAACAACAAGTTGAGTTTATAGTGGCCGAAAATATCTTGCTGCTCCTCGAACAGTTATTCTTAGAACATCCCGTCTTCATGTCTTCTAAAACCCGTGGCTCTCGCTTACGGAGCGTGAGATGTCAGGGCTGTTTATTTTGGGCTCTTGGAAGGGAAGGCAGCTCAGGGGAGCTATTACTAGAGCAGAGGCTGCTTGTGGGAAAAGCTGCTGTTCTTGTGCCTGGATCTGGGCTCGTAGCTGGCCTGCAGGGCTATTGCCAATGTGGAGTTGAAGACTGTGCCCTTCTGTCTGAATCTGAGCATTAAATAACGGAATAGAAGGTACTGCCTCTGTCTGCACTTATGGCAATGACATTGGCGTTAGTTCTGTACTGTGGAAAAGTGTGTTTGAGCGTCAAGCAAGGCATAGCAGAGGAGAAAGAGAAATCCGGTTCAGTGTTTACTGGAAATCCTCCCTTAACCCCACTCAGGTAAAGGGAAAGGAGAGGTCTGCTACTGGCTACCAAACTAACACCTATAGACAAGGAAAAAAATTTCACCATTTTTTTCCTCCTTAAAAACTTTATTGCCATTTTGTTTCTCCATTCTTTTTCAGTTATCCTCTTTGAGCCCTTCAGCCCAACAGACAAGCAAGCTCAACTCCTCAGTACTTAAATTATCTTCTACCTTCCCTTCAGGCCTGGAAGTAGCCGTTGGAGTAGGGAGCAGCAGCAGCAGCTCTGGAGAACTCCACAGGTGAGCCCTGTGGCCTTCTCCAAGCTCTATTTGCGGCCACCTAAGTCATGGTGTGAGAGTACCTGGTGCCCTGGCTCTGCTCTTGACTGCCTGGGATGGAGAGGTTGCTGCTGAGAAGGATGGGTGTCCATGAAAATGGAAAATGCTCCACCTGCAACAATTTTGATTTAGTTATTTCACTTTRSYAAAGTGAAATAACTAAATGCACTTAACTGAGAATGCACTTAACTGAGAATCTGAAGGAAAAAAAGAGCATTTGGGGACCCAAAGCAAGAGTTAGTCAAAGATTAGATTCCTTGAATGGCATGGTGRTGAAGGAGCTTGCATGGCTGCTAGGTGGTGAGGTCGCTTCCTACAAGGTGCTGGTCAAAGGGCCATCTCTAGAGAGGTAGTTTCCAGCCCTTGTAATGGTCCTGTTTATGCATGGGTTACTGAAGGGCATCTGGCATCTTCATGTGGATTGAGGTTCCCGTAACGGATGTAGATGCATAGCCTGTTGAAGCAGCAGAGGGGAGGAATGACTTGTGTTGTAGAAGGACAAGGAAGGCACCAACCTGTGCTAGACCAGATGTTGGGCTAGGCCAGTGTTAATGTCTAATCGGCCATTGGTGTTGAATGCCCCAGCAGAAGGTACCACAATCAGCACAGCAAACTGTTGTGCACCTTTGGGCTTGAGGGATCAGCTCCTGCTGACTCCTAAAAGTCCCTGTTGAGTTATGAAGCTTTGGGTCTACCTACTGGTGTAACTCAAAATACCCTTTTTGAACACTATTTTACCCTCTTTCTGGTCCTGATATAATCCTAGAGTAAGTGACACCTGTAGCCTATGAAGCTATCAAATGTGTTAAGATGCCTTTTCCCCAGGTGACAAGAGGCTTATCCAAGGAAACTGCAAGAGAGCAAGAGGGGGGAAAAAACTACCTCTGCCTAGCTGTTTCCATGTATCCATTGATGCTTCCCCAAATCCCTTTGTTTTCTTTCCATGGGATGTCTGATTTCTTATCCTGGAGATTTGCTGCCTTTCCCTGACACAAGGATTATACAACTAGGACAGCTCTTTGTATGGGCTCTATTACTGCATCACTGAATGGCCACAGGTCTGTGCTGGGTTGCTGTCAAAAAATAAGAGTCTCTTTGGATTAAKAGCTAATTGTGTGATGTGAAGTAGTCCCTTACAGCACCCTTGGTGCTCAATTCATGTACTGGAGCCCAACAACTAGGCCAGTGCTTTGTTAGGTCTCATTGGAGCTCTTCCTCTCCAGCCTTCTCTGGCCTCATTTTTTTCTGGCAAGAAAATAACTGCCCTTAGGCAGTGAAGTTGAGCTTGTCTGTGAGTGAATCAAGGAGTAYATCATCTGAAAGCTTGTCTGTGTATCAAAGCTAATTTAGATTAGAGTGAGGTGTGAAGTTACTCCAAAATACCTACTGTGCTTRCTGTTGTGTCAGTTTTATTCTAGGATAGGAATGCTTGTTCCGATTTAGCTCAATCCTTTTTCAAAGCTAACTAATGTAAGGAGGCCAAGGCACTCTTCTGGAACGTGCCAAAGTCGAGTTAWTCATAAGAAACTTGATGTGCAGAGAACCCCCAGTCTATTCCTCTTTGTGAACTTGGCCTTGCTGTTGTATACGGAAACCATATGGAGCTTTCTCTATATTTAGAGACAAGTGGAGCTAGGAAGAGAATTAAAGTTTTCATGTTGCAGTTAATTTTATGAAATAAATGTAGGTTACTCTGCTGGCTCACAGCAAAGCTGTACAGGCATGGATGATGGTGGATATTGAGGAGAGCAGGTCACACTGATTGACTGCAGCATAGATTTTTGTAGGATTACTGTCCCTTTAACCATGGTCTGATGTGCTGTGCCTGCTGACTAGGCACCTGCTAATGAAAAGAAATTTCTGCTCCTCCCTTCCTGTGGGGAAAGTGGAGGTTTTCTCCTGAAGGACAGGAGGGAAAAAAGGGGATAATGGTGATTCTGGCTTCAAGTTGATGATGAGGCGTCCTAAAACTGCTCAGGCAGGGCAACAGGCTTAAAACTGTTCTTGACTGAGCCTATTGCTATTCCAGAAAAATTACAATGGATGGATCACGGCAATAATCTTTCCTAATCAATSTGAGCTCAGCCCCAAACAGAGCTGGTCAGGGAGGCTTGAAATACCTCCCGGTGAACTGCTGCTCCATGGTAAATCCTGCCCTGTGCAAGACTCAAAGGATACATAGGGATTTGAAGCGGGGCAGCCATGAGTTCATCTGACTGAAATGGACTCACCGGAATTTAGCCAGAATAATTTTTAGCTCCCACTGGCTCTTTCAAGAACCTTGGTCTATGGAACTGTGATATTGGTAAACTTTGTGGTGATTGACTATTTGTTTCCGCCTGGGAATGGTGGGAGGGAGTGGGGAGCGCTGCTCTTTCTCAGACTGCTGACGCTATGAAAGAGCAGGCTTTACACAGTAAGAAGTTGGAAATAATTTGACTTATGTGAACTGTGGCAACTCCGCAGCGGTCTAGCAGTGGATACAAGTATCTGTGAAACATGATGCCTGGTGCTCCAATTTGGTGGGCAGATTCGGGAGGGGTAGTGGAGAATGCAGATGACGCATTTGATTTAAAAAAAAGGATAGTGTTGACAGAAACTCTATCTTGATTAAGGATGGTAGGAAAGCATTCAATTCCAGCCATGTCTTGAGCTCAGTTACAGTTGGTTTTGGCTCAGATTCTTCTGTTGGCCTTCTTTGGGGCTTTACCCCGACAGCCTCACRGTCATGTCGCTGCCTCGTCTCCAGCACCGTTTTCCCTTTAACCCCAGCCCTCCTGTCCTGGGTTGCTGAAGGGCTCGTGGTGCAGCCATCCTCCAAAGAAGGCCGAAGGGCTAGGAACAGCAGGAGTGCCTCAACTGCAGCTTTGGTTCACTTTGGGGCACGATYGTACAAAATGAAGCACGCTGGCCAGGCCAAGCTCTAGAAGGTCTGCCCAGACAGCTGGGTTTATCTCTAAGACTGTGGATTAAGAATATACTGCTTTAGATCAGTCTGAACTCAAAAAAGCAAAGWTAATGTGATCTTTTGGGGGAGTGTTTTTGAAACAGTCATGGAGTTTGCCTTGCAGCTTTGTGAGATGCCATGAAAACATTTGAAAAAAAAAATTTGCAAGGTGGTGTTGCAGCAAAGTATTTGTAACTTCATTGCTGGCCCTATTCCTGTTCCCTTGAATTTAGTATCGCCTGTTGACACTGGGACTTCTCCTGTCAGTGCTCCCCTAATTAACTACATGGRCTGTTCTTGATACTCTGACGTGGTATTTCGGTTGTTTATAGTCTGGACAGGCTTTCGAGGCAGTGCTGTGAACCTCGCCAAGGGYGCTCGCTACCTTCCTACCCTTTGCCCAGTACCAATTTTCTGCAACYATCTTGACCTGTTTTGAAAATTAGTGCCAGGGCTGGCTATAAGACTCCCTCATGTATTGAAGGGTKTTTTAGGAATCCACTGTTACTGTTCCCTATGGACAACATGGAAGCTTTGAGTTTGGCCTTTGAGTAAAGAAGCCTGTCTGCTGCCCTGCGGACTTTTTCAGTAGCTGACTCTTGTTTTGGGACTTGCCATAACAGGGACTGATGCTATTTGTCTAAAGGACTGAAGTGGTGCAAGTGAAGGACACTGGGGACACGAAGGTGGAGATGTCTCGCCCGGAATCTCGCTATTCCTTTGATGTCCCAAACCCTTGCATCAACTTTGGATGTCTGAGTGATGATGATGTGCACAATGCAGACGCCTGGTTTGGTGAGTTCTCAACTCATTGATTTGTTTTCCATTTGGATGAAGGCTACTGTGCTGTGTATTTTGGGCTTGGTTTCTGTGCAGATAGATTAGTCATGGTATTGACTTCATCAGTCATCATGTAGGTATTTTTTGTATTGATTTTGTCATGATCTATAACTTGACAGGTGACTTTAACATCCTAACATTATCCAATGGTACTGTTAAAGATTCCTAACATGGGATGTATAGTGAAAGTCTCTCTTTCCTTCTAGATCAACAAGCCAATCTAGAAAATGTCCCTCCCGCAGAAAATCTGACGAAAGTCTTGCAAAATACYCCTGCTTTTTCAAAGCCTGATAGTCCTCTACTTTCTATCACTACGTCACAGGGAATAGCAGGTAAATTAAAATGCATGGGAGGAGAAGGTTTCTTTAACCAGAAACCTAAAGGATTCCACCAGACTTTCTGGTGGAGTCTTCATAGACTGCTGCCTAGTGAATTCTTGTATAGCTTTGCTTTAGTATTTCTGCATGTACAGCTCATCTTTGTTGCTGTTCTCAGGTGAAAGCCACAATGTGGAGGATGATGAAACAGAACATATGCAGACCGATGTAGTTCCACAGAATATTGTTGGATCTCTGACAAGCTGGAGAGCTGCTGCTCCTGCAGAGGCCTCTCAAAGGTGAAATACTTGCAGTCAGTTTGTGTGAAGGTTGCKGGCAATGTAGCTAAGTAGGTCCTTTATAATTCTGAGTTGTAGAACTCAAGCTATTCAAGCTGCTTTTGGATTGCTATATTAAACATAATTTGTGTAGAGCATGTTGARATTTGGTGATGCACTCATGAAAAGTATGATACAGATTGTGATCCTGCTTGGGCCTGTGGGAAAACTAACTTCTCTTTTCTGTCACACAGTAGAGCAGGTAGAAGACAGGCTACAAAGCAGAGGAAAACACAGCAACGCAAACACCTGGCTAAAATCAAAGCGGAGAGAAATGCTGTTGCCTTGGCTAATAATGAGGAGATTCCACCAATTAAAAAAATGAAAATGTAWGCCACTGGTCCTTCAGCTTGGGGCTGGGAGGAGGGATACAATTGCTGCTCTTGAAAGTACTTCCAGCTGGCTGAATGGGGCTCTCAAAGAGGCAGTGTGGAAGATTAGGGGGAGGTGACTGCTTTCATTGAGAAGAAATGTCTGTAAGACCTAAAAGAAATAATCTACTTGGAGTTGGAGACATGATTGAAATAAGCTTAACTGATAAGTTATCAGTGATAAGTTAACTTCAYTTAATCAGCATAACTTGTCTGATCAGAAATTCATCAGACACTCACTGCTATGAAAGAATCGTAGGCAGAAAATTTCTCAAATTGCCTTAAGCACTGAGATACCGTATGATGATAAACATGAGGTCAGAAATCCCACTGCAGAGAATTGTTGAAAAGATGTAACAGTGCTCTAGTTAAATGAACACCTATCTCTAGAAAAGYTTTGTTTCTGAAAACCTGTTAATTAGTCTTAGTAATTAGAATTTTGCCAGGTGTTGATGAGGTTCTGCATGGTGATGAGAGCTCGAGGTGGGTCTTTCAGGTACAGCTACAGTGCTTTGCTATAACAGCTTGTTAACAWCTTAGTTCTAGCAGCAGAGAGAAAGCGATGGAGGTAGCTGCAAAGACAGAGCCCTTGAAGAATCCTGACCACTCCCCAGGACGAGGGAAGAACAAACTGACCACGCCCATGACACCAACAATGTTGAAGTATGTAGTTTTYCCATAAACAAGGCTTGTCTGTGTGAATTGCAGTTCATCTTGGTGAACAGCAAAAAGTTGAAATATTTCCTACCTAGCACCCAATGCTTTGACATTTAGTGTAAACAGCAGGTCAGGATAGTGTTAGTATTAAAATGTACKTGACTAGCTCAAGCTGTGCAAAAAAAGCTTTTGCTTTTAATTTGGAGGGAAAACATTTTCTCACCAATGCTGAAGTGTGCTTGCAGTAAATGGCTACACAAGGTAGTAGTTAATTGTCAGCTTTCTTAAGCAAAAAAAATTCCGACAAGTTGTTTTTAACATGAGTGTTTCTGCAATGAAGTCAGAGGTAGGTGTGTTCCTTTGCACTGACGTCATGCTTAGCAGTCACTGAAGTCAGGACACATGTATGTCTACCTTAACTTTAGCATGTTTCTGCAGGAGRACCAATCTCCCTGGCAAGCTGAAAAGTACAGAGGAGCAGGAGCTGGAAAAGATGCAGCAATTGCAGCAAGAGGTTATGGAGCTACGGAGGAAGAATGAGGAGTCCCTGAAAGCAGCTATTGCTGGTGCAGGTGAGCTTGAGCTGAATGTCAGATTGACGCTGTACTGAGCTCAGCTGGTGAGTGCAGCATGATAAGTATTGGTTTAGGTGACTTTTATATATGTATCAGCCCCCCAAATACCTGCAAACTAAATTCTATTTGTTCATGCTTTGAAAGGCTGTAGATTAATTGACCAAAATCTGCTGAAGTTATTAGAAATGAAATTCCTTTTTTAAGCCCTCCCCCACCAGATGCACATATCAAAAATGCTTTCAGGTCTTACATACCCTTCTTCTTTAGGACAACCTGTGAAGAGAACTGTTGGTCAAGTAACAAAGCCAGTTGACTTCCACTTCTGCACAGARGAGAGGCTTAAACAACATGTGGAAAGCCAGACTGGGAATGAATACAAAGAAGTGGATTTTGCAGCAATACTGAGGAAACATCCTCCTTCTCCGGTGAGGGCCAGAGCATTGCCAGTGTGCCACTAATTCTTGATGATACTTCCTTGCTGCTCTTGCAACCTATACAATGCCAGTAACCTGTTCAGTTGGCAGATAATATAGGAAACTGCATGTTGCACACAGGTACCCATTAGCCTATTGCAAATCTGTGGTCATCCAAGACTTTAAAAGGATTCTCTTGGAATAAAGAGTCCATTCGTGTCAGGCCTTCTGGTCATTGCACTTCAAGCTGTTATCTGCTTAATACAGTCTGATATGACTAATCTGGACATGCTTAGGCAGYTAACATTAGACAAAATTATTTATCCACCCCTAAATAAGGGGAATGGGCAAATAATATGCATCAGTGGGGAAAGGAAGTGACACTGAAGCATATTGTTACTAAATAACTGTACTGACTGTAATTCTTGTCTCCAGGTTCGAGTGCCAAAGGGGCCCACTGTCCCCAAGCCGTTCAATCTCTCCCAGGGAAACAAAAGAAAACTTGAAGAAGCTACATCCGAATATGTGTCCCTTGCTCAGCAGGTAGAAGCATTCCAAAAACGCACACCCTCTCGTTACCATTTGAGGAGCAGGAAGTCTGATGAAGGTGAGTTTGGCTGTGCCTAGCCAGCAGCCAGTCCACAGAGCTGGTAACAAAACAAGAAAGGTGCTTTAGCTATTATACTGAGCAACCTGTCTGAGCCTATTGCAGGTCTTACTGTTAACTGCTAGTCTGTGACTTGAATTCATAGGCCCAGTTCCAGGAAAGCAGCTGAAGACTCGGCTTACACACCCTAAAACACCCGTGCTGCAAACAAAGCATCGCTTCAGACCTGCCACTTGCAAAAGTTCAGCAGAATTGGAAGCAGAGGAATTACAGAAAATGCAGCAGTAAGTAAAACTTGACTTATTTCTGAGAGAAATGTACCACACCCTGGAAATCTCCCTTTCACATGCCAAAATACCACTTTTTAGGAATGCTCTTTTTGTTTAAGAGAATAAGTAGTATAAAAACAATGACATTCTTTAAGGTTTTGTGTACAAGGCTCTAGTATTGAACATAAGGATGTAGAAGTAACCAGTTTGTTTTGAAGGAGGTGCTCTTGGAACAGCTCTTTTGGTTGACTACAACTTCTAAAGCTAACRCAGTACAACAGTTCTGCCCACACACAGTTTGAAATTCTGCTGTATCCAGACTTTGTGGATTTCTGAGAACCTGTTTGTCAAGGTGGAACCTCAGTGTCCCTTTTCTAAAAAGGGAATTAGTTAATGAGAGTTTCACACTAGGTAACACAACTGCTTCTGAATCTGACAGTTATTCTTCTCTACTTCAGGAGGCCACTTGCTAGAAGATGTGTCTTGTTGTGTGCAGTGTATAGGTGACCGTCTSTATTTTCTTTTTCCTCCTCTGTAGGTACAAATTCAAAGCAAGGGAGCTGGATCCCAAAATTTTAGAGGGTGGGCCAATCCTACCCAAGAAACTCCCTGTGAAGGAACTTACACAGCCTGTTGGCTTTGAGCTAGAAATAGAAAAGAGGATCCAAGAGCGTGAGAGTAAGAAGCAACAAGAGGAAGAGCATTTTGAGTTTCATTCCAGACCATGTCCAACTAAAATCTTAGAGAATGTGGTGGTAAGAAGTTAGTAATGCCTCAGACCTAGAAATTAAGACTGGGGGGACAGTCAACCTTGGAATGTTTCTGGCTATGTGGTGTGGTGTGTTTAATAACCTTTAATAGACCTTATTTTTCATTGTGCAGTCCTTCATTGCAGTCACGTAATGTTATATCAGGTGGTTGCTTTAGAGTCTCATGGACTTTTTCTTTCGATATTTAGTTTTGGGTGACTTGCTTCTCTACACAGGGTGTTCCAGAGAAGAAAGCACTTCCTGTTACAGTCCCCAAATCTCCATCCTTCACCTTGAAAAGCAGAACACGAATGCCTAGCAAAGATGCGGAAAAGGTAATGACCCTGAACATAGTCTTATCTAATTTGGATGAGTATAAGAATGAAAAAATACTTTTCATGTATGAAAAGTAATGAAAAACTTTTGGGAAAGTCAAAAACTTGTCTGTAGTTCYGGATGCTTGTAAAGTAATACTCGTATTGCTAATTTTATGTTGTTCCAGAGTATGCTCTTAGCGCTGTCTGTGAGCCTTGCTAAAGAGATGCTGGCAGACATGGCTGTGGGTAGCAGCATCAGTAGTCTTTCTGCAAAAATCTTCTGAAGAATGTCAAATCCTAACTCTAATATCCCTTCAGGAAAAGGAGGTGGTTCCCGTGATCAAAGCTAACCTTATGCCACATTATGGAGTGCCCTTCAAACCTAAAATGCCGGAGCAGCGGCATGTGGAAGTTTGCCCCTTCTCTTTCGATTCTCGTGATAGAGAGAGGCTAATACAGAAAGAGAAAAAAATAGAAGAAATGCAGAAGGAAGAGGTAAGAGCTAATAAATACCGTGGATTCTAGCCTTAAATAAAAAGTGTTGCTAGGGGTTGCCTCTTACTGTTGGCTGTTAAGCTTCCAAAGCTACATGCCTTTGAGAAAAGGGCAAAACATATTTCAAGTTGTTTCTTTCAGGTGCCAAAATTTAAGGCACTGCCGCTGCCTTACTTTGACTGTGTCAAGCTGCCGGAAAAAAAGGTCAAAAACCCAACTCAGCCTGAGCCCTTCCATCTGCAGATTGATGAACGGGGAGCTGCCAAGCTACAGAATTGGAAACAGCAGGTAGGTTGAACAGGATAACAGCTRGGAACAGCCTTAAAGAAGCTAATTAGAGCTGTGCTGCACTTCAGGAAGTGCCCTGCTTGAGCTTAATCAGGATTTGAGGATTTGTTTGAACCATGCATTTTTTTCTTTTTTGGCAAGAGCCTTGTGTTATAGATTGGGGACTGGCAATTTTGTTTTCTCTGTTTGTGGTAAGTGATGGAATTTGCCACAGTTGCCTGAACCAGGTATGGGGTATTTTCTAGAGGGCAGTTGTGTGTAGCTGATTCCCTTTGCTGTGTTTCTGTGCTTTGAGACGTATTGACATAAATAATACACAGCTTTTTTTGTATAGAATCTACGGTGAGCACCTGAAAAATATTCTGCTTTGAGAGCTGATGCTGTTCAGGTCATCTTTGGCAAAAGTAACTGACAGGCAGAGTGAGGTCTCTTCTGACTTTAATGTAGTTTTATTTATAAGTGATTTAATTTGAAATTAAACTTTTCCACTGTTGGGAGAGCTGAATTCTGGGGTGGGGAGATGGTATTTTGGTTATTTGACATTTGACGGGCTTTCTTATGCAGGTTGAAGAGGACTTGAAAAGGCAGAAAGAGGCAGCGTGTTTTAAAGCTCGTCCCAACACAGTGGTGTACCAGGAGCCTTTTGTGCCCAAAAAGGAGAATAAGCTGCTCTCAGGTGGAGTACTTACTATGCAGGCTTGCCTGGTAATTTAGAACTGATGCAATTAAATGATGCTTAAACTGCCTGATGCCTCTTTATCAGCACAGCCAGTATTGCTGTGCACTTAATCACCTAACCCCCTAACAGGCTATGTCCCTGGGGAACAGAGGAGTTTCCTCTTGCTGCCTCCCTGTCCCTATGCACTAATGTGACAGCTGTATTAACAGCTATGCTGTAATTGGCACATGATTGACGTGCACTAGCTTGGGATAGGAGTGAGTAGTTTGCAAGGTGCTTCCTGCAGAGGCAGCTGGCACTTCTGCAGCAGCTGTCAGTCTTTCCTTCCCATTTGTAGTGAGATGGAGGCATCTCCAGCTTAGTTTACGTGAGCTGGAAACTTCATAGGATACAGAGCCAGCACACAGACTTGTTTGATCTAACAGTTGTGTGCCAGCTCCTCACATGACAATACCTGGGACAGAGGTAATGTCTGCACTAGGACTTTTCTCACTTGGGCTTGAGCTTTTCCTCAGAACCCCAGTGATGTCTACTAACAACCCTGYGGTTTGAAGTGCTCCAGAGAGAGGCTTCCAAATGACACTAATATCGTACTGTTTTACCTGACTGTCTTTGCACCAATGTTATCCCCTCTATTTCCAAACTTAGAGAGCCTTTCTGGTTCTATAGTTCCTGAAGGCTTTGAGCTGGCAACGGAAAAAAGGGCCAAAGAGCGGCAAGAATTTGAGAAACGATTGGCAAACCTGGAAGCTGAAAGGGAGAGGTTTCAAGAACAGGCCAGGCAGCGAGAAGAGGAGCGTGAAAAGGAAGAAGTTGCTAAACTAAGACAAGAATTGGTAAGTGAGCTGTGTCTGAATAGAGATTGTAATGTAATCCAAAGGGATAGTGACATTAATTCTTTTAGTATATTCAGTTTTGGGGTGCATTACAAATCTCTAGGCTTTCTTGTAGTAAGGTGACTTCTCACTGACTTTGCTTATGTAAGACCAGTTGTAAAATGATCAAAAAYTCTCTGCTGAGGCTGTTGATAAGTTTTCTCGGCTTTACACATCTAGCCACTGCAGCAAGATAACTTGAACACCCTGCAGAAGCCCAAAACCCTAAAGCATGTCTTGCATGCTCGTTCGAGTGCCCCAGGCAGCGTGACTGTCTTGTAGACAGATGCCTGGCTGAGTCCCACTAGTGGTTAGCCTGCATGCTTGGGGTTCAGCATGACTGCAGCCATTTTCTTAATTTTGTCCTTGATTTTTGCAGGTTCACAAGGCAAACCCAATCCGCAAATACCGCAGCGTAGAAGTGAAACCCAGTGACCAGCCGCTGACTATGCCGAAGTCTCCCAATTTCTCAGACAGATTCCGGTGCTGATTTGTATCGAGGTGATAATGGGAGAGGGAGCCCATCTCCCTCTGCCCTCTTGGTGGGCAGAAAGGGAGCAGTTGTTTTTACATGACTCCTTGCTGTCACAACTTGGCTGTGTTATTCTTATGGCAAATAGTTTAACTCCATGTGAGGCAAATGGCTGAGGCAGAGAATGGAGACCGTGCCATCAAGTCCATGGCTTGCTTCACACCTAGACATCTTRCTCCCTAAAGAGTAAACCAGGTTTTGATATTGTATACAAATATTGTGTATCTGAACTAAATAAACATTCTTAATTTGATCAATACTTCTTGCTAGTGGGCATGATCCCTTTTCTGCAAGAGGGGACTTCAGTAAAGGACACCCAGCTGACCTACAAGGACACGTGCATCTGGAATTGCTGCCTTGACTTCCTACACCCAACTACTGGTTTCAAGTTTGTTAGCCTTGTAGTGTGTATTAAGTGTGAATTGTATATGTGACATGAGGCTTTTCAAGCCAATATATTGCAAGTGTGACCTTTCTTATTGATGTTTAGACAAATGCTGATATGAATCTTGTCCATGCTTTAAAGCAGTTCCCTGTGCATATTGCAGCATTAAACTTTCTGCTGTTTTATAGCTGAAGTCATTCTATTTGGGGACGCGGTTAACTGGCAAATASCTCTTGCTGTTAGCTGTGTCTCTTGCTCATGCCAGTGCAGTCATGTTGGCTAAAGATATATTGTGTCCTCCTAACCAGTCTAGCGCAACAAGACCAGCTAAATATAGAGCAAATGCTGCAGGACAAAACATCTAGCATCACAAAGTGGTGGTTGTATTCAGATTTAGGGTTTACTTAAGACTGTTTTCTTGTCTGTGTTGTGATAGGCTTCCTAGGCTTTCCTTGTCTTCTCTTAACAAGAATGTTAAACCAATTAGAGAGCCAAAAGGGGCCTGAATGCTACTTCAAATGATGCTCTGGATTTTAGTCATCTGAGTTAGGCACTGCTGCTGCCCTCTGCATCTGTATTGCTGATATTTGTTCCATTAATGTAAGTGATCACGTGGAGCTGCTTCCTTGGTGCAAACATTTTTAAGCTCCTCTTTGAGTCTTTGGATGAAAGGATGAGAGCGATCCTTCTTCCTCAGGCTTGGCAGAGTTATGACTTTGCTACCTTGCTTGGCTTGTCCTGGCTCTAGTGGTATTGAGACTCAGACTCCTGTGAATTAAGTTTAAGGGTTTCTGTCTTTTGGAATTGCTGTGAGTTGAGCTATTCATCAGTGTTCTGGAGCTGTTTGGAAGAGATGAAAATATGGAAAACTGAATTGTCAACTTGTTCAGCTGGGTGAACTATTTCTTGTTTATTGGATAATATTTCCTCACATTTTCTCTCAAATTGGTTACCTAGATATTGTATATTTTTGCCCTTTGTGACCTTTTGTTCTTGGCTTATTTTGGGTAGAGAAGAGAGGACCTTCAAACTCCATATGCTGGACCCCTTCCAAAGGGAATAGCAATAGGGGCTTTATCAGCCAAGTCAAGTGTGTCAACCAATTGCTACTGTTTTGCTGCTGCTGTTTCTCCTCTAATTTGAGATGATGAAGGCAATCTTCAAAGACTAACATTTATTGTATCAAGATTTTTTTGCAGGAATTCTTCCCAAAAATATAGTGCACTGAGTATACTATAGTGAAAAGCAGCTGCATTCTCCAACCAGTTGTGAGCAAGAAATGTGTATTCTGCACAGTTGTTTTGGGTTCCAGCTTTTCAATTGGCACCAGCCCTTGAAGCTCTGACTGTGACAGGATTTAAAAGAGAGGAAATCATCACCACCATAAGTGTAAGAGCTCTTTTATCTTGTGGGAATGTAAGAAAAATGAGAGAAAAGGGYGTTTGTGTGAGCACGTTAGTGCTGAAAGGTGAATGGACCCTCTAAAAGGAAGACAGCCTCAAAACAGCAGCCTAGGAGAGGAGACTCTTCAGTCCCTGAATTAAGTCTCAGCACTTCCTTTCCTCTCGTGTGGATCTGTGCAGGAACAGGATTAACCGKCTGTGGCAAGACTTGTCCCAAAGGATGGGCAAAGTTGAGCTGCAGTGTGCGAACTTGATCAGTGGTCCTGTGTGGTTGAGCTGAGAGTAATTTTGTGAGAGGAATATCAGCAGCAACAGCCTTCCCAGAAGGGCTGAAAACCACAGGCAGCTTTGACACACTGAAGTACAGCTAGCAAGAACAGCTGGCCCAGGAAAGACTTTGTAAGCATCCTTTTYCTCAAGCAGCTTACATCTGTGTGAATCTGACCACATCCAGGCAGATTTTCCCTCAGTCATGAGCTAATTGCTGTCCTGGTGAGGATGTTGCATATGAGCCATTAGAGAGGAACCTCGCAGGACCCTCAAAGCTGTCAAGGAGCAGGTCTGGCACAGCCTGGAGCCCTGTTCCTGGGGAGTGGCATGGATAACGGGAACAGGCAGCAGTAGCGGCAAGTATTTATGGAGAGGCAGGAAAGCCTGGCTGCTGATGAGCAAGAGAAGAATGTAAAGGCAAGCAGGATAATGAGACTGATGAGCTGGAGCAGATATTGATCTGTGAATGATGGAGCAGCTGGATTTCCATGAGCGCCTTACATGGCTTCTGTTTCAGACTTGAGGAAGGGTTTGTATGTCTGACAGCTCGTCAGGGTTTTCCAGCCGTATCATTTGGTCTAATAAAAGACATTACCTCCTCCTGCAAGCACTGCCTCTTATATTCCTCATACACTGCAAACTTGGTGAAAGACAGTGTCAAGTCCCTGTGCTGTAGAGGGCTGTATGACACTTGGCRAAGCTGTCAGACATCACCCTGCAGATTCTCCTGAGCTGACATGAAGTGGAGTTAGCACAATCTGCCCTCTTAATTAGGAGGCAAGTGTTGACATGTGGGAAAAACTGCTCCAGTTTGACCAATGTATGAACGATGTCCTGGAAGAGCTGAGTATCAGCAAAGTAAGGGATTCTGTTACAGCTTCAGTAGTGAATAACAGAATATGGACAAGTGCTTTTCTACTCCTTTTGGGGAAGAAATGAGACAAAGTTGTAGGACTGGAGCAGTGGACTGGACTTAACCAAAGGCAGCTTGCTTAGCATATGCTTTGAGAGCTGGGTAAAGGCTGACAAGCTGATGTAAACTGTGTTCTTGGGGAATGACTCACTGGTGGTTTTGCAACCAAGTTTTTATACAAGAACTCCAACCTTGTTGCCCTTATTAGTCTGCCTTGACAAGAAGCAGGGCAAGAGCTAGTGGATATCAAGAAATGGAGCTGGATGAAATTCTACTCCTGAATTTCCCTGATGCTGTTTCTCTTGTTCAGTTGTCACTGAAGCAATCTGTTCAACTCTGACTAGAGCTGGAGCTGAGAGGCAGTCAATATTTTCCAGGATTTTATCTTTGACAGTAGCTGAGAGTTGAAAGTAGCCCTTCCTGGCTGCTAAAGGGGASTCTTATTAAAGGACTTGATTGTATTCTCAGGAACACCCAGGTGCAGCTCTTGCTTGGCTGCTTACATTGGCAGGGAAGCAAACATGTGGAGCCAACGTGGAGGCTGCTAGAGYTGCAGACGAGAGCAGGGTGGCTCCAGGATGCTGCTCCTGAAGCACCTGAAGGCTTCAGATYGCCCTCGGAGTCTCCTGGTGCTGCTGCCGGCGGCTCCGTCGTGGATGACGTGCGTGCTCAGCACATGCTGCTCTTCTGCRACGCTGTTCTGCCGGCGCCGCGCTGCTTCCCCCCTCTCCATCACCTCGATTAGCCCTGTCACGGCACCACGATCGCTCGTCTAGGGAAGTCCTCAGCGTTGATGGAAGCAGTTAAGCTGGTGACTACATGTCCGGGTCGGTTCCTAGCGGGCCAGCCGGGCTGCCCGGCTCGCGTTACRGAGCCGCGGGCAGGCTGCGCGTGGGGAGGCGCTTCTCCTCGGGAAGCCTCCTCCTCGCGGCTCGATTTAGACGAGGGGTAGAGTTTCCTGGAGAATGGACAGGCCTTGGCTGGGGAAAGGAGCTTCTTTCCCTGTGAAAAGCATAAAGGTTAAAGTGTGTGCTGCTCGTTGTGACAACTGCGTAGCTAGGGGACCAGCATGCTTGACACCTTGCCAGATAGCCCTGGGACAGTCTGTTTTTCAGCTAGAGCCAATGTAGATTCTGGCTTAAGTTCCCGAATGGGAAAGGAAAAAGTGAAGGAAGAAAAAACCCACCAAGTGATACCYAGCCCAAGGAGCGGAGACGTGGGGCTCTTTGGCAGATTTGTTTACTGGGCTTGGGAAGATCCAGGCACCATTCTGGCCACCCAAGGGTGGGTTTTCACCCCAAAGCAGCTGAAATCCTGGTTTGCAGGTGGTGGTGGTTCTCCTTATGCTATAGAGCTTCCTTGTGAGGGCTGTGTTTTCATTCAGCTTATTTCCCTTTGACTATGAATGGATGTTATCTCTTAACAGCACCAAACCACGGCTGCTCTGAAAACCAATCTTCCTTCGTACCCGCTGTGTTTGGACAACTGTTAAGGCGTCCCAGACGAYGCGGTGTCTGCTCTGCCTTTGCAGCTTCGCCTCCTCACCTTGTCTGAGGCTTCACGTCTGCAAACAAACCCCGTTCTCTCACATGAGATTCCAAAAGACCGAAAAGCACCTTTAGCACCCTGCTGTCCCCATCTTGTTGGAGAATCTTATTGTAAATCCTGCCGCCCGGAGCGCAAGCRGGTGCAAAGGGCCCAGCAGGGCCATGCCCTGGTTGTGGGCACTGGACCATTCTCGCACACACGGTGAACGGATGACCTCCTCCTTCCCGGCTCGATGAGAGCCCAGAGCTGGTGGAGAGGTGGTATCCAGGTGCCCGTGTTGAAGGGAAAGGAGGGCAGTTYCAAACCTCACGCTGGAACCATGCACTGAGAGTCAGTGGGCAGGGTCCCCGTGCGCGAGCGGCGCCGTCTCCCGTGTCATCCCGACGGCAGCACCGAGTCCTGCTCTGCCTCGCCGCCTTGGAGCGCRCTGGCCTCGCCAGGGCTGCCGCTCATGCCCGACGGACGATGGCTGCGCCCTGGGAGCCCGTCCGGCTGCCGCAGTCCCCGAGAGCCGCGGATGCCAGCGGTGCCCGAGCTCCTACACGTGTACAACTGCATCAGCACTTGTGTCATGCTGTTTATAGGGTGTCTAACGTGGTGTATTTGCTCCCGCGTGACCCCTATTGGCACTCAGTTAATTAACAGATCCGGTCTTTAATCTCGTAGGCTGATGAACTTTCTTCTTGAGACGAGCCAGCCTGGCCAAGGCCGCCAACTCGAGCTGTGAGAACAGGATGGCGAGCGAGGCACCGCTCCAGCCRAGGCTACCTGCACTAGGGACAACGCTGCTGCCACCGCTGCTGCTTGCTGGGGACYGTGGTTGACGCCGCAGGTGCTTCTGCTGCCACAGCAGCGCTTGAGCACCGGCTGCTTTGGCCTTCAGAGCTGCCTGGGCTGTTAAGGACGAGGCCTCCAGCCCCCAGTTCCCCTTTTCGCCTAGCTCAGACTCTGACTCTCCCGTGGCGCGTGGGGTGAAGGCAGCAGGAGCCGCCGTGCCCAGCAGAGCCGTTTCCCGTTGGAGCCGCGGCTGCAGTGCCAGGCGCCAGCCCTGCTCTGCCCAGGGCAGCCGTGCTGGGGGCGGCTGCGCTCGGTGCCCGCGGCCTTGGTGCAAAGCTGCCCTGTGCAGTGTGAGGGTGTGAGGACTCGCTTGCTGCGATGGCGTGGGGGAAAAAATAATCCCACTGCCCGTGACTGAAGCATGGCAAAACACTAATTCTCTACTGCAGAGCCCCCCTTGTCCAGCTTGCACTCACCCTCCTTTCCCCTATAGCAATGATGGAAAAGCTCTGCTTGACCTTGAAGGGCCCCTTCCAGGGCACCCCAGGGCCAAGCCTCTTCCCAGCAGCATGGACTTCGAGTCATAGGAAAAAACAGCCTTCTAGTTTTAATCCCCCAAAGGTCACTTCCTTAAAGTGCTGCCAGGGCCCCGGCGCCGCGCTGAGCACCTTGCTGGGGTCTTGCAGCTGCTGGATGCACAACCTCCGCGTGCCCTCTGAAGCCGGGGTGGAAGAGGAGCTCCCTCAGCTTCTCCCTGCTCGTGATGCATCGGAGCAGGCCTGACCTGCAGCTGCTCCCGGGGCGCTAGCAAGGTACCTACCATGGGCACCGTAAATGCATTTCTCTGTTCCTCGACACTTCAGCTCGGGGTAGGGAAGGGGCACTTGGACAGGCTGCTCTCTCGCTTTGTTTGCTGCTGCTCCCTCTGCCGCAGCCTTCCCTGTGTGCAGCTCCTAATGTGCAGCTCTGGAGCGTCCCTGTGGCACCTAGGGTGGGCAGAATGGGACGAGGGCGGCTCTGGGGACAAGGGACGGACGCGTTCAGTTCCCTCCTTGCTCTTAGCTCAACTGCCCCGTGAGCCTCGCCCCCTCGGTGAAGCTCGAGCCCCCCTGGCTGGCTCCTTAGGAGCCGAGGTTCAACGAGGCACTGAAACAGTGTCACTCACAGCCTCCCGCCTGCATCTCCCAGCCTCGGGAATGCTCTTGGGTATTAGCAGAGGCCTGGAGGAAGCTGATGCTGAGCGTTGACCTACCCTGCCATGCCCTGAGCTCCCCATCTGCCCGGGCTGCTCCTGGGGAGCAGAGGTCCCTTCCCACCCGCTGGCCTCTGGGGACATTGGGGCTACCCCCAGCCCTTCCCAGCCTCCCCGGCGTGTTCCATCCCATCCCGTACGGGCACCTTGCTGCGGTGCCGGCCCCTGCGCGGGCTCTGTGAGGGCCGGGCATGACTCGAGGCTTGTGACCTCCAGGCAGCGGCGGGACGGAGGCTGCCGGGGAAGAGCCGGGCGGTGCAGCTGGCAAGGGCCGAGCCGGGGATCCCTGCGCTGATCTCAGCCCTGCCGCCCGCCCGGGGGCGCCGGGCCAGCTCTCGCCACGGCGAAGCACCGATGCTGCCGTGTGAGCCCTGCGCTTGCCGTGTGCCCTGTGCCCGCGGTGCACCCTGTACCCTGCACCCCGTGCTCGCCCTGTGCACCCTGCGCTCGCCGCGCGGCCCTCAGGAGCCCTCGGCTGTGCGGGGGAGCTGGGTGCTGCCACGACACAGGCTGGCACAGGGCCAGGACCGTGGGGCAGGCCGAGCATGTGCCTGACCTCGGGTGCCCTGGCCCTGTCCTCTCCCTTGCCCGAGCTGCGCTCGCGCTTTACTCCGTGTCCCCAGCCCTGGCCGTCCCCGCTCAAAGGAGCAGCAGCGGTGCCAGGGCCGAGTCCTCCCTCCCACCYGTGACGCAGCCGTGTCCTCCGCTCTTCCACGATGACATGGGAATCCTTTTACCTGGCACTGCTGGCAGGGGGGGCCTGGGCTCAGTTACCAAGAGGTTCCTACAGGGCRTCTCGAATAACCCCGAACCTGCAGCAGAAACCCGAGACACCAACCTGGGCCCCGTGTACCCTTTGGGAACGGAGCTTTCCTTTAACCCCAAGGGTTCGGAGCGCTCAGGGCTGCATGGGCCCGGGGGGCAGGGCAGGCACTGGAGTAGCCCTGGGCGTAGATCAGCTTCGAGCTRGGTGCCCGAGCCCTGTCCTTGCCACCTCCACGTGGCAGAGCAGCCTCTTTCCTTCCCCTTTATGCACTGCTCAGCTCAGGCTGCTTCAAACCTGGAGCGTAATTTGGGATCTGAGCCGGGCTGGCCCTCGGTGGCTCCGCTGCGTCTGGAGCAGCTCCCGGAGCAGCCTCTGCAGCCTGCGGGGCGGCCGGGCCCCCTGCGCCCCCGTCCCGCGCTGTCCTCCCGGCTGACCCGGGACGCGGTGCTGACCGCACGCGGTGCACACGGCCAGGACACGGTGCACACGGCCAGGCTGTCCCCACTCCAGCATCCTTTGCGTTCTGCCCTGTGGAGCCTCCCTGCTCCTGCCTCCGTCCCGACCTAGGAAACGGGTTTTGCGACAGGTTAAAGCTGGGGCGCGGGTGCCCTGGGAAGGCCGCAGCAGTCAGGCGGGCACCGGTCCTACTGCTCGAGGCRGCCGTGCGGCAGGGCACCACAAAGGCCCCTTTGGAAACCCCCTCGGGAAGGACGGAGGCCCCAGGGGCAGCTCYGCGGCGCTGGGCTCTGGGCCCCGCGTATTTCGCACCGTCAGCGCCGGGGCGGCCGCCCGCGCGGGGCCGCCGCTGCTTGTTTGTGTGCCCGGCCCTGCGCGCGGGGCTGGCGGGGCCGCGTGTCCTTTGAACGGGCTCCAGCAGTGACAGGTGGCCAGAAAGGCGACGCGGGGCGGCCCCTGCGCCGTAAGGGATCCGGCGCTGCCCGCGCTAATCCAGCTCCGCTGCCGCCCGTATAGAAGGCGCTGCCGGGCGGGCGCTGCCGCACTGCAATGCTGCCCTGCCGCCCGCTCTGACCGCCCGCCGGCCCAGGTGAGGACAGGGCCCCGCGCTCCCCTGCGCCATCACCAGGGCCCAGCACCCCTGGGTGGCCCTGGGGGGACCCACGGCCCCGAATCTGAGTGGGGGGAGCAAATCGCACCCGCTGCCAGGCACGGCACTGTGCCACTCGCTGTCCCGGGACACCGCGGCGGCTCCTGATTGTTCGCTTGGCTGGGACGGGCTCTTGGACCCCGGGACACGGGCCGAGCACGGGGCTGGTCTGGCCAAGCCGGTCCGCAGGACGGCATCTGCTCCGGGACGGCGCCCGCGCTGYGGTGCCTGGGGCTGCGGTGGTGGCTGAGCCGGTGCTGGCACATGGAGCCCCCGGGTGCCTCCTGCAGCCACCCGTGGCAAGGGAGCCCCGCGCGCACCGCGGGGGCCGGGAGGGCTCTGCGGGAGGGGTCACAGAGCTCGCTGGAGCCGCCGGGGACRCTCTCCTCGCCCCATGCCCGAGGGCCCCGCGGGTGGCAGGGACAGGTGCCGGTGTCAGCGCGGTGATCAGTCACGGCCGAGTCGGGGCACGGCGCAGGGAGCGGGGCTGCCGGCACGGTGCAGGGAGCCTCAGCCGCTCTCTGGGCAGGAGCGTCGCTGCGGCCCGGGCGCCGCGCCCGGCGCATGGAGCAGGACGGGCCCGGCAGCGGCCCCGACGCCGCGGGAGACCAGAGGAAGCCCCCGCCCGATGCCCCGGCCAGCGCAGCCCTGATGGAGCCCGTGCAGAACGGGACACCGGCCGCCGCCACCGATCCCCGTGGAGCAGGGGATGGGGAGCCTGCGAAGGAGGCAGCTCCGGCTGCTGCACACGGCCCGGATGGAGGGAAGGCAGAGCCTGGAAAGGAGGATGCGGAGGAGCCGCAGGGAGGGGAGACGGAGCCCKTGAAGGAGAAGGGCCCGGCTGCTGCAGAGCCCACAGGCGAGGGGGCTCCGGCACCAGGAGCGGCTGCAGAAGGGAGCACAGAGCCTGCGGAGGGGAAGGACCCGGCGGCCACCGAGGCTCTGCATGGAGCRAAGGAAAAGGCCCCCATGGAGGAGGCTCCACATGGAGCGAAGGAAAAGGCCCCCTCGGAGGAGGATCCGCATGGAGCGAAGGAAAAGGCCCCCTCGGAGGAGGATCCGCATGGAGCGAAGGAAAAGGCCCCCTCGGAGGAGGCTCCAGCTGCAGGAGAGGCTGAGGATGGCGGGAAGGCAGTGCCTGTGGAGACGACGGCCGTGGTGAAGGCTCAGGGTGGAGAGGAGGAAGGTCTGGGGCCGAAGGCTCTCGCCAAGGCAGAGGCCACCGGAGGGAAGGCAGAGCCAGCTGAGGACGCGGCCCTGGCCGCAGCGCCGGCTCCGCACAGGGATCAGGAAGGGCCTGCGGCTGAGGAAGCCCCAGCAGCGGCTCCGGCTCCGCATGGGGGGCAGGAAGGACCTGTGGCGGAGGAAGCCCCGTCGGTGGCTCCAGCTCCSCACGGAGGGAAGGACGCGGCCCAGCTGGAGGAGGGGGCCGAGGTGCAGAAGCGGCCCCAGGGCTCGGAGCCCGCGCGCCCCGTCCTGCAGCAGAGCCTGAGCTGCCCCGCGTCCTGCCAGAGGTACCAGTGCTGCCCTCGTTGGGAGGCCGCCGGGCAGCTCTGCCCTCACRGGGTCCCTCCTGTCACCGTATCCCCATCCCGGGGCAGCGCTGGGTGCTCCGGGCCCCGCTCACCCGCCCCTTGTGCTTGCAGGGCCCTGCAGCCGTGTACAGAGGTGGTGGCAATGGAGAAGATCCCGGAGGAGGCCCCAGACGCACAGGACAGCGCCACGGCTCCTGCGCTGGAGCCCCAACCCGCGCCGGGAGAGCAGGCAGCCCCGGCCGTCCCCGCGCCCGGCGGCGCTGTCTCGCAGCAAGACAGGACCTTGGCAGAGCCAGCAGGAGAGCCCGGGGACACCGAGAAGCCACCRGGTGCCCCGGCACCCCGGCCCGAGGCGGAGCCGCCCCCCAGCCCGTACCTCACGCCGGACTTCGGCAAGGACGATCCCTTCGAGATCCTGGGTAAGGCGGCGCCGCGGCCCGGGGCTGCCCGGCCGCTGGCTCGTGCTCCTGGCGCGCTGCCCGCCGGGCTCCTCTTCCCCGTAAACAGGGCTAAATGCGGCGCGGCGGCTCCGCGGGGCTGGGCAGGGCGCGCTGCTCCGGCCCCGGGAAGGCTGCGAGCCCGGCCCCATGGCGGCAGGTGTGACGGGCACCGCGCGGCGGGGMCAGCGCGTCCCGCTGTCCTGTGCCCTCCTCGCGGCCCCGCCGGGAGCAGGGGGGCTCTACCAGCACCTGGGTGCCCGGGGCTGCTTCCCACAGTGCAATGTGCAGGGCAGRGAGACGCTGCCGCGCAGCGCGGTGCTCTGGGGGGGCGAGCGCGACGTGCAGGACGGTGGCGTCGAGGGCACGGCTGCGGTGCTCAGTGGGCAGCGTGGCGGGGCCGAGCRTGCTGAGCGTGCGGGACGGTGGCGCGGAGGGGCGAGCGCGGCACGCGGTGCAGCCGGGGAGCTGCTCTCCTGCAGAGCTGGGGAACGGCAGTGGGCCAGGCCGGTGCTGGCAGCATCCCGGGCCCAAGCGCCGGCCRTGCCGCCCCGCGCCAGCCTTTCTGGGCACAGCATCGAGCCTGGGCRCCCGGTCCCGCTGTCCCTGCCGTCCCCGGCGGCTGCCCTCGAGCCCGTGTCTCTCTGCGCAGACGACGTCCCCCCGCCGCCCGCGCCCTTCGCACACCGCATCGTCACTCTGCGCTCCGCCAACGTCAGCGCCCACTTCAACCTCAGCACCAAGGACATCCTGGGAGGGTAAGGAGGGAGCTGGCCCTGTGGGGACGTGGAGCCTCCGGCCAGCACCGRCTGCTGGACCAGCCTGGGGGTCCCTGGGAGCCGCCGTGGAAACCGCCCTTCCCTTTCYGCAGGGGCAAGTTCGGAGAGGTCCACACGTGCACGGAGAAGCAGACGGGGCTCAAACTGGCGGCCAAAGTCATCCGCAAGCAGGGTGCCAAGGACAAGGTGTGACCAGGGGCCAGGCTCTGCCCCAGGCGTCCCCCTGCCCGCAATGCCACCGGGCTGGCACATGCTGGTGTGACGGGGGGCTGGGACAGCGTCTGTGCTYGTGGCGCCCGGTCCAGCCCTGGGGCTGCTCCCAGAGCTGGTGGCCCGGCCAGGCTCTGACGGCCTTGGGGGCTCTGCAGGAGATGGTGCTGCTGGAGATCGACGTGATGAACCAGCTCAACCACCGCAACCTCATCCAGCTCTACGATGCCATTGAGACACCGCGGGAGATCATCCTCTTCATGGAGTTGTGAGCGCCGGGCTGGGGGCCGGGCGAGGGGCCGGGGGGCTGCCAGGGGGTGGCATCGTCTCGGGAAGGGGGGACGCACCCGCTGGCCCCTCTTGCCCGGTAGAACGGATGATGATCCGGGATGCTATGGGTGCTCCTTCCCGCGTGGCCGCTGCGCTCCCTGTGTGTGCTCGTGGCAGGGCTGGGGCGATGCTGCCCCTCTCTGCTCCCCGGACCCAGCGTGTCCCGGGACAGCCCCTCCACGGGGGGGTCCAGCCGCGCTCCCTCGCTCCCGTGGGCGGCTGCGGTGCGCGGCGGGGCCGGCGTGCGGGCGCCGGGGTGATCCCGCGCCCGTCCTTGCGCAGCGTGGAGGGCGGCGAGCTCTTCGAGCGCATCATCGACGACGACTACCACCTCACCGAGGTGGACTGCATGGTGTTCGTGCGGCAGATCTGCGAGGGCATCCGCTTCATGCACCACATGCGCGTCCTGCACCTCGACCTCAAGGTGCTCGTCCTGCCCCGCCAGACCCTCCGCAGGGCCCTGTGACCCCTGGGCCACCAGGTCCTGCATGGGGACGTCCCGCACGCCCTGGGCTCTAAYGCCAGCCTGTCCCCACAGCCTGAGAACATCCTGTGTGTCACTGCCACCGGGCACATGGTGAAGATCATCGACTTCGGGCTGGCGCGGAGGTATCTGCTCTGCCGGGCTCCTCCTCTCCCTTCCCTTTGCTTCCGCTTGGCCTCAYGCTGGCACATGGGGACAGGGAGGCTGTCCCAGTGCCGCGGCAGGAAGGAGCCGGGGGGGGACCCGGTGGCTTCTGTCTGCGCGTGGCTCGGGCTGCGGCGCTGCCTGGGGATGTGGTTTGGGAGCGCTGGGATAAGGGGCTGGTCATGGGTGGCGCAGGAGGGAGCGGGGCCAGGCCGGGAGGGTCTGACGGGAACTGGCTCAGCCTTCCTGGGGGTGCTGGGGACACAGTATGGGGACAGCGGCGTGGGGACGTCCTGCTGCCTCCCTGCCTGCCCCGCGCAGGTACAACCCCGAGGAGAAGCTCAAGGTGAACTTYGGCACGCCGGAGTTCCTGTCACCGGAGGTGGTGAACTACGAGCAGGTCTCCTACGCCACGGACATGTGGAGCATGGGCGTCATCACCTACATGCTGTAGGTGACGGGCTGCGCCGCGGGCGCCCCTTGGGACACCGGGCTGAGCCCCTGCTGGSACCCTGGGCCGCTGCCCAGCGTGGAGTGGGTGCCCGAGGCTCCCACGTGCCGAAGTGCCGGAGCTGGGTGCTGGATCCCACCGGGATGGGGGCCGGGGATGGGGACGGGTGCAGCCGGGCTCGGCTGGCAGGGCGGGAATGGGCCAGGGAGGGAGCCGGGGCTGTGACCGGCTCACCCGGCTCCCATGACCACCAGGCTCAGCGGCCTGTCCCCCTTCCTGGGCGACAACGACACCGAGACGCTCAACAACGTCCTGGCTGCCAACTGGTACTTCGACGAGGAGACCTTCGAGAGCGTCTCCGAAGAGGCCAAGGACTTCGTGTCCAACCTCATCATCAAGGAGAAAAGGTCTGGGGCTCGTGAGGGCACCGGGGCTGAGGTGTCTGTGCCCGCGTGCCAGGACCTGCCACCTGCACCACGCCACAACCCGCAGCTCCCCCAGCCCCTGCCACGGCTGCCGGCGCCGTGCGGGCACCGAGCGCCTGGTTCCCACCCTGGAACAAGCCTGTGGACCCGGATCTGCTGCGTGGCTGGGCAGGGGCCAGCTGGGGCTGCGGGGCGCGTGGGGCCGGCGCAGGGTGACCGTGTCCTCCGTCCCGCAGCGCCCGCCTGAGCGCTGGCCAGTGCCTGCAGCACCCGTGGCTCAACAGCCTGGCCGAGAAGGCCAAGCGCAGCAACCGCCACCTCAAGTCCCAGGTGCTGCTCAAGAAATACGTCATGCGGAGGCGCTGGAAGGTGCGCGGGGCAGCAGGGCGGGCGGCCAGGCCCCTCCTCGGGGCGGGTTTGGGGGCGCCTGGGCCTGGAGAAGTGGCTGCCCCTGTCTGAAGGGGTCCTGGGGTGCCCGTCTGGGGTGCAGCCCCCTGCCAGGGCAGGGCTCTGGGGGGGTCCGAGGCTGGGCCGCCCCGGGGGGGTCCAGCCGCTTCTCGGCTCCACCGCGGGGCTGCTTCCTCCACACTCACCCCGCGCCTCCTCTTCCCCTCCTGCAGAAGAACTTCATCGGGGTGTGCGCTGCCAACCGCTTCAGGAAGATCACGAGCTCGGGCTCGCTGACGGCGCTGGGGGTCTGAGCGTGGCCGCGTGCGGGGACACTGAGCGACGCGAGGCCACCGAGGCACTGCTGGCACCACGGGCTCGCCCGGCCCGGCACCGGCACCGGGGCAGCCGTGGCTCCTGCCGCTGGACGCAGGAGGCTCCCGCCAGGCTGTGCCCTGCCCACTGCCCGCACCGGAGACGCAGAGGGTCCCGCGCGCACCCCGGGGCCGCCCTTGGGCTCTCCTGCCCCCGTGGAGCCGGCTGCCACCCCAGGACTGCAGGGCCGCCGTGCGTGGATAGTTGTAGGTTCGGCCCCCGGGCAGCGGCTCTGGATTTCTGGCCTTTCCGGCTCCTCTGCAGCGTCTCCCCGACCACCCCACRTTCCCGCCGGGCTCCCTGGCATCCGGCTCCGCTCCGGGCTGGAGCGCGGTGGGAAGGGCCGGGGCAGCGGAGGGGCAGGGGCTGCGTTGGCGTGGAGCGGGGGCCAGCGCGGAGCCTCCTCCCGCGGGAGCCGGGGCCGGGCCRCGTTCCCGCACAGGAAGGGAGGAAGCGCGGAGCCGATTCCGGAGCGTCCCCAGCTGGGAGCGGGCGCGCAAAGAAGGAGGCTTTGTGCTCGCGCCTCCCCTCCCTGCCCGCGGCTCTGCCAGCGGGGGAAGCGGCCCTTGCCGGCCCGGCCGGGGCGTCCTGATGCGGAGCAGCTGGGCCGCGCTCCCCGCGCCGCGCCAGCGCCGACCACCAACGCGCAGGACCCGCC
>PTEX01000319.1:435622-450320 GCA_003342815.1 Eudromia elegans
GGGGCGGGCCTGGCCCCCACCCTCGGGGACAGCCACGGGCACCGGGCGGGTGACAGGGCGGGCGGGGACTGGCCCAGGGGGGTGCCATGCGGGGTGCCGGGGGGGGTGACCGGCTCCGCGGGTGTTCGGGGGGTGTCCCCGGCCCGGGGGTGACAAGGAGGGTGTCGGGGTGTCCCGGCCCGCGGTGCAGGGACACCGGCTGGCGGCCCCKATCCGCGCGCGCCCCCTGCTGCCCCACGGCGGCTTCCCGGTTGCCAAGGGGATGGCGCCCCCCGTTGCCATGGGGACGGCGCCCCCTCCCACCCGGTTACCATGCTGACGGCTACACCCCCTTCCCCCGGTCGCCAAGGGGACGACGCGCCCCTCCCTCCCTGTTACCATAGGTACGGCGCCCCCCTCCCCGTTACCATGGAGACAGCGCGCTCCTTCCCTCCCAGTTGCTATAGGGACGGCGCCCCCTCCCTTCCGGTCGCTATGGGGACGGCGCAGGCCGGAAGTGCCATGGCGAGGCGGCAGGTGAAGGGTGTCGTCCCGCTGCCGGTCCCGTCCCGGTGTTCCCGGTCCCGGTCCCCGTCCCCGTCCTCACCGCTCCTCTCCCCGCAGGGCGCCGCGCCCCGAGCGCCGCCGGGCGGCCCGCGGCCCAGGGAGCGCCGAGCGGCGGTGGCGGCGGGGGGGCAGCAGCGCGGCGCAGCCGGGCCCGGGCCGGGGCCTCCTCCGCCGCCGCCTCCCCGCGGCTGCGTGCGGTTCAAGTGCGGCGCGGGCGGCGCCGTGCGGGACGTGCTGAGCCGCCGGCCCGGCTGGCTGCCGGCCCAGGGGTAAGCGGCCGGGCCGGGGGCGGGCGGCGCGGCCCGCGCTCGGTGCGGGGCGGCTGGTGGCCGGCGCGCTCTGCCCGCAGCGAGGAGCGCTGGGACTTCCACTGGTGCGACGTGGGCTGGCTGCACGAGCACTTCGACCACGCGTACCTGGACGAGCACGTGCGCGTCTGCCACTTCCGCAACCACTACGAGGTGGGCGCGCGGTGCCRGGCTGCTCCCCGGGCCCTGTCGCCGTGCCCCACGTTGGGGACATCTCGGCACACCCCACAACTGCTGCAGGCCTGAGCAGCACCCGCCTTAGGGGTCCGGTTARAACAGACCCTCCCTCCTATGGGTGAAGCTGCGTTTCCTAACGTAGCGCCCACAAATCCCAGGCATTAGGGTGGAGGCACCCGTTGCACCTTGCTTGCCTGAGAGAAGATACCCTGTCCTTTAAATAGACTTGAGGGTGGCTGCGTTGCAACCTGTGCTCCAAAAGGGCTGTACCTGGGGGAGTCTGGCCTGTATTTGTGGGCTGATTTATTTGTAAGAGCTAAAAATCTTATTGTTTCAGAGGTCTGGCCTGATCCTCTCCTGGCCGCTTTCCCCGTGCGGCTGAGCAGGGTGGGCGCCTCTTCCCAAGCTTTGTGCTCGGCGCCCTTAGCAGAAACCGAGGCCGACGGTGGTTTGTGCTGCCCCTCCGTGGCCYGCGGCGCTCCAGGAGCTGGTGCCTTTCCAGCTCAGCCACGGGGCTCCCAGGGCAGCTCTGCCCCAGACTCCCTCAGTTCCCAGCTTGGGGTCTGTTCTGGAAATGAGCATGCAGACTCAACTGGAGAGTTAAGTACAAATGGGAAAATGTGCCCCATTCTACCAGCCCCATGTTCACAATGGGAGGGAAAAAGAAATCAAACAGTGTCCTTCACAAGGAGAGGGGGAAAAAAAAAAAAGGCAGTTCTCAATGGTGTCTGTATAAATGTGTGGGTTTCTTTTTCCCTCCTGAGGAATCTGGGGTGCAGCTGATTCCTAGATGTCAACAGAAGTGTCTCTAGGGCAATTAAAGTGAGAAGAGGGTGAGTGTTCAGAAGACGTGGGCATCTGCTGAGCCTAATCTTACGGTTCTTTCTACTCAGCTGACTCGGAAGAACTATCTGGTGAAGAATCTGAAGCGGTTTCGGAAGCAGCTGGAAAGAGAAGCAGGAAAGCTTGAGGCAACGAAGTGTGACTTTTTCCCAAAGACTTTTGAAATGCCTTTAGAATACCACTTGTTTGTGGAAGAGTTTCGCAAGAATCCTGGCACCACTTGGATTATGAAACCAGTAGGTTTGGTGCTGTTCCATGCAAAGTGAGACAGAGAGGAGTGGATGCTTTCAATCTTTGGAGGGAGAGCAAGATATTCAGGAAATCCACAGGAAGACTGGCAAAAGCAAGGTGGCTCGGAAGAGCGATGCTCCTGGGGGCTTCCTGGTTAATTTGCACTACAAAAATACTTCATCTTACCTAACAGTTTATTCCAGCAGTGGAAAACCAGCTCCGTTTATTTGTTGAGCCAAAGTTAACTCAATGGTGAAGATGGAAAATGCTGAATTCTTGTCTGAAGAAATAGACCRTGCTCCCGGGGCTTTGTGCTAGGGSGTTAAGGCCAAGCTCACGCTCTAAAACCTTTCAGTTCAGCTGCATGTGTGGGGGGGAAAAAAAGGAAGTGTGTATGCAGGCCAGCTGCTTAATTGGGCTTAATAGTTAAGCAACATGCTTGGGCAGTCCATAAAGATGGAGCTGTGAAAACATCTGTTGGTTTTAAAGAAATCCCTCTATGTTATGTGGCAGCCCTAGCAAGTCCAGCCAACCTACTAAGCTGCCTTTCATCCCGAGAATGTGAAGAGCTTACAAGAGGCTCCATGAGCAGCCTGAAGTGCAAGTTGGAGGGGATTTGGTTGGCATTATCTTCTCTGTGCTTCAATATTAGAGGCCTGAAGTGAATCTTCCTATTTCAAACCTTATTTGTCCCTCAAAACCTGTATGGGCTGAATGCAGTGAGTTCCACTTCAGCTAATATCCTGGGAACCAAGGGATTTTGCTTCCTGTAGAAAGTGCAATGTTAGTATGTGAAGCTGTGAAATGCCTTGCTGCTGCCAGCTGATTCGGGGCGCTTAACATCACCAATATTGTGCTATAGGGCATAATGAAAAACGCACCCGTCTGCAGAGGTGTGAGGGCAGAGTCGCTCTGCTTCGCGCCGAAGCTCTGGCACGAAGTCTGGGGCAGGACAATTAGCCTTGCTCTGCACCCTGCATCAGGAAGGGGCTGCTTGGGAGAGGACGATGGGAGGCGATTACACAGGCTAATGTGGGAATTGCAGCCAGGAGGAGAGCAGCAAGTGATTAGCCAGCTCTACAACTGGGAATGTGTTAATTGGCAACAAACCCCCTTACATTAGGCTGATTTTGTGCCCACAGCCTCAATTAATGCTGTAAATAACAAGAACACAGTAAAKGAGTAAACAAAAAGACTGTGATTAGTGAAATTATAGCAACAGCTGAAACAGTTTGTGGCTGACCTCAAGACTCGCAGGCCAGCTGAGGTGAACTCTGYTGCTGCTGTTAGTGGGTGCTCCTGAGCAGCCCTGTGTCGTGTCCTGGTGCCTCAGGCTGCCCTCGTGGCTCCCGGGCCGGGGGCAGTGCTGAATGCCAGAGCTGCAGGGGTGTTAGGAGGTGCCCTGCGGGGTCCCGCGTCCCCGGCCGTTCATCTGAGCCTCTCTTCAGCCACTTTAAATGTATGGTACCGACTAGGCCGCCTTCAGGTTGTTCTGCCCTTGTTGGTCATTGTCCTCTGGAATCTTTCATGCCTTTCCTGGTTAATTAAGCTCTTCTATGTGTGCACAAACTTAAAATGTAACTTAAAATTCCTGGAAGTGCAGCGTTGTGTTACTGACACTTCCTCATARGCTGTCTGCATGTTCTGCCCATTCCGTCAGGGATGTTTTGAATGCTTGTAAATCTGAGCTGTTTGCAACAGAGAAATGTTAATGAATCCCTAATTCCCCCTTCCTCACCTTAATCCTCAATAAATAGGCTTGGMTACAAGCATGTGATGAATCGGGTTATACAGGTCTGCTGTACTTGAATTCTGGACAGTAGCAAGGAAACACTGCAGTAAATAACTTGGGTCTTCTGTGTTGCAGGTTGGCAGGTCACAAGGYAAAGGAATTTTTCTATTCCGGAAACTCAAGGATATCATTGAATGGAGGAAGGTGAGAACTACTCTCTACTTCTGGGGAATGTCCAACTGGAATTTGCTCTTTTGCTGGTATTTAAGCCTCTGCTTCTGCTAGTGACTTGTTCTGTGTACCTGGGCCTGTCTCGGGCAGGATTTCTTCACAATTCTCCAGGGCAGCAACATAGTTTCTTACGATGGCTTTTCCTGAACAGTCGATGCTKCTTCTGGGATCTGTCATCCTATATGGAAAATGGGCTGTGGAAAACCTGGGATTTTTTCACCTTCTTTTCATATACATCCTCTGAGGGACGTCCCATGAGGAAGCGTGTGGCTTCTTTTGCAGGATGGGCTCCGCACAGATGATCAGAAGGATGAAACACAAGTAGAGGTTTATGTAGCACAGCGATATATTGAAAATCCATATTTAATAGGAGGTAAGAWGCTCAGCTAAGACTATGCTCTTCTGATACATGAAAGCAGCATCCTAGTAGATGACATTCCTATTGGAAAGTAGGACTTCATAGGTCTGTTTGGAGAATCAYGACTTATTTTCTCCGAATTGCTTATGGGCCTAAATGTGTCTGAGAATAATGTGCAGTGTCGGTCTCTATAGCGTGGTGGCTTTGTGGTTTGCCGAGAGGRAAAAATATCGAAGTGACTTTCTCAATGCACCACTGGCCAAGGTCCTGGGCAACCTGCTCCAGCTGAGCCTGCTTGGAGCACGGGGCCTGGAGTAGACGATCTCCAGAGGTCTCTTCCAACATCGACTATTCCATGTTTTTAAAAAGCAAATAAAAATCCCACRCTATTCCTCTTTAATCACTAATTCATTGGTGTTTATGCCCAGGTATTCATCAAAATAGTTCAGAGGAATACTAACTTAAGTCTTGTGTTGTTTTTTTTCCCCAGAAACTTAAGTATATAATCCTYACTTTTTAAAGATTAGATAAATATTCACACTATTTCTCCTAAAGTGAGAAAAAAAAGTGAGATTAGAGTTCATTTACTTTCGCATGTGCATTTATAGACTTATTTCTCAAATTGGGTACTGTTAAGATTAGTTGGTAGTATCACCTATTGTATTTTATATTTCTGTGTTTCACAGGTCGAAAATTTGACTTAAGAGTTTATGTTCTAGTGACATCTGTAAGTGCAAAACACGATTATGTGATTGTTACACCAGAGCTGTCATCTTCATGCCTTAATACCTGGTTGCTCTTCTCCTGCTCTCAGTACATCCCGCTGAAGGCCTGGTTATACAGAGATGGATTCGCTCGCTTCTCGAACACGCGATTTACCCTGAATAGCATAGATGATCACTGTATCCTGCCTGTCTGCTTGTGCTGTAAGGAGGGGTAAGAGAAGGGATTTACCATGTTAATGTTCGGGGTTGGCTCTGTCTTACCACTTCTGATTTCTCCCAACCTCTGTATGATCCCCTTGTCCTGCTGCTGCCCCTATGATTCTCTCCTATCTCTTTTCATAGGAAGGCTGGTCAGCAAATGACTAGACGTGTCATCAGCTAGGACCAATGGTGAAATGTCAGTTCTGGTTTTATTGTTAGTGGCTGAATTTTTGCAGCCTTTCTTCTTTCTTAGCTTCATAGAAATTAAGAACAAAATGATTAATTGAATAAAACTATTTGATTTTTGTATGTGTCACTTGCTACTCTATTGAGTTTGATACATTTTAGGTGGTTARCATAGCCTCCTAAAAGGTATCACACCTTAATTTGACAGCTTAAGAGTGAGAAAACCCCACCACTTTTCTCAGTGATAGTTCCGCAGGGTTCATCCTCACTCTGAGCCATTGCCGAATGGTACAGCAAGCATTCTTGGATAGAGGTGCACAGACAGAAGTAGCTCAGGACAATCATATATTCTATTTATTTRTTTATTTATAGATACCTTTTCTTCATTACTTTGACTTGTTCATTTTCCTGTAATTTTTATCAAGAAATCTTCACATGATATTGAATGTAAGACTGGGTGGCTGAAGCCTGTGATTAGAGACAGGGAGGGTAATTAATTGGCATCAGGGCAGAACAGGATGATTCAGAGCAGTAATTCAACGTGTGCTCGYTCGTCGTGTGTTTGCCTCTGGTCCTTATCTGCGCGTCTCGCCAGACGTTCACCTCACAAACGTGGCGGTGCAGAGGACGGCTCCTGACTACGACCCGGAGAAGGTGAGGGGACGAGCGCCGCGGGGCTGCTCCCTCGGGGCCTGCCCTTTGGCCGCTGGCAGACGCGAGCAGGCTGACCTCATCGTGCCAGCTGCCGTGCTGGGATGTGCAGCCACTCCGTCCTGTCTCCAGATACCCATAAATGTGATTTCATTGATAGAAGCTTTACGAGAGCGCGAGTGGGCGAGTGTTCTGCTCTAATGGTTGCTTTACAGCTGTCAGCCCATCCAGAAGGGTGACCTTCTGRCTTCAAGCATAATAACTCTCTGGTTAGTGCTCATCTGAGATGTAGATACCTCATTGCTTAGCCCTGCGCTTCTAGGACTGCAGCCATGCAACAAGGTTGATGTTTCCACACACAACTGTCACTGTTAAGCTTCCTGCCTCAAGAGGCAGCAGATGAAAGAGGAAAAAAAAGTCAGAATCTTAGTGAATTTGAAATAAAAGTCACCATTTGATGCCCATAGAGGACTGCRACAACCTTCCCGTTTTACAGGCTGCTCCCATCTATAAATCTCTCCTCTCCCTGGAAAGGAGAGTCTCTGCAGTACATTGATAGTAGATGACATGGTTGCTGGTAGGTAGCTTCTGATGGGAACCTTCACTTTTTCTTCCCATGCCGTACAGTAATCGAGCTCAAAGATGTKAACTGTGCTCTACTAGGATTTTTTGCTTGGCTGTACAGACTGTCGGGTGGTGAATTTCAGCAGACTGAATGCACTGTCATCTGCTGGGAACAGTTGAGTGTGATTGTGTTTGGATGTCTCAGGGCTGCAAGTGGATGATTCAGCGGCTCAGACAGTACCTGACAGCCAAGCATGGAGCAGAAGTGGTGGAAGTTCTCTTTGCAGATATGGACAACATTTTCATCAAGAGCCTTCAGAGCGTTCAGAAAGTGATTATCAGTGACAAGCACTGCTTTGAGCTCTATGGATATGACATCTTGATCGACCAGGATCTGAAACCGTAAGGGCGCTAATAAACGTACAAGGGGCTACAGTAGCAGGCGGGCTGCTTTCCTGGGATATAGCAGTGCTCAGGGATGCTTCTGTATCCTGTAGTTAAGTGCTCGTAAACTGGCTTAGCCAGCCCAGGAACTGTAGCTGGAAGGTGAAGATGTGTGAACTGTTTTGTAGGTAGGAGGCTAAAATCTGGCAGCAATACAGCTGGTTTAGCTCAGAGTCTCAGGSCTGTAGCTGACTGCAGCAACGTGTAAAATTTCCCTGCACTTCCAGTGCTCTGTTGTGTAAACCTCCTATTTTAGGCAACATTTTTTTTTCCAGCAGTATCAACATATCCCAAGCGGAGCAGCAATTACCAGAAATGGTCTCTTCTGCTGTTTGTGATTCTAGACACAGTCTATTACAGCAGCGTCCCGTGGGCATTGATAAATGTCCAGCCACTGCTCTTAGGCTGCTAGCACCAGCACATGACCCCTTTATCTGTGATACGGCAGCCAAGAGAGAGACCACAAGTGAAAGATGCCCCTCTGGTAAGAGGGGTGAGAAAAAGAGCTCCACAGGAGTTGAGGATTTAAAACAACAAAAACATTTTTTTAAAAAAAGGAATTTGACTCTAGGATAGAGGGTTTTTTTTTTTGTGTGTGTGTGTGTGTTTAAATACCACTCATTTCACTGGCTAAATGAGAAATGTGTAGCAATTGAAGTGCACCTGAAGGTCTCGCTTTCACCTGCTACATGTGCAACCCAAGTATTGCCGCAGCAGGAACCTGAAAGTGCAACTGACTTGTCATTATCCAAGCCGAGAAAAATAGAAGCAGCAACTAGTACTTCAGAACTGACAAGCAAATATAATTGTTATTTTTCCAGCTTTAATCATGAAAAGTGCTCTTAGGAAGGAAGTTTCCATAAGATATGTTTTATGCTGCAGTGTTCTTTTATGAAGCGTCCTTTCTCTGTTTTTACTCTTCTTCCTCCTAAAAATTCAGTCAGCTGTGATGTGTGTTAAAGCCCTGTGTCCTGTCAGAAAGTCCAATGTTTCATGCGGTGCCTCTGGGGACAGCTCTATTTCAAGTGAGCTCAGCTGTGGTCTTGGATGGCCCTAATTCATCCAGTCTAGTGTGTTCGTAGCCTCAAACCACATTACTGCTTAGACAGCACATAAAGTAGGGGAGGAACTTTAGTTGTTCAGGAAACAAATCTAGCTGTAGTGAATTGGGATGAAAGTCATTGATGCCACTGTAATTCTTGGATCCTGTTATTGCAGTTTGCTGCTCTTATGGGGTCCTCACAGGAGAGCGACTTGACTATTTTTTGCACTGTCTTAGGAAACTGTTCCCAGGAAACATCTGTGACCCTCCATGAGAAAAGGGTTAATGTTTGTTCTGTGAATTATCCCCAGCACTTGCTGTTTCATCTAGACTTTGTCTTTAACTTGTATACCTTTGTGGATGCTGGAGGGATTTTTTTTGTTTATTACCACTGAGAACAGGAATAGAAACTTTGCAATAAGCTCGGAATGTTCTTTGGCTCAGCCTACGGGAATGAGATTTGGGGTTAGATTTCCTATTGCTTCACATGCTTATTCCTGCCTCTAGCAGTGCAATGATGTTTCTGTAGATGGACTTTCTGTTAGGTGAACCATTGGCAAAAATGCCCCTCTCTCCCTGACTTGCTGCTCATCTTTTCTCTTTAGCTGGCTTATTGAAGTAAATGCTTCACCTTCCCTCGCTGCCAGTAGCCAGGAAGACTATGAACTCAAATGCCATCTCCTCAAAGACACACTTCATATTGTGGACATGGAAGGCAGGTGGGCAACGTCTTTATCCTCTAATGTTTTTTTTATTAAAATGCATGAAACAGATGATCTGGTTCTGTCTCTTCTACACAATCAATCATAATTGATCGTAATCTGTATAAGTGTGAAGATTTTCCAAAGCCGGCCAAGTAAGCAAAGACGGTGCCACTTCGGAGTGGGAAAACAAAGCTGCAGAGGGCCCTAAGGGGAGGCAGGTACCGCTGGAGCTGGGCCTGGCACCGGGACACTCTTCTGGAGTGCGCTCTGTATCGAGCCTCCCGCGGCTGCCTCCTCTCGGAGCCCCGTGCTCGAGGGGGCCCTGCGTTCCTCTGCCTCTGTAAAGGCGTCCGGTGCTCTCAGCTGCTCGCCTTCGTCTCCGCTGCACTGGAAGCTTGTTCACGCGCAGACCGGTGATTGCCATTGCCCAGGTCCTTCCTGCACGCTTGCTCTCGTAGGCTGACGGGGAAGGAGAAGCGTGTCGGAGGCTTCGACCTGATATGGAGCGACGGGCCCGTCAGCCGGGAAGGAAACTTGGACACGCTGAGCGAGAGCTTCGTGGCCAACTCCCACCTAGGTACTCACTCATCTGGAGCCCTGCTCRGGCTCCTGGGCTACCTGCGTGCCAGGCAGGAGAGCGCCCACGGGACACGGGGTGCGGGGCTCTGGGTCACAGAGGCCAAAAGGAGCAAACGTTTCCCAAGAGTGGATGGAAGTTACTGGACCGCGGGAGCGCTGCTGGAAACTATTTATAAASGTAGCGATGACAGCTTTGTTTATAGGCCTGTACTTTAAGCCACTGCAGACTACTTCATTCACCAGCTTTGCTTCAAAAACTTCTCCACGGTGGTTGTGGCAACTGTTCACTAGGCACCTTTTTGACCGTGTGTTTTACTGATGTGAAGTAGTTCTGGGATTCTTAGATCATACTCGTGAGGCTAAGCACGGATCATCTATTTCTGYTGTTATGCACAGCTCAGTGTGCCTATAGCCGGCCTTGGCTGTAGTTCCGAAGCAGCGAAGCAGAGTGCAGCTTTACCTGAAAGTGGGCAACTTCCTTATTCCTTACAGGAATGAAGGGTTTGGTCACGTACAACTGCAGCTAATGCTTTCGTTACAGGCTGCTACAATGACAGGAAGAAGCAACTGAAGCAGCTTTTCAGAAGCCTTCGTGCCCAGCAGAAAGCACAATGCTGACCTGAAACTGAGCGCGGGAGAAATCCCTCGGAAGAATCTCTCTCTTCCTYGTGTTTTTGTGCGGTAGTTCCCGCTTTCTGGACATTGCTGCCTCCGCACAAGACTGTTGCTCGTCTTGGTTTGTAAGTTTAACTGTTGCAGCTCCCACACTGGAGAAGCCCTAATGGATGAAACCCTAATGAAGCCCTAATGAATGAATCCTCTCTGTTGTGTGRACCAAGACCAGGAGGGAGCGGAGTTTCAGAGGGGTCCGGTGACGTGTCCTGCTGTGGGGAGCTGCGGCTGGAGCCACCCCTAGAGAAGGCGAGCACTCRGTGCTGCCCCGCGCCGCAGGCCGGAGCCTCCGCTCCTCGCGGTGCTGAGGACAGGCGGGAAGGGAATCCCGCTCCGTGCTCCGAGTGGGGCTGTGGACGTGCCCTGGGGACGGGAGCGGGACCGAGGGGCTCGCGGGTCAAGTTTGCTACCTCCACATCCTAGAAGCAAGTGGCTGGAGGAACCCGAGTAACGGGTGACCGCAGTGATGATGSAGCTTCTCAGCTGCCCTTTGCAGACGCCTAGTTTAGTACAGCGCGAGGCAGTGGAGTGCTGAGCACATTCTGCCAGGCAAAACAAAGCTTTTAAGAACGGCAGGCAACTCATCCTGCTGCTGCTACTACTATGGAAACATGGCAGACTCTTAAACCTGTTGCTGTGGTGCTGTAAAAATAACCTGCCCGTTATGAGACACGGGCTGCGCTGTCCTGGTTATGTAAGGGGGCGGCTACGACTTGGGGACCGAGAGCACGCTACCCCTCGTGTTTAGCAGGGACGTAACAGTGTGAAAAGTGACAAGAACAGCTCAGCTCACAAGCTGAACTGTGAGGAGCCTGCAGGGGACATTTCAGCTTCTTGCAAAGCYACACAATTTAAAAAATTACAATAACATTTATATATATATATATATTTAATCCCCCCTCAGTTTTAAAGAATCTGAAACAGGATTTTCCTATGTAAATCCCATTGAGTTTCACATCTATGCTGAACTCTCTGTGGCAATGCAGGGTTCTCTAAAGGCTTCACATCTGCCATGGACCTGGAAGGCTGGTTAGGGACTTTGGAAAACAAGGTCTTCTCTTCCGCAGCTTTGAGCAGAACGCTAGGCAGGACTGAGCAGGACTGGGGCTCAGCTGCAGCTCGCTGTTGGGCACGTAAAGCACAGAGCAGGCGAACGAGTACGGAGCCRGTGAAACAAGCACAACTTCCATGTTTAAACTTCCATGAAGAGTGGGGTGTGTTTCTTTATATAGAATTTAAGAAGGTCTAAAAAAAGCTTCTCAGGACCTAGAAGCCTTCCTGTGCACAGAAGTCAAACTCAACTTTGTCCATTACTTAAGTTGAATCATTCTTAGTTTTATTATAGTTTTAACTTGTGTTGGGGAAGCAAGTTCAGACTAACTAGGGTGAGAAGATAAAATTTACAATCTYTGAGGAAACAACTACTGGTTAAATCACTTGGCCTTTTATTACAAGATGGGMAAGGCTCTTTTAATTCCGGTATGTGTTTATTTTTAGCATTTTATTCATTTGCTCCTGAAAGCCTTGTTTTCCCTGGTCTCTTGCCCTCCACCATGACAGCAGTGTTTTCCCATAGGCTGCTGCCTTCTTGTGTCCCTCCCTACCCGTGCTCTAAAAGGGTCTTGAAGTGCTTTCCATGTGTCGTTTTACTTTGTTCTAATACGCCAGGCTTACACAACTCCTCCTTTATGTTTTGGACACRCTGTGGATTCACAGCTCCTTCCCTCCTACTCCTGTTCCTGGCACTGAAATGAAACGGCTCTGAAGCTAAATTACAGAAGATACTGCATGAGTAAAAGGCGGCAACACAACCCCAGCAGGACACGCACGCTGTCAGGAATGCCCCGTTTCTCAGACTTTAATAATCCCACTTCCACCCCAACAATGGCAGCTTGTCAGCGGCCCTGAATGCGCCTGTGTTCCGCAGGTTCCTCTGCACAGTTCCAGCAGCCGGGCTTTAGCCAGCGAGAAGGGGGWTTTTTTTAATAATCTAAGGGAATTGCAGAGAATGGGGCAGCACTGGCACTGCTTCCTGCTGCCTGYCCGGGAACCACCCCTGCAGCAAGGTTGCGGGAATACAGCCAGGAGCCTGCGCTCGGTGGCGGACGCAGCACGGTGGATTCCAGGGCGGGCAGCCGCCGTTTGCCCCGACAAGCGGCCCCGGCCGCAGCGAGGCAGCCTCAGCCCTCCAGGATGCGGTTGATGAGTTTCATTTCCTCGGGCGTCATGGGGCTCAGGTTAAATCCTTTCAGCTCGGCTTTACCTGAGAGCAAGCGAGGGGAGAAGCGGGGGATTGCGGCAGGAAGCGCCACGGGGCCCAGGCCGAACGCTGCCCGGGCTCGAGGGAGGGCAGTGCCAGCCCCGGACGCTGACGACCCGGAGCAGCCCGGCAGCCCGTGGAGCAGCTCCGTGCCGGGCAGCTCCGGGCCGGGCAGCGCTGCGCGGGAGCCGCGGGGCAGGGACACGGCGCTCCGGAGCACGCCGACCGCCCCGGCGGCGCTACCTTGGGCCTCGAAGAGCCGGTTGACCTTGAGGCGCAGCTCCCGGCGCAGGTTGTTGATCTCCTCGTCCAGCAGCTCCTGGTCTGGGCGCGGGGGAGGCCGGGGTGACGCGGGGGCCGCGCGCGGGGGCCGCGGCCGAGGCCCCGGCGGCGCCGCTCACCTTTCTGCACCATCTCCTGGGTCTGGGCCTTGGGCAGCTCGATGAAGAGGGTCCCGAAGCAGACGGTGGCGGCGCCTGCGGGGCCGCGGCCGTTACCGGCCCGCCCGCCCGCCGCCCGCCCCTCGCTCCCCCCGGGCCTCACCGCGCGGCTCGGGGTCCTTGCGCAGCGCCCGCAGCGCCTCGCGGTTCCGGTTCCGCTTCACGTCCAGGTCCACGATCTGCGGCGGGAGCGGGGGCTGAGGGCGGCGGCGGGCGCGGGCGGCGCCGTGCCCGCGCGGGCGGTACCTGCTGCCGCGTGGCCAGCACGTCCTCCGCCAGCTCCTCCACCTCGGCCAGGTAGCGCAGCACGAACGACGGGTCCCGCGCCATGCCGGCCGCTCCGCGCCGCTTCTGGCCGCGCCGCGCCGCTCCGGTCCGGTCCGCCGCGCTCTCCGCTCCCCGCTGCCGCCGCCGCCGGGGCCGGTCCGCGGCGCTCCCCGCCGGGCGGCAGCGGCGGCCGCGCGCGCGGGTTCCGGGCGGCCACGGGCGCCCCCTGTAGGTGGCAGCGGGGACATCCCTGTCCCCATCCCTGTCCCCATCCCCAGCTCCATCGCACCCTTGTCCCCAACCCCATCCCGTCCCTGTCCTTGCCCTCATCCTCATTCCCATCCCCATCTCTGTTCCTGTCCCATCCCCACCCCTGCCCTTGTCCCCATCCCTTTCCTGATCCCTGTCCCCATTTCCCTCCCCATCTCATCCTTGTCCCCATCCYCATCCATGTCCCTGTCCTCATCCCGCCCTCATTCCTGGTCCCAGGGCTGTCCCGGCTCCCGTCCCGCTGGAGGAGGCTCTGCCCCGCTGGCTCCGCGGGTTCCTGCTGTGTCACCGGCGCCACCGGCCCCGCGCTCCCGCTCTGCCCCTGCGGTCCCCAGCGCCCGGCCCTGCTCGCAGGAAGGGCCGGCAGCCCCAGCCCCTTCCGGCCGCTGCAGCTGGACGCGACACCGTCCCCCCAGCGCTGGCCCCCGGTGGGATCTGCCCCACGGATGTTCCCRGCCCCTCTTGGCCCCTGTCTCGGCAGGGACCTGCAGGACGTGGCCCTGGCCGCGTCCTCGTGGCCGTGGCGCTGCCGGCCCCGCGTGGCACACGGCGCTGGCCAGGGCTCCTTTCCGCCCGCGCGGGCGCCCACGGAGCTCCCGTTGCCGGCCGGGCCGCGGGTCCCGCGCTCGCTCCCGTGATCCCGGAGGGGATTTCGCAGCGGGAGGATGAGCGGCGCTAATCACATAAGGTCGTTTGCTGCGGTTAAGTGGAGCTCCCCGCGCGGCACCTGCGCCGCGGTGCTGCCCGTGGCCACGCCGCGCTCCGGACCACGCAGGGTTCGCTGCCCCACGGCCCCGACCCCCCTCGCCCGGTGACCAAGAGCCCCCCGGCTGCCGGATCCTGCACGGGGAGACCCGGGGCTTCTTCATTTGGATTCTGGGGCTTCTTCCCCCCTTTCCTGGTGGCTGCTGGGTCCGTTCACAGGATCGGATCTCCAGACACAGGCCTTGTTCCAGACAGGTTCCAGGCCCTGGTCCGGAGCGGCACCGCGAGCGCCGGGAGCTGCCGGCTGGACTGGACGCCCATGGGAAGCAGCCCCGCGTGTCGCCGCTGCCGGAGGGGATGGGAGCGGCTCCCGGCRCCTGCCCGGGGCCCCTCCGAGCGCCCGGAGCCTCCCGGGGCCAGGCAGCCCCTCCACAGGGCCGTGCTGCGGAACGGGCGGAYGGCGCCGGGCCCTGCTCTGCCCCGGCAGCACGCGGTGCCTCCCCGGGCGTCCAGCCCCTCCGCGCGGGCCCGGGGCCTCTCCGTGCGCCCGGGCTGCGGGGCC
>PTEX01000319.1:461431-487576 GCA_003342815.1 Eudromia elegans
CCCCGCGGCCCCCGCGCCTCACGGCTGCCCCGCAGGCATGCGGCCCTTCATCCCCGAGCAGGACGCGGGCGCCTTCGAGCGCTTCCTCGAGAGCGTCGGCGTCCGCGACGGCGGCATCCTCACCGACAGCTTCGGGCGCATCAAGCGCAGCGCGAGCGGCACGGCGGCCGCGGCCGCGCGCGCCTACGGGGGCTGCTCCTTCGAGCGCGCCATCGCGGGCATCGCGCACGACGTCGAGGCGCTGGCGTGCGACAGCGACAGCGACCAGCACGAGGACAACTACCTGTGAGCGGCGGCGGCGCCGCGGCACGGCCGGGGCCCGCGGGGCGGCCAGGGCCCGCGGGCGGCACCGGGCGCTGTAATTAGCACGGGCTGCAATTAAACGGCAGTGCGGGAGCAGCGCGGGAGCAGCGCGTCCTTGCCGGGGGTCTGGGCGTGGAGCCGCGGCGGCGCGCGGGGCTGCGTCTGCCCCGATGCACCGGGTCGAGCCGGGGAGCCGGCGTGGGAATGGCCGGCACCCGGAGCGGGACACGTCCCGGCACCCGGGGCAGGACATATCCCGGCACTGGCACCTGGAGCAGGACACGTGCTGGTTCACGCAGGGCCGGCCGGGATGTGCCGGCAGGCCGCAGTGCAGCCTGTGCCGCTCCACGGGGAAGGGGGCGGGGCCGGGTGCCCACTCCCGGCCATGGGGGTCTGGGCTCCTGGTCCCTGGCCCATGCGCACACTCGTGTGCACACGTGTGAACACGCGTGTGCTCCGGTGCGGCTGCGTGSGGCCCCGCGCGCGACGCGGGGCGGGTTCCGGGCGGAAGCTGCTGCTCGGCGGCTCCCGCGCCCCGCTCGGCCGCGGCCCCGGCAGGCGGGGGGGCTCCGGCGCGGGGTGCCCGCGGGGCCGCCCGCGCTGCGGGGTGAGGGCGGCTCTGTCCCCCCCGGCCCTTCTTCCCCCCACCCCGTCACGCGGGGCCCTGCCTGACCCTTCGGAGGGCTCCGCCCGCCCCACGGYGCCCACACCAAACATGGCGCCCGCGGCGTCGCGGCCGCCGTCGCCATGGCGATAAACGAGGGCAACCAACGGGCAGCCGCTTCCGCTGACGTCGGTGGCGACACGTGGATGCAAGATGGCGGCGGCGATGGTGAGCGCCGCGGGCGCGGGGCCTGCCCGGAGGCGCGGGCGGGCCGGGCCGGCCGGGGCCGCGGGGCCGGCCCCGAGCGGGGCGGGAGGAGCCCGCGGCGGTCCCGGCGTCGGGAGGCCGCTCCTCCGGGCGGCCGCTGCCCCGCCGGGCACTCGGGGCCTGGGCCGGCGGCTCCCACGGTCGCGTTTGGCTCCGGAGCGGCCCTTGCTTGGGCCGCGCGGGGCCCTGGGGGTGCCCCCTCGCCGGTAGGGAGAGCGGGGGTCCCGCCGGGCCTGGCGGGGGCTCCGGGGGAAGCCGGGAGGTGGAAACGAGCGGCTCTTGTGTCCTCGGCGCCTCCGCGGGCCCCTGGATCYTTCCCGCGCCGTTTTTAGGGCCCAAGTCGGTCGTGCCGGGACTCTCCCCCTCGCCTTCCCCGTGTGAAGGGCGGGGAGGCCCCCGAGGGCCCTCCTGGTGTCAAAGGTCTCTCTGATATCAGTGTGGATGCGGCGCTTGCCTCCGCTCCGAGGCTCGCGGCGGCTTCTCTGCCCGGCAGCGCAGGCGGCTCCGGGAGGCCGTGGGGATGCGAGCGGCTAACGCAGCAGCCGCGGGGCGGCACGAGGGCAGCGCGGCTCCGTGACGAGCAGGTGGCCGCAACGCTGCACGTGTCCTGCAGGCGCTGCCCAGGGCAGAAGAAGTATTGTGCGAGGGAAAGAGCTTCGGGTRGCCCTGCCCTAGGGAGCAGGGGTTTGTTTCCTCATCCAAATTCCAGGCTTCTGCCTTTCTTCCTTTCCTGACACCTCATTAAAAAGATGTGATGGCAGCAACAAGATGTCAGAGCTCCGTGAGTCCGCTTGGGTTAGCTGCTGCACGCAGGTTGGGTTTTCCCTGCCTCTCTTCCCAAGTGCCTTTGAAGTAAGAAGGTCTCAGTCTTGCTGTTTGATCTGCACCTTTCCCTCCTCTGCAGGGAAGTCAGCTGGTGCTCATCATCGTTGCTTATTTTSCTGCTTCTTTCTCTTCCTTTGAGTAAATATTTTACGGTCTTCCTAAGTTTATATTTTGAAACAGACTTAAGCTGACCCTAATTCAGCACCAGCCCCCTTAAATTGGTTGCAGATTGCTTAAAATGCTGCTGTTTGGAGGCTCCTTCGCATGATCCTGGAACACGTTGCTCGTGCTGTGAGCTGGGGCACCCAGAGACGGTCCCTGTGCCCTTGGCCGAGCCGCTGGGCAGGGCGCTGCAGGAGGAGGTGGGCGTCTCTGTGCCACGAGCGCCTTCCCCTGCTCAGGGGGCAGCCCATGGGGAAGGGGTGTTTGCTGGTGGGTCTTGTCCCCMCGGAATGTCTTTGCCTATGTCTGCACTTTCTCCCATTCGCGGTTGTGGGTTTTTGTCTTGTTGCTTCAGCGTCTCGTTTCCTGGTGTCGTAGATGCAGGGCTGTCCCCTGAGTGGTTTCTGGTGTGCTTTGCGGTGCGTGGTGTTGGTTCAGGGTGTTYTCCCTTCCTTCCCCATGTACCAGAGGTCTGTGCCTGGCTCGGGTGAAGCCCTGTCCTGCAGCCTTCACTCCTCTCTAGAAGAGGAGCAGCCCAAAGACATCTCACAAGAGGGGCAGTAGCCCCCGAGTTGTGCAAGTGCTTTGCCCCGGGCAATCATCCTTGCCATCAGCATCTGTGTACGTGAAAGCTCCCGATAGCCGAGGCGCTGGCCTTACCCAGGAGAGGCTCCGTTGAGCAGTGGGTCCAACAGCTGCTGCTCAGGAGCCTGTTCTGGGAAATCCCTTCCCGCCTCCCTTCCAAAGGTTGCCTCTGTCCGCTGCCTAGCTGTGTTCCCATTGCCTGAGCAAGCGCTTGCTTCCTGGCAGTGCCTTCCCTAATCCCTCTCTGGTCTCTTCTGTTGCACAGTGCTCTTTGAGTCATCATCATATGTGTGCAAAGAGCCCGTCTTCTGCCAAAGCCACCAGCAAAAATGTCACTTTCTGGGTGCTGCCYCTGCTGAGCTCACCCAGGGCTTCAGGGCAGTGATTCCCCCCAGGAATCCTGTGTCTGGCCTTGGGAAGTAATTATGTGTTGTGCATTTCTGGCCCTTCATTGACGAAGAAAGTGAGGTATTGGCTCCAGGTAGCCATGGGCCGCAGAGCAGGGTGTAGGAGGAGAGCACTGAGTCCCTGTCACACCCCACCTGCCCCAGAGGCCTTTCCCTCATTGGCCCAAGAGGAGCCATAAAATGCCCTTTTACAGGAGGAGAGAAGGAAGGGCTTAGTGTGCAAGTACAGAGAGCAGRAAGTTGTGTTGTTCAGCCTGGATTGGTGTTCAAGGCCAAGTGATTAAAAAGGTATCTGAATTTCACTCTGTATTTACACCCTTCAATTACTTTCCAGGTAAGCTTTCTGTCTGTTACAACTGCATTAAGCAACACTTGGACTAGATCCAGAGCGCCCCCTCGTAAGCAGGAAAACGTGTCTGGTAGTTTAGTATTAACACGTTTCTGATCTGTGTACTAAGAGTCTCAGGGCAGGGCTGGCTTTGGTCCATATTGGGTTGCCAGTTTCAGGACATGTAAAGCTCCCTCTCCTTCCCCGTGCACCATGTGCACTGCCTTGGTACGGGGCAGCGGAGCCCTTGGCAGCCTCCGGAGTCCTCCCGTTGGAAGCGTGGGAGAAACTGGCCCCCCTCCCAGGGCTCTGTGTGCCCCTGCCTGGCGCTGCAGCCGCGGCTGGTGTGGGTCCCGACCTGCCGCTGCGGTGCTGGAGATGGGCGAGCTGAAGGTCGGTGTTSTCCTCTCCATCAGCGTGCGGTGACTGACCGTTGCAAAGAGGGACCTGGCTCCCCCGTGGCTGGCCCAGCGGGCACGGAGCCCTGTCCCTGTCTGAGCCGCTGCGCCGGGGCAGTCGGCTTCCCCCGTGGTCCCTGCTGCATCTCGCTGCAAGTAGGTCACGCAGGCGGCCTTGCCTCCGCTCGCCCTAGCGAGCGCGCGCAGGGGAGGCACAGCTGGCTTTGCTGTTGCCCAAAGCTGCCCCAAAGCAGCCCCAGCTCTTGTGCAGTTTTCCAGCCCGAGCTAAATGCTGCGTTTGCACACAGTGACTTCAGGATGGGCTGAGTTTTAGTAATGCACTGAGATTATACTGGAGTTGATATTCCAACCCAGCCATTCTTCTGCTTCTAACGCTCTTTAAAGCTCATATCTTTTTATWTWTTTTTATTTCARGRCCTTACTGCTCTTGCACAGGCTGCGTAGGGTTGATTGGGATAATGGCACTGAGCAGTGAAATGGCAGAGTAGGTTAAGGCTCTGTTGTTTTTGTTATGCTGCCTCTGGTTCTTGCAGGATGCTCTGCCCAACTGAATCAACTTTCTAACTGACCCCTCTTCCTGCGCCCTGGAAAGAGGGTGCCTGCGTTTGTGGCCAGCCCTGCTGTGATCCCTGAGCTGTTAGGTTGGTGCTGCTCTAGTGCAAGACCATCCCTTGTGCTAGCTACGGCGCTGGAGATGTGCGTGTGAACGTCGGGCTGTTACCTGCTCGGGGGTGACTTCCGAAGGGCAGCACTGACAGAAAGCTGGTGCCAAGGCCAGTGCCCTGTTCACTAGTAATCCCTGGAGTTCTTCAGGGATTGTTCTTCACAAGGGCTTTGGCTGGGCAGGAGTAGCCAAGTCAGATGATAGCCTGGTAAGTGAAGCAAGTTATGGATATTGAGCTCATCTTTCTCACATCTGAACAAGGACAAAACTTGCCTAATTACAGAMGAACAGACACACAAAGTGCAGACGGACTCGATGAGAGTCGCAGCACAGCTTTGTCAGCGGTGCTCAGCTCCTTGAGCACACGGCCCTCCTGGTTGCCCGGGGGACCCTTTCTGTCACCACCGTCTCTGATATTGCTCTGATGTTTGTGTGTGCTGCCTTGTAACGTAACGCCTCTTTTGGTTCCTGTAGGAAAGGCTAAGGTACTTGCTGGTTTTGCTGCCGTTGCTTCAYGGTACAGGCTCTTTCTACGTACCTGGTGTGGCTCCTATCAACTTCCACCGGAATGATCCCGTGGAAATTAAGGTAGGGTGGACTTAGATGGAACTGCTAGTGTGTTCTGTTTTCTTGTTTATGTCACAGCAGCTAAGTGGGTCTGTCAAGCCAAACTTTGGGATTGTGTTATTAAAATTTGGGGCAGATATTTTTTGATAACATTTGTGTTGGGGAAAGGGGCCATTGAGTAGTTGCTGTCATCACTGTGCCCTGCTATTCCCATCTTGACTCTTTCTTGTTTCTCATTTCTTCCAAATTCCTTTAGCAACTACACCAAAGTCCTCAAGGTTTTGCTATAGTGGGCAAAACAGCCTCTTTTTCTCTCGTTCTGATTTCAAAGTGAATTTTATCAGGGATTTTCTCCAGTATTATACTCGCTYTCAAAGTGTTCATGGAGAATGAGCCTGTAGATGATAGGCTGAAGTARTGGTTTGAATAGGACCTTTACCATTTTCTACCTGGTTCCCATGTGTTGTGTCTTCAAGGCAGGTAAAATCAACGATAATCCACTCCTGGTGCAGGCATTTGTCCTTGAGCATCRTGGGTCTGATAGCCCTGGCTACTGAAAAGCCCTTCCTGTGGGGCGCTGCTGGTAGCGACTGACGGGACTGCTGCTCCTGTGCAGGAGGAGGCCAGGCTTTGTTTCAGATACCAGCAATTTATAGCCCTTTTCATTTATTTTTCAGAAGATGTGGCCTGTGCCTCGGCACAGCTGGCACCCTCGGTGGGGCTGAGGTTGCCTTCTCCCATGTGGAAGTCAACACAACTTGCTCTGTGGCCACAGGCTGACAGACCTGAGCTATTTTTAAGCAAATGAGACTGGCCTGTGGCTACAGCGGGTTTCCTTGGGGAAAGGGCTGTTGAAACGGCTGTCCTCAAAGGCATTTCACGAGCCAAATATTTTTTTTCTGTTGAGACAAGTTGGCAAGTTTGCCAGCACTCTTCCAATAAATGATCTTGGCTGCGGTACAAAATGCTCTTGCTTTCCTGAACAACTGTGGCCTAGGCTGTATGTGGGATGTCTGCACTTCTCTTGGGCCATGTGATTGGTGGGAAATCTCCCAAAATGTTTGAGTTTTGCTGATATCTGTTGTTTTTCCAATCTGATRGTCCCCTAGCTTGCTTTCCAGCAATAAGGGCTGCTCAGTTTTTCATATCAGTGGAGGTCAGACCTCTAGGTCCAGTGTGGCTTTTTTTGAGGCAATAACGGCAATCGTATGTGGAATGAAGCTCTGGAATCTCTTGGGCACTTTGTTTTGCAGGATTTCATTGGGTTGTAAATTTGTGAAACCAATTCATCGTGCTTTTCTACAGGTGTTTCCTTATTAATAAAGGACTTGCTAGCAAATGGCAATGTAGAGAATGTACAGCTAGAAACTATGCAAAAGTGAAGAAAGCAGGAGCTCTCCTTGCTTGCAGCTTCCATAAGTGAGCTTTATGGGACCTGTTCCTATGTGAGCTTCAGAGGGTGTGAAACCGTCCCAGCTCTTTCACGCAGATAGCTGTTCTGTTTTTCCCCSTCTCTGCAGGCTGTGAAGCTCACCAGTTCACGAACCCAGCTGCCATATGAATATTACTCGCTGCCCTTCTGCCAGCCCACCAAGATAACGTACAAGGCTGAGAATCTAGGTAGGTTTGTGGGGAGCAGCAAGCTGCCCGTCAGTTARCAGGCTGCCACTTACAAGCTGCATGAGGGTTTGTTTGCAGGAGGAAAAGCAATTAAAAATATCACTTCTGATAAACTGTTTGAGGAGAGACTGTTCTAATTTGTTAAATGAGRGCCATTTGCAAACTAGGATATCTGTGTATCAGAATGCAGAGGCAYCTTTCAGTAGAGTACCTGTAACTAATTTCATAAGCAGTGCTTGGTATGTCAGACAAATAACAGAGCCAAAATACCATGTGTTTTTATTACACTCACTGACATCCATAGCAACACAGGAGACTTGCTCTCACCATGGCGGTGTTCTGTCTGCCTAAGAACCCTGTGGCAGGATGAGTGGCAAGCAGCCTAGCAGCCCTCAGCCCTGCCCTTATTTTCCTGTTTTCCAGGTGAGGTTCTCCGGGGAGATCGGATTGTAAATACGCCTTTCCAGGTGTCCATGAGCGTGGAGAAGAAATGTGAGGTTCTGTGCAACCTKCCCAATAAGCCAGTTACTCTGACGGTGGAGCAGAGCAAGCTGATCGCCGAGCGAATCAGGGAAGATTATTAYGTCCATCTGTGAGTCATCTCGAGCACGGGTTTGTGTCAGTGGGGATTCTGTGTTGYGGACAAATTTGATGTGAAATCTGTGCTTTCAGCATTGCTGATAACCTCCCTGTGGCAACACGGCTGGAGTTTTATTCAAGTCGTGAGGAAGAGGAAAAGAAGAAGGAGAAGGATGTGCAGTTCGAGCATGGATACAGGCTTGGGTTTATGGACGGTAACAAGGTAGAGAATCCAGATGCTGTCTAAGGGGTACCTTGGGGAGCCCTAGGTGTCTGTCGGATGATGTTTGAAGTTACCAAAGAGCATCAGGGCTGGGATTGCAATCAAGGGTTTTTTGTGAAGAGTGGGTGTAAGAGTGGAAATGAGAGATGGGTCTTGTACTGGAAGAGGGGAGAGTGGCTGCTGAAGTACTGGGGTGATAACTAGGAGTTCTAGCRCCTGCTTGTCCCACGATGTTGGACAACTTCATGCAGTGGCTCCCCCTCAGCAGAACAGGGTGAAAATACCTCCCGGAGGTGCCCTGAAGGCTGCCTGGTCTTCAGCAGTCATGGTGCCCTTTCTGGAGGGGGAAGATTTGTCAAATGTTTAATTTTTAGGTGAATTTTTTGTGRTGTGACTATTACTTGAATTCAAGTCAAAAGACAGCAATTTGATTTCCTCYAGCATAGTGCAGTTGCTTCTGCATGGAAGAAGTATGCTTAAGAGGGGAGAAAAAGGTATGTGATATTAGGAAGAAAATAAAGACCAGCAAATCGTACAAAACCGGAATATCTTTTTGCTTGTAAATATCTTGGGGAAGATACTTAAATTTGCAAATGAAAAATCAGCAGGCCTGTTGCTGCCTGTGTGTTCAGTGACTGAACAGTCCTGCGGCCCCGCAGGAGTGTTCCTGGCGATGGAGCAGCTTAACGTGCCTGGGCGGAGTGGCTGCTCTTTTGAGGTGATTTATACAAAAGACTGTTGGAAGTGCAGGCTTAGGGCAGCTGTGTGTCCACACAGAATCTAGAGTAATATTTGTTTAACTGGAGGAAAAGGCAGCTGGGAAAATTAAGTTTGTAGCTACTGAGATGCTTCCAACCTGATTCTCTCTGAATATCCTGATTCTATACTGCCACTGAAGACTCCACTGAATGCACGGTTGAGATGTGTCTTTATATCGGTATCCTCTCAGCCAGAAACGGACTCAAAACGTTGTTGCTGGTGCTTGGAGTGGTTGATATGTCACCTTTTCAACAGCTGCATTCTCTCCTTTTGTTTCTTGTCACTGGAAAGCGTTAGAGAGCCTGGCCTTGCTCTGTAGCACATCGTATCTGGAGCAGTTGGAGTCTTCAGTTTCCAGCATTGAAACTGCTCTCTCCAGTTGTTGCTCCTAAGCGTTGCCTGTTCTTCCCTTGGGATGCTAACGCTTCTGTTTGATGTCAATCCATTTTAGTTCTACCTGCACAACCACCTCTCCTTCATCCTTTACTACCACAGAGAGGATGTGGAAGAGAACCAGGAGCCCACCTACAGGGTTGTGCGCTTTGAAGTGATCCCCCAAAGCATTAAGCTGGAAGGTGAGAGATTTTTAGGCAAGAGAGTCAGGGAGGAGAGTGTCTTGCGGGGCTGGACACTCAAATCTCAAAATAGGGGCATATATTAAAAGGCAGCGCACAAAAATGAATACATTTCAAGAGAYTGGGGTTGTTTTTGCACTGTCATCTGTGTAGTGTGCACAGCATGTGGCTTATAGTGCCCCACGTCTGCACCAGGAACGGAGCAGCAGGTGCAACAGTCCAGAGGCCTCCAAGGTCCTTGGAGTTCTGGAGGGATTAAAACTTAAATTGAGGTTATGGGGTTAGTCTTCCTACTTCAGTAAGCCCAGTATGAAATGGGAATCTTGAAGGGACAGTTTGCCCTTAGCTTTAACTACACGTAGCCTTCCTTAAAGGTTTGTTAGTGCCGCTCCATTCCCAATTGGAAGAACATTCTTGGTAGCTGCAAAGGCCCGGGAAGGGAACGGGTGCCTCCCCGGCAGCGCGTGGATAAAAGCAGCGTGGTGACGTGGGCTGGGGGCTCGCTGGTGGGAGGGGAGCGCCTGCCTCACCYCCTGTGTGCTCTGTGTTCTCCCGCAGACCTGAAGGCTGATGAGAAGGGTCTGTGCACTCTGCCTGAAGCTGCAGGCTCTGCTCCTCAGGAAATAGATCCTTCTAAAGAGAACCAGCTGCTCTTCACCTACTCTGTCCATTGGGAGGTGAGGGGACGATGGGAAGCTGGCTGGCATCTAATTACCCCTAAGTGGCCTTGGCTGGTGGCAGTTGGTGCTGGTGTGCCCGTGCTGCAGAGGGGTTGTGGAGGGCATTGGGGACACTCTGGTGTGATGCAGCAYGGGGCTGTGACAGCTCTGGGGGTATCTGAAGGGCCTCTGCTCCTGCAGTGTTGTTCTTTCAGGAAAGTGACATTAAGTGGGCTTCCCGCTGGGACACCTACCTGACCATGAGCGATGTGCAGATCCACTGGTTCTCCATCATTAATTCGGTTGTGGTCGTCTTTTTCCTTTCAGGTGAGTGAGGTTTGGCACCAGGAAGGCTTTCCCATTTGTTTGCAGGGAGTTTGCTGTGAGCTTCAGCTGCAGCCTGGGGAGGATGTGGCCAGATTTGCAGTGTCAAGGGGCAGGAATCAAGTGTTAGACCGTGTAAAACCTTCCAGTTTGGGCAGCACTCTGGAGGGTCAGACTGTCACTCGCCTCTGTGCCCAGATTGGGGTGCCTGGGGGAGGGCTGGAATCCCTTATGTGGTTAATGCATGTCTTGCATGCCCACATTTAAGAAGAATGAACAGGAAGGCCACAGTGCCCTGTTCTTATGGGAATGCTGCCTCTGTCCCCTCTGGGGTTTGCTYCTGTCTCGGTGAAGGCTGGGAGAGATGACTAATGCTCAAGGCTTCCTGGGCTAGCCCAGAACCACATATTTTGGGCAAGCCTTGTGGCTGGCCAGCAGGAGAGCAGCAGGGCCAGCTGGGAGCCTCTGAGCCAAACTCAGTTTGTGTGTTTTCAGGTATTCTCAGCATGATCATCATCCGCACGCTCCGGAAGGACATTGCCAACTACAACAAGGAAGATGACATTGTATGATGTGTTCACTCTTGGGGCTGGGGTCAGAGAGGGAGGGAAGCACCAAAGAGGGATCCAGTTTGAAGGAACTGAACGTGTTTTCCCTTTCCCCTGCTAGCCTTGAAGATGGGAGGAGCAGTGCTGTAGTGCACTGTCATGATGCCTTTGGTGCTCTGCGTACAATGGCAGATCACCAATTTGGACACTTTGTGACCTGAGTAGTGACTGCTCACACTTTTGTGAATAGTTGCCTTGGCACTGGCGATCCAGGCCTAAACTTTGTAGAGACCCTCAACTTTGAACCCAGGAGGAAAGAGGTCTCTTACCTAGAGTGTTGTAATTCTTTTAAAGACCTGGTGACGGGGGACTCGCCAGTTAGACTGGCTGTGGTAGGACCTGATTCCACTGGCAGGCTGCATCTAAGCACCATCTGTTCCTGTTCTTGCTGCAGGAAGATACCATGGAAGAATCTGGTTGGAAACTTGTGCATGGAGATGTCTTCAGGCCTCCGCAGTATCCCATGATCCTCAGCTCTCTCCTGGGTTCTGGAATTCAGCTCTTTTGTATGATCCTGATCGTCATCTGTGAGTGGCACATGTTTAGTTGGGGCACTGTAACATTTGTCACTCCCGTRGACGTTGACATACACTCTCCTTTGCTCACATTAAGCCAGAGAAGGCCTGCTTCTTGTTGCAGGGTTGATCTAGGCTGCAGGCCTGTGCTCAGCATTTCTAAGCTTCTAGATACCATTTCCTAAATGAAGGCCCTCTCTGTTTGTGTTTTATCAAGTTAGGAGGACAGTGATTTGTGGAAAGGCTGGGCGATAGCAGGCCAAGGGGCTGCTGCACATGTGAGCACTGTCCTCTGAGCTGCACATGTTTGATTCTCTGGGAAAAAAAAGAGGCTGAAGCATGTTCTGTAGCTCGAGATCAAAGCTGTGGCTTTCTCTTGGGCTGCTGCTGGAGGCTGTTGATATACTTTGCTGCAGGGGAAATGAGATCTGTGCTGGCAGCAGAGTGATTCCTGGCAGCCGCAGGCTGTCGTGCGGAGCAGGGCCCCTGGCCCCAGGTGCTGGCTCTGCACGTACCCAGAGCTGCTCTTTGCGTTTTTACCTTCCGCAGTTGTTGCCATGCTGGGGATGCTGTCGCCCTCCAGCCGGGGTGCACTGATGACAACTGCCTGCTTTCTCTTCATGTTCATGGGGTAGGTGTCCCCTGCCCGTCGCAACACCTCCTTCTCCCAGGCAATGGAAACCAACTTGGTTTGGCCTGTTTTTATCCAGGGTTTTTGGTGGATTCTTTGCTGGCCGCTTGTACCGGACTCTGAAGGGGCACCGATGGAAGAAGGGAGCTTTCTGTGTGAGTGCTCTGGTGTGCTGTGCTGCCTAGCCAGGCCTGCGGGCGGGTGAGAGCTCTGGGCGGGCTCCGGCTGTGGTGCTGGATACAGCAGCCTGGCTCTGGCACAGAGGTGGGGTGGGTTGAGACCAGAACGGGAGGACACCGGGGCACGTGTGATAGTAAAGCAAGAAGACTATCAAAGATCTTCCAGAGCTACAGCACTGCCAAACAGGGGGTGGAAAAGGGGTGTTGCATCCATGTGTGCTTCATCCCTGCCAGGGACTCATTAAGAAGGAACGTCTGGTTCATAAGGGTCTGACGTTTTCTCTTGTGTTTGCCCTGCAGACAGCTACTCTGTATCCAGGAGTGGTCTTTGGCATCTGCTTTGTCCTGAACTGCTTCATCTGGGGGAAGCACTCCTCTGGAGCGGTAGGTACCTCCTTATCCTGGAAGTGCCCTGCAGAGGGAGGGGGTGACTGCAGTGTCAGGGTGTCGCTCAGTCTCCTGACAGCCCCGAGTGGTGCCAGTGCTGTGGTCAGCTGGAAAGCTGCTCTGGCCAGTGCCCTCAGGTGAGGCAACTTCCTGGAAGCCTCTCTGGTGACACTTGGTGTGGTTCCAGGTGCCTTTCCCAACTATGGTGGCCTTGCTGTGCATGTGGTTTGGGATCTCCTTGCCCTTGGTCTACCTGGGTTACTACTTCGGATTTCGCAAGCAGCCGTATGACAATCCCGTACGGACCAACCAGATTCCAAGGCAGATCCCGGAGCAGAGGTGGTACATGAATAAATTTGTCGGGTGAGTGTCTAGGAAATACAGGGAGTTAAGACCCTCTCCCCACTCGATTCTCCATAGGCTGGTGACCATTCCCTCTGGGCCGGGCTCTGGACATGAGCGGGTTGTGGGTGGGTTCCCCCTGGGTGTGCAGAGTTGAGGCTGGAGCCCTGGCGCGGTGCTGCCTGTAGAAGTGGCACGCACCAAAGGACAGGAGTGGCAGTACTGTTTGTTGCCTGAAATTTATTCCAGTAATCTGAAGCCGTAGAGCTCTTGCTAGGACTGCTCTTGTGTAATTGCAGGTGACTTAATAGCTAGACAATTATATCGTGCTGCTAATGACTTTCTTTCCTCGTTCTGTAGGATTCTTATGGCTGGTATTCTGCCTTTTGGAGCCATGTTCATCGAGCTGTTTTTCATTTTCAGTGTAAGCGTTAAGCCTGCTTAGTCTGTGAGTGGGATACCCGTCATGTCCGGCCACGCTGGTTTGGAAAGGAAGGGGGCACCTGCTTGGAGTGGGGTCGTGTTCCCGTTCTTGCTGAAGGGAATAGCAGCTCCGCGTGAGGCCTTCCCGTGTTGAGCCCAGGGGCTGGGCCCTGGGGCCCCTTGCCCTGCTTTCTTGCTGAGGGTCCTGGAGACGTCTGTAGAACATTTTTGGGGTTGCATGAAGGCAGCAGCAAAGACTAGAGGTTTCTCTTACCTTCTGTCTAAGAGGGCTCCTAGCCTCAAAACATTCCAGTGGGGCRTTTCCAGCAGTTACCCATTTTTCACCTTTTTGTGAACAGTGGTGGGAAAAAATGGCTATGCAGAAGCTGCCCTGGGCCCCGTGCAATGCAGTGCTTTGGAAGGCGTGCTGTGACACGGGCCTCATCCGAGGCCWTGTCTGTATGAGGCCAAGGGGGCCCTTGCACCTCTTGGGGTGCTTTAGCAGAAGTTAGGTTCATTTTCACTGTTCAGTCGTGGCAGCAGGAGCTGAAGTCGTGTTGTCTCTTCCAGGCGATCTGGGAGAACCAGTTCTATTACCTCTTTGGCTTTCTCTTCCTGGTGTTTATCATCCTGGTGGTGTCGTGCTCTCAGATCAGCATTGTCATGGTCTACTTCCAGCTGTGTGCCGAGGTGAGCTTCCCGTGCCGGGGCTGGGGCAGCCGGCGGCGCGCGTGGCTCCGGGAAGGCCGGCTGGCCCTGCGGCCTCCGCGTAGCTTCACTGCCAAGTTTTCATGCTCTTTGCTTGGGAACGCTTCAGTTACTGCTTCTGTAAGGAAGTAGTTCCCCACAATCTGGGGTGGGGATGTTTGGAGCAGATGAGATGGTCCTTTAACTGTCTCTGACTTCACGGGTTGGAGGCCCAGGTGTTATGGGAAGAGGCCTGTGGGGTAATGCTGAGGCTGTCCCCTGCCAGGATTACCGCTGGTGGTGGAGGACCTTCCTGGTGTCTGGAGGATCCGCCTTCTACGTGCTGATTTACGCCATCTTCTACTTTGTGAACAAGGTGCTGTTACCCTGTTGTACAAACCTGTCGCCCTCCTAGAGGCTGGAGGGGACCTGGAGAAGGAAAGCAGGGCTGCCGAGTCCATGCCAGCTCGGGGCATGGCTGATAATCCTTCCCCGAGGAAAGAGCGGGCCGTAAGCACACGAGGGCCCTGTCTGTGCTCAGCTGTGAGTGCAGATGTTCCTTAGCCCCCCTTCGAARGGGTCGCTCCTACAAACAGGAGCGGATGCAGCGGAGGTTTCCTCTGCTTTCCTTGCCCTGCACGCTCATGTACAAGGTGTGGGAGGGCTGGGGGCTTAACTCTTGTTCCCCCGTGTTCACTTTTACTTGTCTTCTGCTGTTCTTTTAGCTGGATATTGTGGAGTTCATTCCCTCCTTGCTGTATTTTGGCTACACCACCCTTATGGTCTTGTCCTTCTGGCTCCTCACGGGGACCATTGGCTTCTATGCAGCCTACATGTTTGTCCGGAAGATCTACGCCGCCGTGAAAATAGACTGAGGATGCACAGACTGAGCAGAAAGCAGACACCGTGCTCCGCGTGTGCCCCGGGAGTGGAGGGGCATCTTCTCCCCGCTCCGTTAAGGAAACGAAACCCGGTGGGAGAGTGACAAGAGAAATAAATAACTCCTCATTTTGGAATGTACCTTTCGGCACAGTCTACATGGATTCTGGGCTACTTCTGGGGGGAAGAGGGGTCTGTAGATACCTTGCATTTTAACTTTATTATCCTATTCCAGTTTTGAGGGTTTTTTTTAAAGCAGAGAAATGTCCCTCTGTGTAAGCAAGCGCCCTTTTTTGTTGGTTTTTTTTTTTTTTTTTAAATGATGAATGGATTTGAAACAGCAGTGGAAATGCTTGTGAAAATGTCTTCTTCCAGCCCCCAGGGTGCTCTGGGATTCAGGGAGACTCTTCACAGCGGTATCAGGGCAAGTCTGTGTCCTGCCTTGGTGTCTGCGTGGAAGAGGACGCTCGGCCTCGCGGCGTGGAGGAGCCCCCGGGCCCGGCCGCGTGAGCTCCGCGGGATCAGCCCTGGCTCCGGCTTGTCCATGGAGGAGCCACCCGGGCCTGGGAAGAGCCATCGAGCACCGAGAGCGCCTCAGGACTGTAACCCTCTGCATGGCGTCCTGCCTCGGACGGCACGCGCCGCTCCGGAGGCGTCCGCTGGAAGGCTGCGGGAGGTGGGATGTGCTCCCTCTTGGAAGATGCAACGGATGCAGCAGGATGAAGCGTTCCTGTGGGAGCTCCGGCTCCAGCCTGCGATGGGAAGGAAGCTTGAGGTAACCACAAGGCCTTGCCCTGTGCAGTGCCGGGGTGGTTTTGCCGCTGCCGTGCGAGGGAGCKGGGCCGGCTTCCCAGCTGGAACTCCCCGGGGTGACAAAGAGCCTCCGCAGGGAAGGCCCCCGCGGTGTCGCGTTAGTGCCAAGGACCCGCCGTGGGGACGGGGCACCCCGAGCGAGTCCTGCCGGCGCCGCCAGGGCCTCCCCTTCCTGCCGCTGCTCCTGCTGCTCCCCTCCCGGTCCCGATTCTCTACCTCCAGGCCGCACAAAAGGCGGACGCCCCACGAGCTGCGCTTTGTTCTTTGCAAACGGTCCAGGATTCCCGGAATAGCCGCTCGGGGCCGTTCTGCAGGGCTCCTCTTATTCCATGGCTTGATGGCACATGGGCAGTTGTTTTTAAGGGGGGGGTTGAAGTTCATTTTGGTCACTTAAATGATGTTTACCAGTGAAGAAGGTTCCCGGTGCAGCGAAGGCTCCCTCCCTGCCCCRGTTAGCCGGATGCAGAGCTGCCCGGGGCAGTTTCCGCTCTTGTTTTCCCCTGGGTGGGTCATTAGGTCCCCACGGGGCTGCCCCAGGTCCCTCCCCTGCGCTGTGGGCAGCCCCCAGGGCAGAGGAGCCCATCAGGGGTTGGGGTTTTGCTTTTTGCCCGAGTCCCTGAGAGCCCCTGGGCCTGCAGGAGGACCCGTTGTCTCCCTGGTGGCCTTGGCGCCCTGCRGGGGAGCTGAACCCTCCAAAGGATCGATTCCTTCTCGGCGTTAGCTCTTTACAGTCTCGCCCAGTAACCCCCTCAGCCCCCCATCATGCCAAACAATGATCCAGAGATGGAGCGTGGAAAAGGGGAGCGCGGGAGGCGCGAGCCGGCTGCGCTGCGGACTCCTCCACTCTTCTGGTTTACGGTCTGTGAGATTTGGGTTGATTTCTTTTCTTTTCCCTCCGCCCCGCTCCGTGGAGAGGTTCAGCCAGCATCGATTTCTCTCCCCGAGGTGTTTCTCTGTATTCTTTGTAATTTTTAATTAATGTATGTATTCTTTGTGTCCTGTTGTAAATAAACCTGCCCTTGTCCTGTTGTGCTGCCCTCCTGGCGCGCTCGAGCCACCCCGCTGGGTGTTTGTGGCCCCGGTTTGCCACCCGCGTGCCCTTTCCCGCGTAGCGGGGAGCAGAAGCGCAGCCCGCGGTGCCGGGGCTCCCCGCGGAGCAGCGGGTCCCGCGGGGACGGGGACGGCCGCCGAGCGCTGCAGTTTGGTCCTCAAGTGTGGCAGGTCCCGGCCACGGCTGCAGACTGTTAAAATGCCCCCGGTCAAGGGCCGTGTTGCCCTGGCCCTCGCGGGAGGGTCGTGGGAGGAGGCCCCTCGGCGGCCCCTTCCCCATGTGAGGAACAGGGCTTGGCTTGTGGAGCGCCCGGGCTGGAGCGGCCCCCGGCAGGTGACACAGGGGGACACCGTCCCTGCGTCCCTCCAGGCAGGAGGGCGGCGCAGCGGCCGCCTTCCCTCACCGGGGAGGAGGGAACCGGGTCCACTTTGCCTCCTCATTGTGCCTTTAGTTAAAGGGATCATCCCTCTCCAAGGAGACACTCAAAACAGGTAATTCAGATGTTTTTATTGAACAGCTTTGTTGTAAAAGACGCTTTCAGTTTGAACTTCATTTTGTAAAGCAGTGCAAAGAACCTAGAGCCAAACTGCACTTCCTAAAGGCACTTAGTATTTTTACGATTTAAAGATCTTGTYTTATAAAGTCCCCCCAAATACTTCATTAAAAGAGGTTATTTGCTGTGTATAAAAGTGCTAGGTTTGTTTTTAGAGGAGAATTTTAAAAAAAGCCCAGGTTTAAGCCGAGGAACCTTCTGGCCTTGAGTGCAGGGCGGCCCTGGGGCCGGGCTGTGCTCTGGACCTGGCCCCATGGGACGAGGGCGCCGGTGCCTCGGGCCCTGGAGCCGCCCGTGGCTCTTCCTCCAGCAGCCGCCTCCGCGYGGCCTCCCGGCGCTCCCTGTCCTGCCCCGCTCCGCTCCGCCGCGGCTCTTCCTCCTCTGGGCTAAACGGCCTCGTTAAAGGCTCCTGCAGGTCCCCAGGGCTGTTGCTCTGGCTGTGCCAGGGCAGCAGCTCCACTCCGGGCCTTCCTGGAGGGCAGGGGAAGGTTTTGTGCCTGACCCGCAGCCCCCGGGGAGGGAGGGATGCGACGGAGGCCGCGTGGAGGAGGCTGCGCAGAGGAGGCCGCTGGGGAGGCGCCCGGCACGAAGCTCCCACCGCTCCAGGTGGGTGCAGCCGCCACGTGGGTGCCAAGGGGAAGGATTCCTRGAAGGTGCCGGTTATCGAGCGGGTGCCGTGGGACCTGGTGTGGGGATCAGCCCTGGGGCGGCTGCAGGCCTGAAGTGCCCCCCAGCGCCCGCGCTCTGCCCTGCCGGGAGCGCTCGGTGCCGCCGGCCGAGGCCTCGGCCCCTCGGTTGGAGAGCGCGTCCGTGTTCAGCCACCGCTCCCTAGGGACTCCGTCTCCAGCTGGTGGCAGAAAGCGGCGTGGGGACGCGGCCACCCCTGCACCCTGGTCCTTCGTGTGTTCCGGGTTTTAAAGCCCCTTCTGGGACCAGGTTTACTTCTCCTTTCCGTCCCGTAAGGAGCACAATGGGGATGCTGCCCCCTCGTGCACAAGCGTCACGAACGCGAACGGCTTTTCAGCCGTGAGCATCGTTCTCACAACACGGCGAGTTTAACCTCACACTTTATCTGCAGTTGCATGAGCAGGGACTCGTCTAAGCTGCTTTAAAATCCCTTTACGATGCATTATGAGGTTCAGTGTGTTTCCTAATGAGCCCGGGCCCTGAAGGGCGCAGGGCTCCGGTTCAGTCTCAGGAAGGAGCTGCACGCGTTGCTCTACCCGCACGCGGCAGTCCCTGGTGCCAGTCCAGTGCTCGGTGCTTTGAACCGCGCTGGTCCCTGCAGCTCTAGCCGGGCTGGGCAGCCACCCGCCRGCACCGGGTCCGCCGGGGAGCGGGAGCCGCGTTCGGCCCTGGGGGCGGCCGCCTGGCGAGCGCGGGGCTCCTGCTCCGGTCGGCCGCCGCGGGAGCCCTGCAAAGCAAACCACGCGTGCAACCAGCGGTGGAATGAACTCTGTTTATTGGACAGGCTATGGGCAGGGAGGAGGTGTCTGCTCTACGTTTAGCTACCGCTGCTAAAGAGACTCCAACGGGGAGCGCTGGGCAGAGCACAACGCAGGCAAGGGCGAGAGCCGAACGTCACGGAAAGGAAGGGCAAGGGGCAGGAGGGCGGCGCGTAAACCCAACGCAGCCCCTCGCTGGGTGGAAGCGATCGGTCCTGACCACGTATTTCTYGAAAAAGAAAAAATAAATCTCAGCTGAGGACGACGGGGAAGGCTGGTCCATGCGGTGACGGGGAAGCTCTTTCCTTTGCRAAGAGAGAAGCAACAGGTTGAGGTATTTACTGGCGGGGAGCAGGGGACCCGTGACCGGCCCTGCTCCCTCCCGGGCGTCACAGGACAAGGCACTCGCTGAGCTTCGAAAGGCCACGTTTGAAGTGGAGGGAAGGAAGTCCTGCAGGTAACGCGGGGAGCTCGTTGCCACAGGAGCTCGTTGAGGTAAATAAATCTTATATTACATTTTGATACAAAAGTATTATTTGCAGCATTGCTGGCTAACCTAAACAATTGATCTATGTTTTGTAGAATCACTGGATCGCTAAATAGTCATTCTGGGAAGAATCACTAAACTAGATTAAAAATAAACCTCTCGAGTAAACCGGCCGGGGGAAGCGCGTGAGGAACGGCGGGGGCCGGCGGCCGCCGGGAACGCCGGGCGGGATGCGCGCGGGAAGGAGGGGCTGCCACCCGCAGCAGAGGTAGACTTGGCGCTTTCCAGATCCGCGGGCGATGGCGATGGGTGTCCTGGTGCGTCTCGGCCTACGGTGATGCCRCTGTGCTGGGGTGGGTATCGGGTGTCTGCTCACGGACGCGCGGCAAGGTCTGACCTTCGTGTGTGGCCGGCSCGAGCGCGAGCGCCAGGACGGGGAGGCAGCACCTCGAGCGGAGGCCGGGCAGCCCGGGGCCTCGTGGCCTCACGCGCCGCACGGGCCCGGCCCGCGCCGAGCTGCGGAGGGGCCGGGGGCAGCAGGGACTCGAGCTCAGCAGGCAAAGCCTGAGGAAGAGGGAACAGAAAGGCCCCGGGCTCCAAAGCTCCAGGGAAAAGGCAGCGGCGGCTTCGAGCCCTCTGCTTTTTTACAACTATTAGTGTTGGGGAAACGTTTCAAATACGGTGGCRAAGCGTAAATGAACCCGGGCCGACTATTTTCTCCTGATTCCTGCATGTCATCAGCCTAGAACGGAGGTTACAGTGAATCCCTTGTACTGAGCTCGCTGAACGGGGTGGTAGGAAAGAGGGACCCTGGCCCCCGTGCTCTGCTCCCGCTCTCGAGGCACCGGGCGCCGCAGCCCCTGCCCGCGGTGCCTGCGGTGCCCATGGTGCCCGCTGCCGCCCCGGCCCCTCGCCCGCCTCCGCCGCGTCCCTCGCCGCCCGGGCCGGCCGCGCGTCCCGCTCTGCCGCCGCGCTCCCCAACGGGCTCCGTCCAGAGAGCCGCGGGAGCGGCGCCGGCCTCCTGACGCATGGGGACGCCCAGAGGGGACACGCAAGAAACCGCCGCTTAGGGGGCGGGGCGGGAACGGTGCGGGAAAGCCGGGAATTTCCCCATGGGGGAAGAACCTGAAGTGGAGAGAAATCAGAGCGACCTGACTTCGCTGTGTAAACAGTGTTCTAGCTACACCAGGTGTCAAACCAGTGTATTGTGGTGCCTCCTATTGCTGTACTGCTGGGAACAGGTTTGTGTTGTGTAAACAATGGTCACTGCAATGAGTTTAACCTAATGGCTCTGCAAAGAAAAGTGAGGTGCTGGGTCTGAATTCCCTGTGTAAACGGTCTAGTTCCTTAACACTGCTGTGGAGTAAGCTGTGCCCGGGTGGGGTGAGCTGCACTGCGTGAAGGACGAGCGGGAGCGGGGCAGGGCAGCCTCCTCCCCGGTGCTTCGTGCAGAGCGGGTGTCCTGCCTCCTCCTCCTCCTCCTCCTCCTCCTCCTCCTCCGCGTGGAGGTATTGGTGATTTTGCCAGAACTGCAGTGTGACACACGGTGAAAGGGGAGCTGGACTCTTCACAAGCTTAGCCCAAGATGAGAGTCCCAACTCCTTCTCAGGGTGAGTCCCTTCCCAGAGAGGAACACAGCTCCAGGCTCTCGGGAAGGTCAGTGCTAAGTGGCTCCTGATTCACAGATTAACAATTAGATAAAACATGTCCAGTCTATGAGCTCAATCTTTTCCCGGAACAGGACTGGGCGTGCAGGGGGTGTCTGCTGTTCCGGTCGACAAGTGCTCCCTCCAGCAGCAGAGAGCTCCCGTGGGACAGAGCCRGGAACAGCTCGGGCGCCCCGAGGGAAGTCGCAGTTGTGCGTTTTTAAGGCTCTCCACAAACGGGGGCTGGCATCTGTTCTCCAGTGCTATTTCCAGCTATTGGAATGCCTGGTGGAAACGTGGCAGGGTGGTCGTGCTCAGGCTGGAGCCGAAAACGGGCGGCAGCGAATGAAGGGGGCCAAAGTTGAGCGAGGCCCCCGTTCCAGGAGCTTCTTGAGGTTGATGTTGCAAAGTGGAAAGCAGCGGCTGCGGCTCCCCCTGAGAGTAGCCCATGACCAATCCCCCTGAGGACACGGGCGGATTGCAGGGAGGAAGATTGAGGGGGAGGAAGCCAAGAAGATGAGAGAAGTCCATGTTAGCAGCACAGAGAGCCTCGGGGAGGCTGGCGGGGCTCTTGGAAAGCAGGGCCTCATCCAGAGCRGGCGGCTGAGGCGGCGAGGGCTGCGGGTCGCCGGCCGCGAGCGGCAGGCTGCCGGGGAAGTCTGGCAAGAAGGTGTCCACCTCGGCTTTGGGTAGCTTCTCAGGCAAGTATGAGGTAGATCCGAGCTGGTACTTTGGAGGAGGTTGCGGCGGGGAGGAGATGGGGGAAGAAGACTCCAGGGGATAGCTCATTCCCATGGGAAGAGAGTTGGGAACCAAAGAATGGGGCATCCCTGAGCTGGGCATGGTTTGCAGGTGTGTGCCGTACATGCCCACAGGCAACACGCCAGGGAAGCTCTTACCACCTATCATGTCTCTGGATGCCATACACAGGACGGGGCTCAGCTCCTCCTTCACTGCGACAGAGGAGCTGCAGCTCAGCAGACCCAGCATGTCCACGGGCTCTGTCTTTATCTTCAGCAGTTCCTGGGAGTGGCTCTTCTTCACGTGCCTGGTGAGGTGGTCCTTGCGGCCGAACCTCTGGGCGCAGTACTGGCACAGGAAGTCCTTGCGCCCCGTGTGCACCACCAAGTGTCTCCGCACGTCCTTGCGCGTGTAGAAGCGCCGGTCGCAGTGGTCACACGGATGCTTCTTCTCCTTGGCTCCGCCGGACGCCCGCCGAGAATGGCCCTTCAGGTGCTCCAGCAGGACCTGGGTGCTTTCAAAGGTCTGCAGACACACTTTGCAGCTCAGGTCCCCGCTGGCGGCCGCGTGCATGGCCAGGTGCCGCCGGAAGCCGAGCTTCGTGTTGTAGCTCTTGCCGCACTCGGGGCAGTGGAGGGCCTCCTTGTTGGGGTCGTGCGTCTGGAGGTGGTTGCGCAGGTGGTCTTTGCGGTGGAACATCTTCTCGCAGTACATGCACTGATGAGGCTTCTGGGCAGAGTGCGTGGCCATGTGCCTTTGGGGAGGAAAGCGGGAGGGTTTAGCGCGAGTGCAGCCCCCAGGGGAACACGCTGCTCGCTCAAGATTTCCCTGTGCTCGACGCCCAACGGCACGAGAACGCCAGCTGGAACCACAGCGCTACGAGGAGGAGGCTGAACGGCCGAGCCGGGCAGCAGGGCCGGCCCTGGAGCACGACGCGTCCCGCGGCAGCRACGGAGTCCGAGGGGTGCCCGCCTGCCCGGAGCGCGGCACCGCGGCTCTCGGGGCCTTCAGTCACCAAGGAGCGCCTGTTCTSTCTGTTGAAACCGCCACAAGGGGCAATGACAACGACAACCCTGGTCACTTAGGACAAGAAGCGCTCCTCCATGGCTGAGAGCACCTCACTTCAGCGAGAGGCATCACGCTGTGGCAATGTCTGTTGACTACCACCGTGCACTGATTTCACCCTGGTATCYTTTAATCTAGGAAATGGCGGTTCATCCAGTCTTTGAGTTCCCAGTCATCTGATTTACTTTTCTACCCTATATTTCAATACACAAATGGCAGCTCTACTTCTTTATGCTAGAGCAATAACTGCCACGGAAATGTTCCTGTGATTAAGGTTACAAAGGCAGGACTTACGTAATACGAGCGCTATTCTTGTTTTTCAGGTTGTTTTTCACTTTATGCTTCAATTTCCTCCTTAGTAATACAGAAAAAAATCCTGAGCTCAGGATAAAACGTTATCTGACGCCTCCTGGAAGGGGCCAGAGCAGATGCCAAGTATGGTAATGTCTGGCACTCGGCTGCTTTGCTGGGGAACAAGGGCATTCCCCCTCCTCCACCTTCTCAGAAATCATATCAAAACACCTCAGGAGGGGTTTTCCCCGCCCCTGGCAGGGAGAGCTGTGCTGCAGAGGCATCAGCAGTGACCTACCTGTACAGCTTGTACTTGGAGGCGAAGGCTTTGCCGCAGTGCAGCTGAGGACAGTTGTAGGGCCTCTGCTCCGCGGGAGGAAGCGCGTGCGCGCGCAGCTTCTCCACGCTGGGGAAGGGGGTCTCCGATATTTCACACTGGCATTTTCCCTGACTTGCAGTCTCCTCCCCTCTCGGCCTGGGGACTAGTTTCCAGCCTGTCTCCTCCTCCTCCTGCTTTGCATCTTGAATCCAGTTGGGGACACTGGGGAAAAATGCCGTCATGGCAGGTCTAGTAGAACGGGGCCATGTCAAGCAGAACTCCGGCCTGCGGGTGGGGGCTGCGACGCCGTCCCGGTGCAGCCGCCGGCTGGGGCCGGCCGTGGCGGAAGGTCTCTAGGAGCAGAGAGTCTTCATCTGGAATCACAGAGCAGCTGGCGTTAGGAGACCGCATCTGTCACTCGTGCAGCCGCGCGCGTGAGCACGCAGCGAGCGCTGCCGCCACGCCGGCCTCGCGCGTTCCCCCGGGCAGCTCCCGCCTCCGGCACGCCTGCGTGTGCACAGYAGGACCCGCGCACGCCGCCCACCCGCCCGGGAGGGCTCTGCGCAGGCAAGTGCCGCCCTGCAGCCTCACTCAGGTGTGTGSCTGTGCGGCTGCCCTGCGCAGAGGTAACTGCCAGAGGAGCCGATGCATCCCGATCACGTACTGCTGAGCACAAAGGCACGAAGCCGCTCCGCCAGCACGGAGCGTGAGGGGCTTTTCTCCTCTAACCTCTTTTTCCCTTGGATTCTTTGAATATTTTTTGARTAACGTTTGTTATTCACTCACTATTAAGAGCCAGTATCACTAATTGTATTGTTTTCTTTGGAAATATTGCAGGTGGCTGTTTCTCTGCAGCTCTGGTTACCTCATCTTTCCCAGCTTTTTTTCTCGTGGATCTCTTTTCATCTCCTTTTTGCACTTTTGACCTCTGTAGCTTATTCTCACTTGCTCTCGATCACTGTCCATGTGGGTTCTCTCCTAGAGCTTCTCTGAGACACTGTGGTTCTCGTGTAATTTGGGGGTTTTTAATCCACTCTGCTCCAAAGCTGGCGAGCTGGTAAAACCACCGGCTAGCAAACCAGTCTGAATTGCTGTACATGGGTCAACAGGAGCGTGGATGAAAACCTGCTACTACCGACGGCACCACATCCTTTTTCAAGGGGATAACAGATGCTGCTGCTCTTCGGGGCGTGATCAGTCACTGTGATCYGCCCTGTGCAGAGCAGATTCTACCTCTCTGGATTAGCAGATTTCCTACAGTAATGAACCAGTATCTTTTACTATCTCATCCCCTCATAAAGAAGGTGAAACTGTTTCCCCCTCAACAATATACCTCCTACAGCCTCTTCATCTATGGGTATTCTCTGCTGGCTGTCATGCTGGTGACCATCTACATTAATGGCTGTTAGCAGGTTGGTATTAAGTTGCGTTTGCCTTGTGAATAATATCATGCATTTTTATATGGCTCCACCAGCACCAGCCACCACCACTGGTAGRGGGCTAGCTGGAATAAAGCCTCCGAATGGATCTCCTTCCTTACCGTTAGCCCCTGAGAAACTCTTCTTAAAATAGCACCAAAGCCTCAAACTCYGTCTTTCTCCATGATTGCTTCAGAGGGAGGAGCTTCCTGCCTGCACGTCAACACGAGTGCCAGTTGTGGGCAGGATGTGCAACCAGGAGGCAACAAACCCACCCCCATTAAGAAAGAGCACGACTGGGCGCTATGAACAGGTGACAAGGCAAGAGCTGCACCAGCAGACCACGATACCTCCAACTGCTCCCTCGGGGCGAACGCGCTGGGAAAGGGGGTGATTCCAGGGAAACGTTTCTCAGGAYGCAGGTGTCCCGGGTGTCAGAGCAATCTTGCTTTGTAGGCGTTTGAGACTAGGACTATTCCACCTCTGTATGAGACAGGTTCTGGAAAGGATAAATGTTCTGTCTCCTGCTTAGAGCTTTGTGCACGTTCCARGAGCCTCTTCCACTTTGTCCAGGTATTTGCTGCTTTCCCTCTGAACAAGCTCAGCCATTTGTTCCAGTTTCAAAGCCACCTGAAAAAAAAAAAAAAGGCAAAAATGATGCACATAAACTATCACTTTTCAGAGCAGACACCCAAATATTCACARAGGAGGTAAGAAATAATTTCCTTGTAATCAAGTACTGTAAAATGTCATGAACTTCAAAATTTTAAGATCCTAGGAGGAAAAAGGGCTAGTTGCTTGGGTCTGTTTCTAAGTCTTAATACATAATATAGGACACTAGCAGCTGTAGAATAAGAAAGAAATACAGGTGAGGGGCTGGCATAGTCTTAGTGCACCTCTATTGCAACCTGGTTCACTCAAAAGTAATACCGTAAGAATAGCAGCAAGTCTTAAGATTAAAGTCCTAATTCATTCCTGGCTAAYCAAATCTCTGCCTGAGCTGTGTTTTTGTTATGGAAGGATCTCAGCTTGTTTTTTATGCAGCATTTTCCTCCCTTGCCAAGTTTGTGCCACTTAAAGCTAGCTGGAGCAGGGGCGCTGGAGCAGGGGCTGTGCCTGGCATTCCAGCCGTCCGTGCTCCGAGGGACGCCGCCACGGTGTGAGCCAGCACAGGACACGCTCAGGCCCGGCCCAGGGAGCACAACCGGCTTGGAGGGTTGCTCAAAGCCTAACCATGCCCAAAGGAGGTGCCACCCGTGCAGCTTCCAGCCGGCTCTCCCRCGGGTGACACACAGCACCATCCCCTCTGCTGCACAGGGAAAGCTGCCCTGGGAGCCMCACGAGGGAACTGCTCCCAGTATCAGTTAAAAATGCTCAGGACCTACACGGTGCCTTCGTCGCTTCCCTGCTCCGACGGCGGCCGCGGAGCCGCCCCCGTTCTGCCGCGCTCCGGGCTCCGCTGGCCCCCTGCGCTTGCCCCGCGCTGCAGCCATGGCCGGGGTCCCGCCAGCCGCCGCCTCCCCGCCCCGCGGTGCCGGCTCCTTCTCCAAGGGGCCTCCGTCTCTCGCGGGTGACGGGAGCTGGTTGGTGCCCGGAGCAGCTCCTGGGGCTCCYTACACCCCGGCCAAGGAGCAGCCCCAGGGCTGTCGCTTCTCGTCCCGGGTCCTGGTGCTCGGCCCGTGCTCTGTGCTGGGCCGGGCTGTGAGGGCCCCCGCGCTGCACGGTGCGGGTGTAGCCGTGCACAGCCGTAGCCGTGTGCAGCCGTASCYGTGCACAGCYMYASCYGYSCASMKST